>JZKD02S1673078.1:802232-815939 GCA_000966675.3 Picea glauca | reverse complement strand
GAAAAAACAATAATGAGTCATATTTACATCAAACACTATTGGGTCCATTTCCCAAAACTTTGTGCTACGGGTCTTTCTTCAAGGGTTGACATCAATGACAACCAACCTTAATCAACAGTAAGAGACTTGTAATTTTCTGAGTTTGATGAAATGAAAGAGTTGTTGTTCGTGTGCATGGTTCCAAGGATTTGAGTGATATGATTGTATTCAAGCAACACTCACCACCTGGGATTGTGTTGTTATATTCTATTTGCTTGGTAGATTAACATTGCATTCTGTGTTTATTTCATTACAAGTCAATTTTAGTTTTGTTATCATTTGAGTTAAAGTTTTGTTATTTTTTGATTTTATGTTGTTGCATTACATGGATGAATTTATACTCAGAACACATTTCTCAATTGAGTACATTATTACACTTCTTAAGCTTTGAGTTTAGTTTGCACTCATTCCATTACCTCATCGTGTTTATATTTCTACACATCCTTTCAATGCTCTGTTTCTGTGCTTAATTAATTGTGGACAATGTTCCCTCGCTTCAATGCTTCACTCTCATCTATTTAATCGTTCAAACCACCCTTTGCATCTATCCTTTTCCACCATTGATTTTCCATCCTACTCACACATAGAAACCTACTATTCAATTCACATATCCATTCACCTATCCTACGCTGTCCCAAATAGTGTAAAACAAAGTTGTTCCAGTTGCTATACATATCACCTTTCTCTTCTATATACACCTCATATTTCCTCACACGATTCACTCCTTAGTTGTCAATTTTATTATACATTACAATCCGTTAATTACAAGAGAATATCATTGCCTTCTCTCCTTCATTTTCTATGTATTAGTTATTGAGTTTAAATGCTGCCTTCACATCTCAATTACACAGAAAACCACATCCTGCTCTCATATTCATTCTTTCCCATGCCATCCCTTTCTTTTTCTTTTCCTTTATTGATGTATTCATTTGACGAGTGGTTCTGAGTTTAGGATGTGGGATTTTACATTTGCTTAATATTTCTATAGTTTAAGTTTAGATTGCTTTAAGAATTACTTATGTTCTTAGTCAATTTTGTTTTTGCACTATTCTTTACCAGTCTATACTTATTTCTACACTAGTTTCCTCTCTTGTTTTTGTTATTGATGAACGCTTTTGTTATCATTTTGCATGATATAATTTAATCTTCCCATTTTAGGATAGATCTTTGCAATAAATTGTTGATCACATAGTTTTTTTTTAGTATTTCATTTTGTTTGGCTTTTTATTTCAAGCTTGTAATTTTAAACACCAACAGACAGATTATAGGTCTAACTCGTGAGATATGGCCTTCCCATGTTGGAATTATTCCCAAGGTGTTAGTTTATTTCCTACCAATTGAACTCATTTTCGTTTGCTTGTTTTTTTTATTTCATTTAAGTGTGGACCCACTATAGGAAATAATCATTGGAGGACAACAAACTTAAGTAAGCTACTCATGATTAATCACACGAACATCACCCTGAGTGCATGAAAGACTCTGATCTAAGCCTTTATAGCACTAAGTTATTCCTACATCCCAGTGAAGAATCCTTATTGTTAATTTCCTATAGTGTGGGTTTGAAGATTGTTTTACCGACTTTAGATTAGGCTAGACTAGGCTCTAATCTTGCGTTTCCTATGCTTGCACCTCGAGGCTTACGATCCCCGGTTGATAATTTAATGTGGGTATTAATAGTACATATATTTAGCCCACATTTTTGGTGCTGTTGCCGGGGATGTGCTAAAGGGATTAGAGCATAGTTAGGCTACTTTTATTTCTCCAAAGCCTTTAATGTTCCTTTCATGCAAGTGTGTTTATTTTTATTCAAGTGTGGTGTGATTTTAAGGATGACCTAAGGGCGGAGAGAAGATGGTAATATGGGAGGGAAGAGCCCATGCATCCACTTTAGTGGGGTTGCTCCAAAGTTAGGTTGTCCTCTTCCTTTCAACAATTATAATTTGTGTTTTATTAGCATTAGCCATTTTATATATATATGAGAAGATAAGCTAACTTGTGTGAACAAATAACTTGGTGATAGCAGGGTCCTAGTAGCATGGTGGCTCTTCGAGTATATAATTGGTTTTCTTACATTTGATTCTTTTTGTTTCTTTAGGTTTTTTAAAAGTTTTTGGGCACTGTAAGAACCCCTCCTCTACACTAATCCATGTGTGAAACAAGACCCATCAACCAACAACACAAATTCAAATATGATCAAGAGTTTAACATAAATCTCTCAAGTCCTAGCAGCAACTGGTATCTCAATCTCAACCTTTGAGGAAGAACAAATCTCGAGAGTAGTCAAGAAATTAAATGTCGCTCCACACCCACAAGAAGATATAGAAGTCTACTTTGATTCCCTTTTCCAATATATCAAAGAGACCGAAGAATTATGGACCACATTCAATGGAGAGCCACCATTAGAACCTGAGATCGAGGAGTTTTCGATATGCCTTTCTGAAGATCCTACATGCAATGACAAGACTTGTTATTCAAAAGAAGATGATCTTCCTGGCATGAGAGAGGGAGACATGCAGAGTGGTCTAATTGAGGAAGTGAACCAAGAACATCATGAATATATCGAACATTGGTTTCAGATGACAACCAAATTGAACCACCACTCTCTTCTTCAACAACTCTTCACATCATCACCAAAGCAACTGGTTCTTCGTACTTTGGTATACATTAAAGATTACCTTTCAAACCCAAGTATGAATGTATTTCTACACTTGTTACACACATGGTTACATTGGAAATATTTTTACACATGAAATGAAATTTCTTGTTCTTAGATAGGATAGAGTAAAAGTTGCATGTTAGTTAACCTAGTTCTAAATAAATGCAACATCTTTTCGTGCTTCTTTTCAAATAAATGAAATGAGATGAAAATAATATTGGTGATCTAACATAAAAAACCAAAACAACTTAAGATATGTCTTCTTCTTATCACATACATATTTCTAATTATTAATAATAGCAATTGATCATAAGCCTAATCTTTAAAATAGGTTATTCTCTCATGGCCTCATCCACCACACATTAAGTAAGTTTGAACATGATATGTATTTCTACTAATCTCAATACATAAGTCTATTTTTAATACGAACAATCTTTTATGGGAAATCTATAAAATATCTTCCAACCCAATACCATCCCATCTCGTAAAAAAGTTTTCAAAGATGATTCCCCATTCGCCCATGCGAAAGCAATTTATAAATTTTATCTTAAGGGTAAATATTGGGACAAGAGCCTTTGATGGAAAATATGTGTAAGAGGCTAACCCGTCAGGATAATGAACAAGTTTGTTGGCAACAAGTACCAGTCTGTGGTATAACTAGGCAAACCCATCAGGGTACTGAACAGGCTCGTGGGCAATGGGGCATTCTGCCTGGGAAGGATATTTCTTAGATGCCAAAATTACCCCATCGGAGTACTGAACAAGCTTACTGGTAATGGGTTCTGATTTTGATGTCTTTCATTATGCCTAATCTACATTTGTCTGTATGACCAATATACTTGTGTAAATACTTAAGAAGAAGCATGCATGGTTGAACAAAAGGCTAATGAACCTCATCTAATTTCCATTTGAGAATGTCTGTTAGATGGTATTAATACCCCATCATTCATACCCAGGATGTCATTGTCCTAGAGGTGGGACCCATAAGTGTAGGAGTCTAATAAACTCAAATGCGAAGTTTATCAATATCACTTGAATGACATAAATTCAATGAGAAATTAAACATGGATGACTGATTTCCTATCGATTTCTCATTTATTAAAGACCACTTATCTCCTCATGTTTCCCTTTTCAAGGATGAGAGGAAAAACCCCCCATCATAATTCACATGGTTTCTTGAGCATACAATTGTTAATGATTGATGAAATCGTATGTAATAAGTAATTTAGGAATTTCCTTTATGCTTGTAATGTTTTAAAATTAAATTCATTTTTAATTTTACAAGCATGAAAAAAGTTTAAGTTTTGGTTGTTTCTTTAAGCATGACATCAATGTATATTATTCTCTCATAATAACAATATTGGTTTAGTTCTTTTAGATTTTTCTGTTCCGGTACTGTTGGTATAGAAACCAGTAGGTTCCTATACCAACATTACATAAATTTAAATATTTTCCGAGGGTACTTTTTGCAGGATATTTTCAGCAGCTTTTAGCTCTGGCATACTTCATTTCCCTCCTTCAGTCAACATGCACTGGTTCCACATATTCCTCTTTCATCTTGCATCAATTTTGTATGGTAATAAGAGTTTGCATGAGGACATGCAAACCAATAGGCGTGGGGCAGAGAGAGACGTAAGGAATCTTAGTTGATCAACATTCATCAACACTCTCTCCTAGATATCCATCAGTTCTCAACCTTGCTCCACTTCATCTTCAAATTTCAGTAGTCTACATCATGATTTTGTAAACATTTCATCCTGTTCTGCTAGTTTCCACTTCAACATGCATTGGAATTCAAAGCAAGGGTAACTTGAGGTAAAACTGATACAAATATTTTTAATTTACTAAGAACTTGGAAAAGATGATGCATAACCATTATTACCCACTCTGTTGTTGCAAGAGTTGGTTCTAGGCTGTAATAGAGCCAAGCCTTAGCACATTTTAAATGAAAAAAAAAGTTATCACTCAGAACTTGATTTGGGTTGCGTGCAGGTAAATTCCGAGATAACCACAAACCACTTTTGATTAGAAGCTACCCCTTCCAACCCGAGAGGGAGATATCAAATATATGTCATGATAGGATATCCAATAAGATTAACAACGAGCATATATGTGGGTAGCAATTTTTTTTGAGGTTTTTAGGGTTGATGGGTTGGATCAAGAGGTAGTCCATTTGGCATGGAGTCAAATGATCAAGCAAATAACAAGAGTTTTTCGGCAATGGAAATCCATGGAGCAGAGGCGAGATAGAAGATGATTACAAAGAGAAGGATTTCTAAAAGTATGGCAGCAGAATAAATAGAAAACATATCAATACACAAGGAGCACTTAGCAATGAGTGAATTCCAAGCATAAATCAGTGGAAAGAGATGGTTGGGACAGAGCATCTAGCAAAGGATGAATTCTGAACCTTTCGATCTCTGCAAGAAACAATCTATAACCAGTTTGCAACAGAGCATCTAACAGAGGACAAATTCTATTACAAAACAATTACAAATCGAGAATAAAAGATAGATGGAGTGATATTGAAACTAAGCAAATGGACAAACTCTGCAAGCAACATCACAAGAATCTCTAATATGGATAAAACATGCTTTTGCAATCTTTTATTAAACTGAAAATGAAAGCTACAACTCATGAGTGCTACTCCTGTCCCCTGACTCAAGAGCCCCCCCTTCTTTTCCTCCCTCTATTTAACAAATATGCCTCATATATGTATTGAGGTCAAAATCCTCTCTAATCTAAAAGATAACAACAGTTACAACCAATTCTTGAAACTTTCTGCCATAGAAAATGGGCCAAACTGCTGAAAAATGGGGCCGTGGTTATGGCTCTGTATCTATCGAATCACGATAGATGTGTATAAACTGAAATAGGATTTTTTGCATCTATTTATTCTGAGAAAAAATCTCTCTCAGTTCCCTGAGATCTGTTTTCATTTGCCCCAAATCTGCATTTAACAAACATGTGTCAAAAATGGAAAATATGAAATCCGAAAATTAAGGCTCAGAGATGGATTTGATTCTCCCAATATATGACACCTGTAGGAAAACTGAGAGATTCTAATGATCTCTAATGTGTTAGGCACAAAATCCTGCAACCGTTTCTCAAAATGATACTCCAGTCGCTCAGAATCATCATTTGAAAATGATGACTCAACATAGTACAAAACACCACATTTCTGAAAATGAACCTCATCTTTCGAGGGACTTTTGGTTGTCTTCCCAAGATCCAAATGAAATTCTGAAGACACCATTGGAAATCTTAGGATTTTTAGATGTCTATCGACTATTCGAATGCGGAAGAAAACCTCTCCATGGCTGAGAAAATTGCTTTTTTCTAAAGCGGTTTTGCATATGACTGAAGTCCCGATTTCAGGTTTCAGGGTTTTGGGTATCATGTCTTCAAGAGTTATGACATGCAAGGAATCCCAAATCACGATGGGATTAATTATACAATATCATTTTTCTTAATCTCTTAATTAATCATAATTAGCTATTAATCTTTAACCTTTCGTAGATTTAAGTGTCGGGACTTCGATAATGCTTGATGTGAGAAATCCCGAATCGCGAAATTTCGATGAGATTTATTAACATTAATATTTCTTAATATTTAATTAACCTGACTTATCCTTTAATAATTTAGTGAATTCGAGGATCGAGGCTGTAGTTATTAAAATATCTACATCGGCCAAATCCCTGACAGCTAAAAATCCCAGACTCGTGAGCTTTTTCTCTATGTGGCTTAATGCTCGGTGTATGTGGTCATTCCACTGCCAATGCTTCCATTCATTCTCCTTGTGACTCAATCATATGGTACATTTCTTTGATTCTCATGTGAACCATGTCTTTGGATTTTTCGTGAGTTGGTTTGTGACTGTTATACTGCTGTGGCATTTGGGGTTGATTTCGGCGTTATTTGACTGGAGATGACAGGTAGAGAAAATTTAGTGATGCATGTGACAAATAAATGACCGTTTTCTCACATCTACACTTTCGGTAGTTAAACACTATAAATTTTTCCTCTCTTAAGTTACCGAAAGCCAAAATTTCAATATTTGTTACAACAGAGGCTCCATCTAGGGATGGTGCTTTCCTGCAAAGTGCCAAGAACAGTAGACCACGTGCCTTCATTCATTAGGTGACCTGAAATCATCCTTATCAAACTCTGAACTCTGTCGCTTTATTTGCACCTTTCCAGAACAAAAAACTGCTTATGCATTCATTAGGCTATGGAGTCGTAATTCTTTAAAACAAAACCATACTAGATTCCAAACTAAACCAGAAACATATTGAAAACCATTGTTGTACTCTAGTGCTCAAAGTCAAGCTTATTTATATACATCACCTACTCTAACCGATATCACTACTTTGTTCAAGTATAGGAAAACTTCCAAATCAACCAAGAGAGTATCCAACTAACAAACTTAATTATACTTCCATCTTTGAGCAAAAGGATGACAGGAGAAACTGTAAATTTCAAAACATGCCCTAGGAGCAGGTACTTACAGTTTTGAAATTCAGACTTCAAGAAGTCAGAAATAAAAAATTCAGTCCCCCATTTTGACTCCATATAAACTGCTACTGGATCATAAAAGTCACATAGAAATACCTCATTTTGCTGCTATTCCAACTACTGAAATGCTGTTGCTTGCTGCCTTTACTGATCTGAATGTTAAATGTGGACTGCTCAATATTTGCTGGGGAAACATGCATGATCAACTGCTGATCTGAACCTATCTTCTCTCTTTCATCATATCCCTGTAATCTGAATTCATCACTATGATATGCTGGCCTATTACAACTGACAATTTTTAAGAGAGAAGAAGAGATATGTTTTTCATTTCCTACATTTGATAATGTTGAAATGAAAAACGAGTATGAAAATATGCATCATGAGAAAATTTCTGATCACCCTCTCCAACAATGATATCTTTAGAGGATGTATCAAAGTTAAAAGGATCTTCATTGGACTCTTGAACAACATATTCATATCTATTTTCAACCATAGCATTCATACGTTTCTGATCATATCTTAGTTGATAAATAGGATTTGATGAAATTTCATTAGACAACAAATCTTTAAAATCCTCTTCATCATCACTATATTTATCGAATACTGGAAAATCAGAATAAAATACTCTAGGTTTCTGCATTGAAAAATCAACAATCTGATCTTGAAACAGATTTCGAAAAATATCTCTGTCTTCTTCATCATCAACAACCTTTGCATCAAAATATAAATCAATCTCGAACACCAAACATTCTTCAGGATGGTTAAACATGACAACCATCTCTTTTTCATGAAATAAAATAGAGTGTACAAGATCTTCAAAACTGTGTGGATGCTGCAGATCTGTGTAAGTAGGGGTTGCAACATGACTATTCAGGAGCAGATCTATCTCTTCTTCTATTAAAGGAGGAGGTGGTCTGTGCAATTTTTGGATCAAGCAACTATTGTTTTCTTTCTCTTCTGCAGGTTGACCATGATGCTGAATATCTTCTTCTTGAATGTGATCACAAGCGCTATCATATCCTACTTTTTTATCATCCAACTCTTCTTCATACTGATTATCTTCATCAACTTGAGAAATTTCTAATATTTCTTCCTCCTCTTCAAGAGGATTTGTTTGATCTTTTTGTCTTATAAATTCTATATTATAAAAATCTTCAAAAAGTATTTCAGCTGAGTAGACTCTTTTACAATTTTGATGAAAAAGTATGTGAAAAACTTTCAATGAAGGAATACTGGAATGGGGTAAAGATTTATACAAGAGTCTAGCATCTCTTTCCAACGAAAACATAAACAAATTCATGAGGAAATCTTCATGATGTATATTTAATTCATCCATGAGCTTGTGGAATTCAAACAAGTGATGAGCGGGATTGTCGTCTGCATATTCTCCAAATTTAGGAAGGAAATCTTCCCAAACTTTAATGTTTGGAACAGTGTTTGGAAAACCATAAACATTTGTAAAGTCCAGCGGATCAAACCTTGTAGCAATCTGAGCAGCGAACGAATTCGATATTTTGAGACCAATGGAGTCACCAGTGAATCATGTAGATTCTTTGAACCAAGGAGTCGCCAGGTGAATGATCACATCCAATTGAATGCCTATCCCTTGTTCACCATCAAGAGATAGATCTGAACTTTTGTCGTATCCCAAGGAAAATCACTTCATCCTCTGTCCCCGACAACGACACCAGAAAATGTTGTCGCAAGAGTTGGTTCTAGGCTGTAATAGAGCCAAGCCTTAGCACATTTTAAATGAAACAATAAGTTATCACTCAAAACTTGATTTGGGTTGCATGCAGGTAAATTCCGAGATAACCACGAACCACTTTTGATTAGAAGCTGCCCCTTCCAACCCAAGAGGTATCTCTTGAATATATGTCACAATAGGATATCCAATAAGCTTAACAACGGGCAGATCTGTGGGTAACAAAAAGTTTTGAGGTTTTTAGGGTTGATGGGTTGGACTGGGAGGTAGTTCATTTGGCATGGAGTGAAATGATCAAGCAAATAGCAAGAGTGTTTCGACAATGGAAATCCATGTAGCAGAGGCGAGATAGAAGCTGATTACAAAGAGAAGGATTTATAAAAGTATGGCAGCAAAATAAAGAGAAAACATATCAATACATAAGGAGCACTTAGCAATGAGTGAATTCTAAGAATAAATACGTGGAAAGAGATGGTTGGGACAAAGCGTCTAGCAAAGGATGAATTTTGAACCTTTCGATCTCTACAAGAAACAACCTATAACTAGTCCGCAACATAACATCTAACAGAGGACAAATTCTATTACAAAAAATTTACAAATCGAGAATAAAATATAGATGGAGTGATATTGAAACTAAGCAAATGGACAAACTCTGCAAGCAACACCACAATAATCTCTGATATGGATAAAACATGCTTCTGCAATCTTTTATTAAACTGAAAATGAAAGCTACAACCCAAGAGTACTACTCTTGTCCCCTGACTCAAGATCCCCCCCCCTCTTTTCCTCCCTCTATTTTACAAATATGCCTCATATATGTATTGAGGTCGAAATCCTCTCTAATCTAAAAGATAACAACAGTTACAACCAATTCTTGAAACTTTCTGCCATAGAAAATGGGCCAAACTGCTAATAAATGGGGCTGCGGTTATGGATCTGTATATATCGAATCACGATAGCTGTGTATAAACTAAAAGAGGCTTTTGTTCATTTATTTGTTCTGAGAAAAAACCTCTCTTAGTTCCTTGAGATCTATTTTCATTTTTCCCAAATCTGCATTTAACAAACATGTGTCAAAACAGGAAAATATGAAATCCGAAAATTAGGGCTCGGAGATGGATTTGATTCTCCCAATATGTGACACTTGTAGGAAAAGTGAGAGAGGCTAATGATCTCTAATGTGTTAGGCACAAAATTATCCAACCGTTTCTCAAAATGATACTCCAGTCGCTCAGAATCATCATTTGAAAATGACGACTCAACATAATAAAAAACACCACATTTCTGAAAACAAATCTCATATTTAGGGGGACTTTTGACTGTCTTCCCAAGCTCCAAATGAAATTCTGAAGAAACCAATGGAAGTATTAGGATTTGTAGAAGTCGATAGACTATTCGAACACGGAAAAAAGCCTCTCCACGACTGAGAAAATTGCATCTTTCTAAAGCAGTTTTGCATATGACTGGAGTCCCGATTTCGGGTTTTCAGGTTTCGGGGTTTTGGGTGTCATGTCTTCAAGAGTTATGACATGCAAGGAATCCCAAATCACGATGGGATTATTTAGAAAATAATAATTTGTCTTAATCTCTTAATTAATCACGATTATCAATTAATCTTTAACCTTTCGTAGATTTAAGTGTCGGGACTTCGATAATGCTTGATGTGAGAAATCTCAAATTGCGAAATTGCAATGAGATTTAGTAACATTAATATTTCTTAATCTTTAATTAACCTGACTTATCCTTTAATACTTTAGTGAATTCGGGGATCGGGGCTGTAGTTATTAAAATATCTACGTCGACCAAATCCCCAACGACCAAAAATCCCGGACTCGTGAGCTTTTTCTCCTTGTGGCTTAATGCTCGGTGCATGCGGTCGTTCCACTACCAATGCTTCCATTCATTCTCCTTGTGACTCAACACTCAAACATATGGTACATTTATTTGATTCTCACGTGAACCCTGTCTTTGGATTTTTTGTGAGTTGGCTTGTGACTGTTATACTGCTGTGGCATTTGGGGCTGATTTCAGCGTTATTTGACTGAAGATGACGGGTAGAGAACATTTAGTGATGCACGTGACAGACAGATGGCCGTTTTCTCACATCTACACTTTCGGTAGTTAAACACTATAATTTTTTCCTCTCCTAAGTTACCAAAATCCAAAATTTCAATATTTGTTACAACACACTCCACACTCCACTATGCATTATCACAACTACTCAGTAAACCCTCCATCTTCAATCCACTTGTCATAATGAACAATATACTTTGATGATAAGACCAAGTAATGAAAAGGAAATATGTGGTATACAAATACAAAGCAACATTTATAGTGTCTTTTCTTTGTACATCATAAAGCATTCTTAAGTCATCTCAAAGAGGATGAAATCGTTGTTTCTTATCTAAACAAAGAACCACAAAGTAAATATTGGTCTTAAAATTGATGTAAGATACAAAGTATAAAGACGTTCAAGTTCATACGACCACCATCACCATCATTTTATAAACCATTCTCCACATGCACACCATTCACCATCACTTTGATACCCCATCCATGTCTTGCCCTCCATTTTTATGATAATTTTGTTTCTCTGTTTGAAATTCAATCTGTGATACTTTCCAAAGTGTCGTTCCACAAGAAACAAACACAAAAGAAACAATGTTACATAAATCTATAAGCAGAGTATCATAAGTTCTTCACCTTGTTTGCATGAGGGCATGCAAATTCCTTGGGTTTGGGGGTGTGTTGGGCTCCAGTTTTGTCATATTTTCTGCCATTACATCATTACATATTCTCCCCGCATTTCGTTAATAATATATCCCTAATTATACCATAAACCTCCATTATCTTTTGTTATTCATCCTATGTGGTTAATACGTAATTTTCCATATTTTTAGTGATTAAAAGGATGATTATACAACAATTTTGATGATGATGGTTAAATCCTATGTTTATATGTCCAAACAATATGTTACCTCACTAGAAGTCATTCGGTACCCACACTGGCGGTCATCCAGTACTCACATTCCAAGTCATCCGTTACCAGAAGGTTCCACAATCAACCGGTACCTGCACAGTCATCTGGTACCCACACTCCATGTCATCCGGTATTCACACTCCATGTCATACGATACTCACAATTCAGCTCATCTGGTACTAGAATGTTCCAGAAACCATCTGGTACTAGAATGTTCCAGGTCATCCGGTACCAACATCAACAATCGTTCGGTATTGGACTATAGTCGAAAATTTGGCATGCTTCTAGAGGAAAATCGGGGACATGGGTTTTGTGTAGAACGATGTCTACATAAAGACAAGTGTGAGGGAATCCACCCAGATTGCATGTGTGGACCACCATATTGGGGGGGAATGATTCTACAAAAAATAGTAAAACTCTCAAATTGCCAACTTGCACCTAGATTTCTGTGCATATGGTATCATATCTAGAAATTCTAAGATATAGGTTTTGTGTAAAATATGAAAAATTGAGTAAAATGCGGGCAATTTTTCAGAATGTGAATTAGATTGGAAGAAATGGTTGGATCCCTAACTCGAATCTGCCCAAATTACAATAAAACCCAGTATTTTGGGATTTCTGCCTAAAAATGTAAAATTTGAAATCTGAGCATTGGGATTCAGTCCCATCCACTCCTCAATGTTGTTTCATGTATAAATAAGCCTCATAGGGCTGTGATAAAATCAAATTATCATTATGGGAATTATTTTGTAATGGATATTAGGGTGTCACCATTACTATGTGAAGATTGCAAGAGACTTGTAATTTTCCGAGTTTGATGAAATGAAAGAGTTGTTGTTCCTGTGCATGGTTCTAAGAATTTGAGTGATCTGATTGTCTTCAAGCAACACTCACCACCTGGGAAGGGCCCCTCATCATGGGTAAGTGTTGTTATGTTCTATTTTCTTGGTAGTTTAACATTGTATTGTGTGTTTATTTCATTACAAGTCAATTTTAGTTTTGTTATCATTTGAGTTAAAGTTTTGTTATTTTTTGATTTTATGATGGATGAATTTAGACTCAGATCACATTTCTCAATTGAGTTCATTATTACACTTCTTAAGCTTTGAGTTTAGTCTGCACTCCTTCCATTACTTATGCGTGCTTATATTTCTGCATATCTTTTCAATGCTCTATTTTCGTGCTTAATTAATTGTGGACAACGTTCCCTCGCTTCGATGCTTCAGTCTCATCTATTTAATCGTTCAAACCACCCTTTGCATATATCTTGTTCCACCATTGATTTGCCATCCTACTCACACATCAAAACCTACTATTCAATTCACATATCCAGTCACCTATTCTACGTTGTCCCAAACAGTGTAAAACAAAGTTGCTCCATTTGCTATATATATCACCTTTCTCTTCTATATTCACATCATCTTTCCTCACAGGATTCACTCCTTAGTTTTCAATTGGATTATACATTACAATTAGTTAATTACAAGAGCATATTGTTACCATCTCTCCTTCATTTTCTATGTATTAGTGTTGACGGGCGAAACAGTCCATCCGTCAACTGGAAGAGTGGAACCGGTCCGGGGTTGTCTAAATAACCCAAGCCGTTTGGAATGAACCACCCTGACGAGTTTAACGGCTCCGTTGGCCGCTCTAAGGTCTCCTAAAGAAACCAAAGAGAAAAGTTGATCTGAGCTAATTAATCTAAACTAAGGAAACTAGAAACTAATAAAACAAATTAAAACAAACTAACTAACTGAAAAGAAATTAAACTAAAATTAAGGAAACTAGAAACTAATAAAACAAATAAGGAAC
>JZKD02S1673078.1:734641-781568 GCA_000966675.3 Picea glauca | reverse complement strand
CTCTTTCCTTCCTACTCGTAGGTAAATATGCCATGTTGCTCGAATGACCAGTTTCACTGGATATAGCTTGGTCCATGTATCCCAATTTCGTGGACACCGAAATGTTCTTACATAAATCAGAGAGTTGAGCAAATTGGATATTACTTCGCTTATGGATGAAATGATACCTTCATACTTGAGGATCGGTAATTATAGAGTTCCAATCATGAATTGCTGATAGATTCACTGACAAGCACGTTGATTTACCATGCTTGGCCAATCCATTTCAAATGATTAGCTTTCGAGTTCATTATATGGTGACATTCACCTGACATTATACGGTTGTGAAGTACTGAACGAGTGAAACAGAGTGATTTCGACCAGCCGCCACTGGCACCCCATGAGTGTTTGATTTGACGTATAGGAACATGTGACATCAGGGATTTGGCGAAAGTGGTTTCAGGCAACTCGCCTTTTGCCCCGATGTATTTTTGGAGGCAACGCGCGTCCATTTTAAAAACCACAATGGTCTCCCCGGTCTACCTTTGCATGGTTAAGTCCTGTGCAAGTTTACCGCCCGATATGGGCTCCAACCATTGATCTGGGTCGTTTTATAATCAACAGTCTGTCGAATTATACCTTTTGTGCCTCCGCTATATTTGTCTATACGTCACCAGACATGTCCCGGTCCTCTAAATTATCAATTCTCCAAACTATCAAGCTTCCGCGACGATGTAGCTCTTGCTAAATTCCTGAGACTTAGATCTTGTCTGAAAATTGTTACAGTGATAACATAGGCTCCAACTAGGGATGCTATCCTCCCTGTGAGGTAGCAAATAACTTGTAGAAATGGTGCCTGATCCGCTGGGTTGGTCCCAAAACATGTGCGTGTACCTTGCTCCTACCATATCGCTAGTGTCTTTCGAAGTCTAAACTTTGTACACTGCTCTCAACTGGATATTGAACACTGAATATACTGCTGAAACCGACTGTACTCAATACCAGAAATATAAACTGAAAAATGCTTGTCTGACAAGCTTATTCGTACATTCCTATCTACCCCAAAACACTGAAATGAATACTCAATCAAGTGAAATCAAAATGCCAATGCAACCATGCAAGCATTTATCCACTGTCTGTATACTTTGCACAAGATTATTCTAGATCCATCTTACTGCTAATTCATTCAACATTACATCCATAAATCCAAATCTCAAAAAATTAAAGACAATTGTATTGTTCATTTCTTCCAATAGGATTGCGAATGGATGTTATAAAATATGTGTAAAACAATCATCGTGTTTTAATCCTCCCATTGTATTTTTGTTTTTATGTAATTCAACTCGTTGACTTCTAAAAAAATGATAGAGTTGTTGAGAAGTCTGGTAGTAGGGATTTCCTAAGTCATAAAGCGACCATGGCTGGAGAACATCATCTAACGTGAAAAGTTTTGGTGTAGACATTGATTCATTGTAATCCACTGTTGTTGGTAGATTCTGATCGTAAACCTTTCCCATATAATGTGTCTCGCAATCCTGAATCATATGAAAGCATGAATCCTTTTCAGGAATCAAGATAGAAGGTTAAGATTCTTCCAATAAGGTTTCCCCGTTGTTTGGAGTTTTCATATGTGAAATTTCAAAATCTTCATCCATATCTAGGCTGTTCAGAAATAGGATCACTACTTCATTTTCAGGGGAAGAAAGACAACCTTGAAATACCTTGTCTTGCTGATAATATTGTTGAACATCTGTATTAGTTCTAGGAGAAAGGAAAAGATCTTTGATAAAAATTTCCTGATCGGCTTCTTCTTTAATTTGATGGTTAAGATCTGATTGAAATTATGGATTGAAATAACCTTCCGAGTAATGATCATGAAATGCATGTGAGTGTAGTTGGTGTTCTCTAATGATGACAGCCTTTTCATATAAAACAATGCTACTGTGAATATAGTCAGAAGTCCCTATTTTTTTCTGAAATTTCATGATTTTCTCTTAACCATTCAAAGGAAGAAAAACATAAGGGGAGTGAGTTTTTATCTATAAGCCCGCTGCTTTCTTCACCTTCGACTTCATGCTCAGATATTTTCTGATTTGAAACACCATTTTGTTTTAACAGTTCGAATGAGGAAAAGCACAATGGCAAGGTTTTATTACCTGACTCACAACCTTCTTCATTTTTTTTAGTATCATAGGTACATTTTCCCATCTCTTTGGGTTTTTGGACATGCTCACCTTCAGCTTTGTCTTCGACCAATGACTGTATTTCTGAATCCACAAGGTCTTCCTCAAAAAAAAGAATAGGGTTGTCCAGTGTTTGAGAAGAGTGTTCCAATATCTTGTCAATATGTTTTGTTGGTTTGGTGTAACTTTGCATCAACACAAATTTGCTTGCCTCAACAATGATCTGATAATTCTCTTTCAACAATTTGAATGCAGTGAAGCACAAGGGTAGAGAATTCTCTTTAGCTGATCTAATATTTTGCTCCTCAATGTACTGCTGAAGAGGAGAGTCTTCAATATCACGATCATCCTTGTATTTTTCATATATAGGCAAACCAACATCATATGCAACGTCGTCTAATAAGAATGGACTTGGAACATTAATATGTTCTTCAACAAACTGGTTTTCAAACTCATCCTCTTGACTGTCTACAAAATGACCAACTCCCTGGTTATCATGCGATGGCTCAGAAGCTAGAACAACACTTCTTCTTTTAACAAGTGGAATATAATTTTTAGCACGATCACAAGCATTTGAGACTTCAAGAGGGCCCATGATATTGTCAACTATATGCTCAAGGCTCCAATCAAACATTTTCTGTTCATATTCTCTTTTATTTTCTTTAGCATCCAACTCCTCATTTTGGATTTGTTTACATGCTTGGATGTTGTGTTGAATATCATGGGCATCATTAAACATTTGATGCAAGGAATTAGGTCTTCTTTCCATCAGGAGGAAAGACAAATCTGGATGAAGAGTTGTGGTATAATGGAACATAACAGCTGCTTCAGTGGGTTGAATCTCTTCAGACAATTTATAGTAAATATTGGAAAACCTTCTACTGAATATAAAGATAGTTTCGTTGCTTTTCCATTTCAAGGCATAAAACTCTGCTAGTTGTAGATCCAAAGATTTCTTCTTGCCCCAAAACTTTAAGAAAACATTCTTCAATTCCTCCCATGAGATAATTGTATCTAGCTGCAAATGTCTAAACCAGTATTTGGTGTCCCCTTTCAAGGATTGAGAGAAATCCCTCATACAAACATCGTCATGATTAATCTCAAATAAATCTATAAAATGCTCAAACCCTTGGATGTGCTTTTCAGCTGAGATGACATTAGTTTCTCCATCAAACAAAGGTAGATATTCATGGTGATTTGGAGGGAAATCGTGGAGGACTTGGGGTAGTTTCAGGCGTATGTATCTATGTTGGGCTCTGGAGGATGTTAGACTAGGAACATGGGGAGAGACATTGGCTTTGACTTTCTGGGGTTCACCGACTTGGTCACAGTCATCGCATGGACCAGTTGTAAAACTCCTATCGAAATCATCGATACGGTGGGGGTATGCATGTGCAACTTTAAGAGGAGGATAAATGATTGCAATTTTTTCATGATCATCATTAGAATGCAACAGGTAAATAAAATTTTTCTTGGCATGCTCAAGGAAAAAGAAGAGGCAATCTATAACAAACAATAAAGTGCCTTGGAAAAAATCCAATTTTAAGTACTTGTTTTCTTCCATCATACCTATGTCAAGGGATCTCATTTCTTAGTGGAGTCGCCCATAATGTTTTGGAAGATGGATTCTGCATTGAGAGTGGAGTCGCTATTGAAACTTCAAATTTTTGGATTCTTCTACCAGTGGAATCACCTTCAAACTGATTTTTGATGTGTGGAGTCGCCATAGCAGGAATACAACCAATACATGCCTAAGTGTTTGCTACTCTCAGACCTTAGAGCTCAACCATGTCGTTCTTCCTAGAGAAAATTTTTCAATTTCGTCCCCAACAATGATGCCATAAATGTTAACACTCTGTAAATTTTGTCCATCTGAATAGACACATGACAGAGGTAACTGTTTCAACCAACATTAGAGATGATGCACTAGCCTACTCAACTCAGAGAGGGATCTCTCATGTCACTTGATATATCTATGGAAATCAGTGGCTATATTTGGTTTGTTTCGGTGTTTGTAATAAAATGACCGGAGGAAGGGAGATGACATTTGGGCTATGGAGTCTAGAACGAACAATGCATTGTCAAATCTGCGAACTATTAAGAGGAAAAGGATAAATCAGGTAGTAAGTTTGAGTTTATATCTGGAAAATTTGCATGGCATCAGAGGAAGAGGAAACACATAACTATATCAGAGCATTATTGGAATGAATTCTGAATTAGTTCAGAAGAGATAAACATAGTCTAAATCGCTAAGCCAAGAGCAACAAATGATGAATTCTGGGATTTTAAACTCTCCGATTTAAACAGAAGAAAAATATATATGGAATAAAAGATCACATGAAACACATACTGAGAAGGTAAAACAAGACTCATATCAATGCCAGTTAGATTCTTTTCATAAACAGTCCACAATCCGCTTCTGCATTTATATATTCATTCTAGCCCAGAATTTACAAAGGTCTTCCTGCACAGAGGGCATGCTCCTCTTTTTCCATGCCTTCTATCTTCTCGATATAATATATATATAGTGAAGGTTTCTTTGTGGAATACAAAACGTTCAGACTTCTCATCGTTCTAAGATTAGAGATCAATTACAAATGAGAAATGATTTATAATAACCGTTACCCTATTTTAGAGGGACCGTTAGGAACATGTTCATTGTATCTAGGCTCCATTTGTCCAAAACTTGCTGGGATGTACCTGTCTCCACTTGAGAGTTTTATTTTAGCTTAGCGATCTCCTCCTTTAGAGTATCCAAACAGGTCGGTTGATTCTCTGCAACACTTTCAGCCGTTTCAGCTACAGTTTCTTTCTTCTGTCGTTTGCTCCATTTCTTTTTTACAGCTCACCTGTTGATGTCTAGATCCCTCATAATGGGATTTAGCTTGACTTCCAATCCCGAGTCTATAGCAGGTTCTATGTGGAATTTGGTCACCAATATATGCACAATTACTCTTTCCTTCCTGCTCGTAGGTAATTCTACCATGTTGCTCGAATGATCGGTTTCACCAGATATAGCTTGGTCCATGTATCCCAATTTCGTGGACACCGAAACGTTCTTACAGAAATCAGAGAGTTGAGAGAATTGGAGATTACTTCGCTTATGGATGAAATGATACCTTCATACTTGAGGATCGATAATTATAGAGTTCCAATCATGAATTGCTGACAGATTCAATGATAGGTACGTTGATTTACCCTGCTTGGCCAATCCATTTCAAATGATTAGCTTTTGAGTTCGTTATATGGAGGCGTTCACCTGACATTATACAGTTGTGAAGTACCGAACGAGTGAAACATAGTGATTTCGACCAGCTGCCACCGACACCCCACGAGTGTTTGATTTGACATATAGGAACATGTGACATCGGGGCTTTGGCGAAAGTGGTTTCAGGTAACCCGCCTTTCGTCTCGATGTATTTTTGGAGGCAACGCACGTCGATTTTAAAAACCACAATGGTTTCCCTGGTCCGCCTTTGCATGGTTAAGTCCCGTGCAAGTTTACCGCCTGATATGGGCTCCAGCCGTTGATCTGGGTCATTTTATAATCGACGGTCTGTCGAATTATACCTTTTGCGCCTCCGCTATATTTGTCTATACACTGCTAGAAATGTCTCGGTCCTCTAAATTATCAATTCTCCAAACTATCAAGATTTTGCGACGATGTAGCTCTTGCTAAATTCCTGAGACTTAGATCTTGTCTAAAAATTGTTATGGTGATAACAGGTTGGATGCCATGACCCACACCTTGGGACCAATAGGATGATGGTCATTGTCTTTGGAGGAAAGAGAGAACACCTTGGACAGTTAAACCTAGCTCTCTTCCATCCCAATGACTTGCTTGGGAGATCTTATGCTACTTTTCTATGCTTTGACATCTTGTTTTGGGGCTAAGGCATGTGGTGGTTGATGTAAACTTGACACTTTTGGATGGGAGGTGTTTGTACTAGAAGTTGCCCCTATATTGCTATAGGGTCAAGCCTAGCACATCTTCAGTTATTGCAATGATTTTATAAATAAGGATGTGTTTTGGGTTTTGAAATAAGGTGGATCAGGTAGATGGAGAAATAATAAGAGAAACAGGCTAAATGCAGATTAGTAAAAACACCATTGGGCATGGAGTCAAGTAAACACCCTCTTGATTGAAAGCAATCAAATTGTATATCAGATAAAATGCTTATATGTAAATGGGTAGAAGAATAGGGAATAAACAAAAAGTAGAACATCTCATCAAACCAAGATTTTCTTTGTCAAATGGATGCAATGGTACTTGAAACAAAACACACTGATAATAGGCAGTCATGGAAAAATATTTACCGCTCGGGAATCTATCATCCATGAGCAACCATTGATTCTCAATGTCTGCAATTCGTTCAAGTAAGACAAAAAACATAATGTAAAACAATGAAGATGGAAAAACAGTGTTTAGACAAGAGAAATCACAATCTGATAAAACAAATGTCATAGATCCCCAATGTCAGAAGAGATCACCGAAACTAATGCCCTCAGGCTTACAATAACACCTACTGGTTGGCTAATTCATCAAATTATTCTCAAGCCTTACCCTCTTGGGTCTCCCTCTTCTTTTCTTTTACAAATGGTAGAATATATATAACTACAAGAAACAAACTGTTGCTATCTTTTTGGAAATGAATTTGATCAGAGGGTCGCCCTCTTCTTTTCTTTTACAAATGGTAGAATATATATAACTACAAGAAACAAACTGTTGCTATCTTTTTGGAAATGAATTTGATCAATCTACTTAGAATAGACAAAATCTGGAAAATGGTTACAAAATATCTGGAACGGGTGAAGTAGGATATCTATTCTGATCTCAACATAATTATTTAATGCTTGCTTTGTATATAACACAAATATCTTTGAATCTGGAAGGGTTCATGTCTTTGAAGTACCCAATGACTGCTAACTTTCAATTCCTCAAAATCTGTACAAGAATCTTTGACTGCTAATTGGCTGCCACTAACTGCTCTGTTCCCTGTACCTTTCTTCTTGGAAATGCTGGATCTTCTGCCCTGTATTTGGAACCAATTTGATTAGATATGATTTGGAACCAATTTGATTAGATATGATGATAACAGATTCGAGAGATTAAACCTCCACCAAGTTAAGCTATTACATCAACTCACTAATAGGAGGGTCCTCAAAACTAAAACCTTGATATCTAGGTCATAAAGCCTAAAAATCAGATTACATCTTTGACTAATGAAAATAGTCCTTGATTTTTGGAAATGGTGAGGATATATCTCTTGACTGCTGATTTTTCTCCCATGATAGAGTACCATATCTTCTTAACTATATCTCTCACAAGCAATCAACATATTCTTTAACATGCTCTGTTATCTTGGCTTCTTGTGCAACTGCTTTTGAGCAAAAGACTGGTTTATCAATTAAATGAACCTGCAAAGTTCCCAATGGAGATATCCTATTATATGTTTTCAAGAAAATGCAGATATCAGACATCTTTGATACCATCGGTACATCAATTGTAGTCTTCAACAAAGAACCTTGTTTTGTGGGCCTAGCAACCATAGCTCGCCTTTCTTGTCTGGATGCAAAGGTTTTGCAGGAACAAAGTTTTCCCACTTCAGTTCCAATATAAATATCTTTATCAGAGTAAAAAATTCCTGCTTAAACTTCCAATGAACTGATGCATATTTTCTCTAGACATCTGATAGTGAACACATTTGTTTTTGGTGATTGCAAAAACCTCTTGGTGGCGCTTCGTAGCTGAGACCTTGAAAACTCCTTGGGTGTCTTCTTTCAAGACTGGGCGTTTGGATGTGGCATGACGAACACATCCACAAATTGAATTGTGTATTCACCAAGCATCAATCCCTCTCTTTGTGGCTTTTCCTACATCATGGTTCAATGCCTTTAATCTGTCAAATACTCTAAAAACGCAACTATCCTCACCACAGGACACCTGCGCAATCTTTGGCACCTGTTCGTGGCTCACTATTTGTGGCGCCTTGTGTTGCAAATCACCAATTGCAAAGACAAGAGCAAAATCCACGATTTCAACTCCAATTCCAATTTTCGCACGAAGTCCAAGCGAACTCTTCTCTGAATTGGAAACTGGAGCATCACAGTCAATAGGCTGATATTTCTTTTTCTCTTCAAACTCCTTATTTTTCAAGTGAAGACCTTCTTATTACATCAAGGCGCTGATCAAAGGTTGGATCAGCATCAGTATCCAGAGACGAGGAACAAAGAGCATTTCCAAGACCGCAATCTTTAAGATGATATCAAAACTTGGTCAACCCTGGAGTGCTTCACACTGAAAATTAAATAATGTCTTTGGCAAACGATCTTGACACTTGGATTTTTGACGATCAAACCCTTTGACACCTACAACTTCTTTTGACACACTTAGCGTTTATGACTTGTGTGTTGATTTGTGCTCGACATGTGGACTTTGACATGTAGTTGGTTGTGGTGCTAATTCGTTTGTATGTTGATTGCAGGTCTCGGGTGCTGGAGATTGGCTCTCGACCAATAATTTTGCTAGACTAATCATTAAGTCTGTAAGAGAAAACCGAGAGTGTATAACTTGACCATATAAGCCAAAATTGGCTTTATAATACCATTTTTTTATTTTGCCAGAAAATTGCCTTTTAATCCACAGTTAATGATCCTTACTTAATATCAGCTTTAAACACATTTTAAAAGACCAACTTATCTCGATGAAGTGGAGTCAAGGAATTATAACACTGTAAAGGCATATGGAACAAGGACTTCCACCCTTCCTATACCTCCCTCCAACGAGGTAAGTTAAAAGCTCAACACTATTTTTGGCATATGCAATACTGGTGCTCATGAACACCACTTCTCGGTGCTATGGGAATAAAATCATTCCTGCAACAAGGAGAAAATTGAGAATGTCAGTATCTGGATACTAACATTGGCTCCTTCTGGGGGATGATGCTCTCCCTGTGAGGCATCAAGAATAAGCAGACCACTGTGCCTTTTTCTCTGTGCATCCATGCAATGCAGCCTACAAACTTTTGTCTCTGCAAATATTCACATTCTTCTGTGTTGTGCCTAGTCCATTGGGCTAGTGGAGTCAGTCAATAATGTTTCAAATAAAGCCCAAACTTTTGCAACTTATTCAAATTCTGAAGTAACAACATACTGCAACAGACTAATGAACTGAAAATAATCTACCTGCTCATACGACAAGCTTATTTTACACACTACCTACTCTATCGAACTACTTCCATTAGATCAGGTAAAATCATGCTTCTAGTGAATCCATACAAGTATTTGACTAATTGGTACGTCTCTTAATCTGGAAACGAAGAATGCAAGAAACCATAGAATACTGATATTCCATTGAAAAGAACAAAACAACCAACCTCATTTTGAAAAAAGTGCTCTAACATCTAAGCTACTCAAAAACTCGAGATAATCAACAAACAGATCAATAAAGCTGCAAGCAAATACCTCTTGCTGTTGTTTCAGCAGAAGATCAAAAAGTCTCTGCATATCCTCCTCCTGAGAATGGCTGTCACCCGTAACTGCCTGCAAATCTGAACATCGCTGTAAAGTAACTTCACTACTGAACATAAATGATTTGTTATTGTCTGCAAATCCACATTCGAGCATAGTGCATGCGGGCTTGCTAATTTTTGGAGATGGTTGATCAATGTCTTATGTGGATTTAGGATGGCTGATTTCTACACATAGTTGTTCTCTATCACAATCTGATTCACAGTTGTCGTACACTGGTTGGCTGCTCCTCAAGTCAACAAAATGGATCTGATTTTCTTCATCAGAGTATTCATCAAAGATAGGTGATCCCAGATCTCCTTGGATTTGCACCGGAAAATGAGTAATCTCCGAATCCTTCTCTTCACTCTTAGGTGAGAATATATCATGGGGAACTTCTTGAAGAGAAGGAGAAAGATCCTCTTCTACAATTGGTTCCTCTTTCAAATCGGATACATCGGATGCATAAGATACAGGGTTTAATGCATCTACCATGCAATCATTAGTACAATCATGAATCATATCTGGAAGACTTTCTTCTTAGGAAATAAAAAAAGAAAACGTTTTGTTCATATTTTCATTAGAAGACCGAATTTCATCCTTACTTTTTCTTTCATCAATATCTTCACATAACTCATCACATGAAGAATACTCTACTTCCTGCTGAATATAAAGCTTGTACTTTTCACAACATTCTTCAAAAAGGATTTCAGCTGGGTAAATCTTCTCGAAATGTGAATTAAAATCCATGTGAAAATCCTTCAAGGAATGGATACTAGCAGTAGGAAGGGATTGATACCATTCACAAGCATAGCCTTCTAAGGAAAATTTGAACATCTTAATTAAGACATCCTCATGAACAAAACCATGCTCCAACATACATTTATGAAAATTTAATAAGTGCTCACCAGGGTGATCATGCTTACTTCCTCTAAATCTGGGAAAATAGTCATCCCATTCGACTATGGTTGGCACTGGATGTGGAAAACCATATATGTTGGTGAAATCACAAAATGCATACCTCTGAGACAAAATAGTTTCCATGGCCATCCTGTATCTTCAACTAGTGGAGTCGCCTATGAATCTCAGAACAATGGAGTCACCATGGTGAAAGATGTGCAGTCATGTATCTGCCCTCTTCCTGTTCACCATCAAGAAAAAGATCTGATCATTTTCGTTCTCCTGGGGAATATATCTTCGTTGCTTCATCCCCGACAATGGTCCCAAAATATGTTAGTACTAGAAGTTGCCCCTAGACTGCTATAGGGTCAGCCTAGCACATCTTCAATTATTGCAATGATTTTATAAATAAGGATGTGTTTTGGGTTTTGAAAGAAGGTGGATCAGGTAGATGGGGAACAAATAAGAGAAAAAGGCTAAATGCAGATTAGTAAAAACACCATTGGGCATGGAGTCAAGTAAACACCCTCTTGATTGAAAGCAATCAAATCGTATATCAGATAAAACACTTATATGTAAATGGGTAGAAGAATAGGGAATAAACGAAAAGTAGAACACCTCATCGAACCAAGATTTTTTTTGTCAAATGAATGCAACGATACTTGAAACAAAAAAAACTGATAATAGGCAGTCACAACAAAATCTTTACCGCTCGGGAATCTATTATCCATGAGAAACCATTGATTCTCAATGTCTGCAATTCGTTCAAGTAAGACGAAAAACGAAAAACATAATGTAAAACAAGGAAGATGGAAAAATAGTGTTTAGACAAGAGAATTCACAATCTAATAAAACAAATGTCATAGATCCCCAATGTCATAAGAGATCGCCGAAACTAATTCCCTCAGGCTTACAATAACACCTACTCGCCGAAACTAATTCCCTCAGGCTTACAATAACACCTACTGGTTGGCTAATTCATCAAATTGTTCTCAGGCCTTACCCTCTTGGGTCTCCCTCTTCTTTTCTTTTACAAATGGTAGAATATATATAACTAGAAGAAGCAAACTGTTGCTATCTTTTTGGAAACAAATTTTATCAATCTACTTAGAATAGACTAAATCTGGAAAATGGTTACAAAATATCTGGAACGGGTGAAGTAGGATCTCTATTCTGATCTCAACAGAATTATTTAATGTTTTCTTTGGAAATAGCACAAATCTCTTTGAATCTGGAAGAGTTCATGTCTTTGAAGTACCCAATGGCTGCTAACTTTCAATTCCTCAAAATCTGTACAAGGATCTTTGATTGCTAATTGGCTGCCACCAACTGCTCTATTCCCTGTACCTTTCTTCTTGGAAATGCTGGATATTCTGCCCTGTATTTGGAACCAATTTGATTACATATGATGATAGCAAATTCGAGAGATTAAACCTCCACCAAGTTAAGCTATTACATCGAATCACTAATAGGAGGGCCTTCAAAACTAAAACCCTGATATCTAGGTCATAAAGCCTAAAAATCAGATTACATCTTTGACTAATGAAAATAGTCCTTGATTTTTAGAAATGGCGAGGATATATCTCTTGACTACTGATTTTTCTCCCATGATAGATTACCATATCTTCTTAACTATATCTCTCGCAAACAATCAACATATTCTTTAACATGCTCTGTTATCTTGGCTTCTTGTGCAACTGCTTCCGAGCAAAAGACTGGTTTATCAATTAAAAGGAACCTGCAAAGTTCCCAATGGAGATATCCTAATATATGTTTTCAAGAAAATGCAGATATCAGACATCTTTAATACCATCGTTACATCAATTGCAGTCGTCAACAAAGAACCTTGTTTTGTGGGCCTAGCAACCATAGCTCACCTTTCTTGTCTGGAGGTAGAGGTTTTGTAGGAACAAAGTTTTACCACTTTAGTTCCAGTATAAATATCTTTAGCAGAGTCAAAAATTCCTGCTTATCATGCCAATGAACTAATGCATATTTTATCTAGATATCTGACAGTGAACACATTTGTTTTCAGTGATTGCAAAAACCTCTTGGTGGCACTTTGTAGCTGAGACCTTGAACACTCCTTGGGTGTCTTTTTTCAAGACTGGGCATTTGGATGTGGCATGACGAACACATCCACAACTCGAATTGTGTATTCACCAAGCATCAGTCCCTCTGTTTGTGTCTCTTCCTACATCATGGTTCGATGCCTTTAACCTGTCAAATACTCTAAAAACACATCTATCCTCACCACAGGACACCTGTGAAATCTTTGGCACATGTTCGTGGCTCACTATTTGTGGCGCCTTGTGTTGCAAATCACCAATTGCAAAGACAAGAGCAAAAGCCAGGATTTCAACTCCAATTCCAATTTTCGCACCAAGTCTAAGCGAACTCTTCTCTGAATTGGAAACTGGAGCAACATAATCAATAGGCTGATATTTCTTTTTCTCTTAAAACTCCTTTTTTTTCAAGTGCAGACCTTCTTATTACATCAAGGCGTTGATCAAAGGTTGGATCAACATCAATGTACAGAGATGAGGAACAAAGAGCATTTCCAAGACTGCAATCTTTAAGATGATATCAAAACCTAGTCGCAACCCTGGAGTGATTCACACTGAAAATTAAATAATGTCTTTGGCAAACGATCTTGACACTTGGATTTTTGACGATCAAACCCTTTGACACCTGCAACTTCTTTTGACACACTTAGCTTTGATGACTTGTGTGTTGATTTGTGCTCGACATGTGGACTTTGGCATGTATTTGGTTGTGTTGCTAATTCGTTTGTATGTTGATTGCAGGTCTCGGGTGCTGGAGATTGGCTCCCGACCAATAATTTTGCTAGACTAATCATTAAGTCTGTAAAAGAAAACCGAGAGTGTATAACTTGACCATATAAGCCAAAATTGGCTTTATAATACCCTTTTTTTATTTTGCTAGAAAATTGACTTTTAATCCACAGTTAATGATCCTTACTTAATATCAGCCTTAAACACATTTTAAAAGACCAACTTATCTCGATGAAGTGGAATCAAGGCATTATAACACTATAAAGGCATATGGAACAAGGACTTCCACCCTTCCTATACCTCCCTCCAACGAGGTAAGTTAAAAGCTCAACACGATTTCTGGCATATGCAATACCGATGCTCAGGAACAACACTTCTCGGTGCTATGAGAATAACCTCATTCCTGCAACAAGGAGAAAATTGAGAATATCAGTATCTAGATACTAACATTGGCTCCTTTTGGGGGATGATGCTCTCCCTGTGAGGCATCAAGAACAAGCAGACCACTGTGCCTTTTCCTCTGTGCATCCGTGCAACAGAGCCTGCAAACTTTTGTCTTTGCAAATATTCACATTCTTCTCTGTTGTGCCTATTCCATTGGGCTAGTGGAGTCAGTCAATAGCAATTCAAATCAAGCCCAAAATTTTGCAACTTATTCAAATTCTGAAGTAACAACATACTTCAACAGACTAATGAATTGAAAATAATCTACCTACTCATACGCCGAGCTTATTTTACACACTACCTACTCTATCCAACTACTTCTATTAGATCAGGTAAAATCATGCTTCCAGTGAAGCCATACAATTATTTGACTCTACTCATACACCGAGCTTATTTTACACACTACCTACTCTATCCAACTACTTCTATTAGATCAGGTAAAATCATGCTTCCAGTGAAGCCATACAATTATTTGACTGATCGATACGTCTCTTAATCTGGAAACGAAGAATGCAGGAAATGATAATACACTGATATGCCATTGAAAAGAACAAAACAACCAACCTTCTTTTGAAAAAAGTTCTCTGACATCTAAGCTGCTCAAAGACTCAAGATAATCAACAAACATATCAATAAAGTTGCAAGCAAATACCTATTGTTGTTGTTTTAGCTGAAGATCAAAAAGTCTCTGCATATTCTCCTCCTGAGAATGGCTCTCACCTGTAACTGCCTGCAAATCTGAACATAGCTGTAAAGTAACTTCACTACTGAACATAAATGATTTGTTATTGTCTGCAGATCCACTTTTGAGCATAGTGCATGCAGGATTGCAAATTTCTGGAGATGGCTGATCAATGTCTTCTGGATTCATGATGGCTGATTTCTACACATAGTTGTTCTCCATCACAATCTGATTCATAGCTGTCGTACATTGGTTGGATGTTCCTCAAGTCAGAAAAATGGATCTGCTTTTCTTCATCAGAGTATTAATCAAAGATAGGTGAATCCATATCTCCTTGGATTTGCACCAGAAAATGAGTAATCTACGGATCCTTTTCTTCACTCTCAGGTGAGAATATATCATGGGGAACTTCTTGAAGAGAAGGAGAAAGATCCCCTTCTACAATTGGTTCCTCTTTCACATCGGAGACATCAGATGCATAAGATATAGGGTATAATGCATGTACCATGCAATCATTAGTACATTCATGAATCATATGTGGAATACTTTCTTCTTGGGAAATAAAAAGAGAAATTTTTTTGCTCATATTTTCATTAGAAGACCGAATTTCATCCTTACTTTCTCTTTCATCAATATCTTCACATAACTCATCACATGAAGAATACTCTACTTCCTGTAGAATATTAAGCTTGTACTTTTCACAACATTCTTCAAAAAGGATTTCAGCTGGGTAAATCTTCTCGAAATGTGATTTAAAAACCATGTGAAAATCCTTCAAGGAATGGATACTAGCAGTAGGAAGAGATTGACACCATTCACAAGCATAGCCTTCTAAGGAAAATTTGAACATCTTAATTAAGACATCCTCATGAACAAAACCATGCTCCAACATACATTTATGAAAATTTAATAAGTGCTCACTAGGGTGATCATGCTTACTTCCTCTAAATCTGGGAAGATAGTCATCCCATTCGACTATGGTAGGCACTGGATGTGGAAAACCATATGTGTTGGTGAAATCACAAAATGAATACCTCTGAGCCAAAATAGTTTCCATGGCCATCCTAGATCTTCAACCAGTGGAGTTGTCTATGAATCTCGGAACAATGGAGTCGCCATGGTGAAATATGTGCAGTCATGTATCTGCCCTCTTCCTGTTCACCATCAAGAAGTGGATCTGATTGTTGTCATTCTCCCAAGGAAGATATCTTCGTTGCTTTGTCCCCGACAATGACGCCAAAAGATGTTAGTACTAGAAGTTGCCCCTAGATTGCTATAGGGTCAAGCCTAGCACATCTTCAGTTATTGCAATGATTTTAGTTATTGCAATGATTTTGGTGGATCAGGTAGATGGAGAAATAATAAGAGAAATAGGCTAAATGCAGATCAGTAAAAACACCATTGGGCATGGAGTCAAGTAAACACCCTCTTGATTGAAAGCAATCAAATTGTATATCAGATAAAACATTTATATGTAAATGAGTAGAAGAATAGGGAATAAATGACAAGTAGAACACCTCATCAAACCAATATTTTCTTTGTCAAATGGATGCAATGGTACTTGAAACAAAACACACTGATAATAGGCAGTCACGGCAAAATCTTTACCGCTCGGGAATCTATCATCCATGAGCAACCATTGATTCTCAATGTCTACAATTTGTTCAAGTAAGACAAAAAACAGAATGTAAAACAAGGAAGATGGAAAAACAGTGTTTAGACAAGAGAAATCACAATCTGATAAAACAAATGTCATAGATCCCTAATGTCAGAAGCGATCACCGAAACTAATGCCCTCAGGCTTACAATAACACCTAATGGCTTACAATAACACCTAATGGTTGGCTAATTCATCAAATTATTCTCAGGCCTTACCCTCTTGTGTCTCTCTCTTCTTGTCTTTTACAAATAGTAGAATATATATAACTACAAGCAACAAATTGTTGCTATCTTTTTGGAAACGAATTTTATCAATCTACTTAGAATAGACTAAATCTGGAAAATGGTTACAAAATATCTGGAACACGTGAAGTAGGATCTCTATTCTGATCTCAACAGAATTATTTAATGCTTTCTTTCGAAATAGCACAAATCTCTTTGAATCTGGAAGAGTTCATGTCTTTGAAGTACCCAATGACTGCTAACTTTCAATTCCTCAAAATCTGTACAAGGATCTTTGACTGCTAATTGGCTGCCACCAACTGCTCTGTTCCCTGTACCTTTCTTCTTGGAAAGGATGGATCTTCTGCCCTGTATTTGGAACCAATTTGATTACATATGATGATAGCAGATTCGAGAGATTAAACCTCCACCAAGTTAATCTATTACATCGATTCACTAATAGGAGGGCCTTCAAAACTAAAACCCTGATATCTAGGTCATAAAGCATAAAAATCAGATTACATCTTTGACTAATGAAAATAGTCCTTGATTTCTGGAAATGGCGAGGATATATCTCTTGACTGTTGATTTTTCTCCCATGATAGAGTACCATATCTTCTTAACTATATCTCTCACAAACAATCAACATATTCTTTAACATGCTCTGTTATCTTGGCTTCTTGTGCAACTGCTTTCGAGCAAAAGATTGGTTTATCAATTAAAAGGAACCTATAAAGTTCCAAATGGAGATATCTTATTGTATGTTTTCAAGAAAATGCAGATATTAGACATATTTAATACCATTGTTACATCAATTGCAGTCATCAACAAAGAACCTTGTTTTGTGGGCCTAGCAACCATAGCTCGCCTTTGTTGTTTGGAGGCATAGGTTTTGCAGTAACAAAGTTTTACCACTTCAGTTCCAGTATAAATATCTTTAGCAGAGTAAAAAAATCCTGCTTATCATGTCAGTGAACTGATGCATATTTTATCTAGATATCTGATAGTGAACACATTTGTTTTCGGTGATTGCAAAAACCTCTTGGTGGCGCTTTGCATCTGAGACCTTGAACACTCCTTGGGTGTCTTCTTTTAAGACTGGGCATTTGGATGTGGCACGACAAACACATCCACAACTCGAATTGTGTATTCACCAAGCATCAGTCCCTCTGTTTGTGGCTCTTCCTACATCATGGTTCGATGCCTTTAACCTGTCAAATACTCTAAAAATGCAGCTATCCTCACCATAGGACACCTGCGCAATTTTTGGTGCCTGTTCGTGGCTCACTATTTGTGGCGCCTTGTGTTGAAAATCACCAATTGAAAAGACAAGAGAAAAAGCCACGATTGCAACTCCAATTCCAATTTTCGCACCAAGTCCAAGCGAACTCTTCTTTGAATTGGAAACTGGAGCATCATAGTCAATAGGCCGATATTTCTTTTTCTTTTCAAACTCCTTTTTTTTCAAGTGCAGACCTTCTTATTACATCAAGGAGTTGATCAAAGGTTGGATCAACATCAGTGTCTAGAGATGAGCAACATAGAGCATTTCCAAGATTGCAATATTTAAGATGATATCAAAACCTGGTCGCAACCCTGGAGTGCTTCACACTGAAAAATTAAATAATGTCTTTGGCAAATGATCTTGACACTTGGATTTTTGACGATCAAACCCTTTGACACCTGCAACTTATTTTGACACACTTAGCTTTGATGACTTGTGTGTTGATTTGTGCTCGACATGTGGACTTTGGCATGTAGTTGGTTGTGTCGCTAATTCGTTTGTATGTTGGTTGTAGGTCTCGGGTGCTGGAGATTGGTTCCCAGCCAATAATTTTGCTAGAATAATCATTAAGTCTGTAAAAGAAAACCGAGAGTGTATAACTTGACCATATAAGCCAAAATTGGCTTTATAATACCATTTTTTTTTATTTTGCCATAAAATTTCCTTTTAATCCACAGTTAATGATCCTTACTTAATATCAATTTTAAACACATTTTAAAAGACCAACTTATCTCGATGAAGTGGAATCAAGGCATTATAAAACTGTAAAGGCGTATGGAACAAGGACTTCCACCCTTCCTATACCTCCCTCCAACGAGGTAAGTTAAAATCTCAACACTATTTCTGGCATATGCAATACTGGTGCTCAAGAACAACACTTCTCGGTGCTACAGGAATAACCTCATTCTTGCAACAAGGAGAAAATTGAGAATGTCAGTATCTGGATACTAAGAGGAGGACCCCTTGCATTATGGAGGAGACACTTGGCTTGATGACACATGGCCTTTGGAGGCCTAACACTTTCTCCTACAAACCCAACGACTTCACTAAAATGCGAAAACGTCACCCTTTAGGGAGATGACGTCATGTTTTTAGGGTTTCTTCATGTGCAAATTTAAATTTATTTTGTAAAGGGGAAAAGTAAAGGAGGATGACCTCCTTACTTTGTGGTTTACCCTAATTCTATGTGGACAAACATATTTTAGAGGTTTTGTATAAATAAGGATAGAATTATTTTCATTTTTATCATAGCTCTCTCATAAGAGGTTGGCAGACTTGCAAACCCTCATCTCCATCAATACTCCCACATCATGAGTTTGACCAGTCACCACATTATCCTATTCTTAGCCATTTTTGTAGTCCTAGGTTCCCAGATTCAAGCTTTCATATCCCATATTCTGTGAGATACATTTTGCACCCAAGAGATCTGCGACCTACATTTTGACTATTAGACTCCCATAGATCCTAAGTATCTCACCTCTCCTATATTGAGTTCGACCGACCACGTTACAACACTTAGCCAATTTTTGACCTTTTGCAGTCGCGGGTTCCCGAGTTGGCGAGTTCACAAAATTCCCAAATCCTAATTGCTCTCGTCTGTCCTCGCCACCATCACGCTTTTCCCAATATGCATTTAGTATGGTTTAATGCTAATAACTCATCATGCAGGTCTCGTAAAGATCGTCATTAATAAGCAAGGGGCTCGAGGAGATTGCTTATTAAACCACATTAAAGCACGATTTATAGAAGATTATATTATATCTCTCAAGCTCTCATTTCTAATATTATCTGGATTAAAAGAACACTCTCATCAACTTGACAACATTTCTGCAGAGATACTTTGAACATGTTTGGGCATGAGGACCATAAATTTCAGTGGTCTAGAGCGCATTCTTACTGTTCATCCCCTTCTGCTCAGAAGTAAGTAATTTGGACATCCATACTTTCTCGTTCAGGCTGTGTTCTTGAAGTTTTTGACTGCAAGGAACTAGTTTCCTAGTGCGTTGAGAAATATATACCAAGTCATTGGATTATTCAACTTCAAGGTCATTCTCCCGTCTCACTTTCACTTCAAGTGTTCCGTAAAATGCTAAAACTCCTAGAGCCAACACTCACCTTCAAAGGTGAAGATTGTAGGGACTTCTTGAAAAAGCATGACAATGGCATGGACCTCTTGCCTGAATTTTTGGAGAATCCCATAGCCATCCCTGAAGATATTACCAGGTTTCAGGTCAACTTGTTCAAAAACCCATTTCGGGAAATTTCTTGGTTATTCACAAGAGTGTCTGGCCAAGAAAATACCGCCAATATTTCTCGTATGATTCTGTATATCTTATATTTCATTGTCAAGGAGAAATCCATTTTGGATTGGTGAAAATTGATTTCCATTGAAATCTCTTCTCAATTGTCACAATACAAAAAGGATAAGAAATTCTTTATGGCCTGTTATTTGGTATTCATGATATCACATTGCTATCAATTTACTAAATTGTTTATCTGGAAGAAGGTGAATTGTGAATTTGACCTAGTGACCTTTTGGTACTAAGCGTTATGGAGGTACAAAGCTTCCCTACATTTTAATGAAGTTTTCAACGACTTTGTATCAATTTTTAAAGGATTGTTGTTTGGAAAATATACTCCAATAATATCCTCCGAGACAAGTAAATTCCTGGATAAAAAGGGAACCTTGGAGCAAATGGAGAATTATAATGTTATCAGGATTTTTGGTTCTAAGGAAAATCCCTCCTTTCTTCCGTGCCATATATCCGACAGAATATTCATTATAGAAGTTGCGAGGCAATATAATTTCTGGTTACACTTTTTTCATGAGAAACGAAAAAAACAATTCATACCCATGCCTTGGAAAATTGGGGACTTTGTACTCGGAAGTATGAACAAAATCGAGGAATTTGCAAACCACTTCCACAATCTGAATCTCAAGTATGCTGAAAGGATAAAAGGGTTTGACCCTAACAATTTTTTTTTGGTACATATGTTAACAATGGGTTTTAACAATTCATTTATCCACACTGTTTTAGGAGAAGAAGAAGATAATAACTTGGGCGCTCCTATTCACAGTGCTGGAGACTTGGAGATTGTACTCAATACCAATGAATTTTTCAAGCAGAAAGGAAAGGGTCCCAATGAGAAGAGTGCCCAATCCCCAACTGTTAATCCCAGGACTACAACATCTCAGATCAGTGCTTCAGTGGTCCACCCATTTAGAAAAGTGATCAACAATAGTTTAGGTGGAGGAGGAGACAAGAACCCCCTATAGAAAAACTTGAAATCTCACTTAAACTCCCTCTGAGGAAGAAGAGGAAGAATATTGTACAAGAGGAAGAAGAGCATTGAGTCGAAAGTGACATCAAAAACTTCTCCCTCGAAGATATGGAGCTATAGGCTGACATCGGTAATTTTTTTCCCAACATTGATCAACAAGGAGGCACAATGCACCATAATCATTCGTTGGAAATTGTTGAGAATGAGACCTTCGATGAAGAAGAGTCATTTTTGTTTCAGAGTGTTGTCTTTGACAATAAATCTAAGAAATTAATTATTGAGAAGAGTGACGTGAAGAATAAAAAAGGGAAATCTCATTCAGAGGTTAACCTAAGAAATATGCGGCCTTCCCATATTTCCAGAATCCATAGAGAAACTGGTGATGCATTGGACGACTCCATTGGTGGTCTGGAAGCATGAACTACAAAGTTAAAGGAAAGGATTAAGGAACTAGAAGAGACTTTGATGCCTCTTCCATTTCTTTCTAGCCCTTTGGAAATTGTTGCACCCACCACACCCGCTGCTAAATTAAAAGGATCCTCAAGCTTACTCACATCAGCCATGAGCTATGTGGAGAATAATATCAAGAAAAGAATGGCACTGATAACAAAATCTTGGAAAATTTCAAAGAACACGATTTCTTTTGGCTCGAGGGAACATGCCTTCCATGAGTATTTACAGGCTGAACTAAAAAATGAAGAAGGTTTTACTTGATGTCATGGTACCCTTTGGTGTTAAAGTTTCCAACATGTCAGAGCTAAAGAGAAGAGAGGAGGACCTTCCCTCTCCAAGTCGGATCAAGCAGTTGAACACCTATTGGAAAGAGAAAATAAAGAACTTGAATAACATCGTTCAAGTGTGCAGCCAAGTCATAACAAGGAGAAAGGAACTATTCAAAAGGATCACGGAGGTGGACCTAGCCGGAAGCACTAACGAAGTCCAAGATCCCAAGTTTATTCTTAACTCGTTGTTCCTAACAAAACAACAGTTCGATGAGAAAGTTGAAATTTTTAAAGGATTGTCAATTGAAAAATTCTATGGTATAATTGAATATGATGAGGATGCCATAAATAACTGGCTAGTGGATTACTCTGTAAAAAATCAGGATATTGAAGAAGCATTACATGGCATTTCCCTTGATCTATGAGACTTGGAGGGAGAGCTGTTCAACATTAAAATCCAGCATGAAATCAACGTGGCACCCATGAAAAGTTACATCGAAGGATGGTTCAAGAAATTTATCGATAAACTAACCAATGAAAGGAAATAAGTAGTTGAGACAGTTCATGTAACCGCTAATGAAAACGATAAAGGGACATCAACAAGAAAATGGAAAGACAAGAGACCATCATAGTAAGTTTATGCTTATCACATCTTTCTTTTATTTATCAAGTCCTTCCAGTTATTCCACCTCTTTCACTAGAAAGGTTTAACCGAAGACTGATAACTCATTTTGTTTCTTCTTACCAGGTCTTGCTATTCTTCTACCACCCACCATCTTCCTTCTAGAATCTTACTTCTTGTATTTATTTTCTTTATGGTTTGCGGGATCCCCAATCCCAGTCTTTAAGACAAATGCATTTACAATTTCAAAGAATATGTAACCGACTATATATTTTTTAGAAGTTTCAAGAGAGTTTTTTTGGGAACAATCTCGAATGTGCTTTGTAACCTTGTTTTCAAAATATAAAGCAATCGAGGTTGATCTATCATTTTCTTTACTTGAGTTGCCCATGTTTCCACTCTGTTAAAGTTATCTTGTGCATGTAGATCATCTTCTTTTTATTTTTTATGTGATAAAAATTATTTATCTTAAACTATGATGGTTGTGAGGAAATTTTGCTTATTTTCTTTAATGTGTGAAGTGTGTGATTGCTGGTCCTTTCTCAGGAAATTTCTTTAAAAAGAAAACAAAAACATTTTACTTTTATTTTCTCACAATATTTATGTTTCTTTGAATTACTATGACGAACTTCTCTCAAGTCCCACATTTTGAATATATAGAAATCCCAAGAAAATTTAAAGGTACCACCTCTATAGAAACGCAGGGGGATTCACATCCTTGTGAGGTTTTCATTTCGGTCCTAACGGATTCAAGAGTCAACATTTTTGGCGACCATACTGGGGAATGAACTAAAATTTGGAAGCTGGTCTAGCATTTTGAAAAATATATGACTTTTCCCCAGGCTGATCAACCCCACCTAGAAATTAGATTGAACAACCAACGAAGCATTTTACATCAGTTAAAAAAATTGGTAATATCAACATCCGAGACCCGTGAATATTTAGAAAGGTCTTGGAAAACCTTGGTCCAAGAAGAAGAAAGAGAAATCCTCTGAAGACAGAGGAGAGACGAGCGACAAGACCGAATAAATCAAGGGCTACCTAGAGAAACACAAAGACATGGTCAAGATTGAAGATGGAAGAATAAAAAGGACCCATTACCAGAAGTAAAAGAAGCAACTTTGTGTTCTAAGAGGCAAAAGTCATGTCTTTGGAACATTTGCAGACATGGCAGAAAGAAATGAACAACTGCGAGATGAGCATCATGAGGAGAGATAAGGAGGTGGAAGAGATGCTGCAAGAAATCAATGAAACCTAGGATTTGAAAATTGAATGAGGGTAAGAGATTCCCCTCTAAATATTATAGGAGAGAAACATGATCTCCCTGTTCTCCCAAAGGGCACCCTGAAAGAATTTTCTGGAGACAGAGCAATCACAAAGAGGCATACACACTTATTTCTTGATGTTTGTGATTTTCACAATGTTGAATATGACGATGTCATGGTAAGGTTGTTTATGCAAACCTTATCAGGAAGAGCATATGAATGGTATATTCCATTATCCATTAAATAAATTCACTCATTTAATTACCTTGAAGATATGTTCCTGACTATGTTCACCCGTCCAATTACTTATCATGCCCTTCTCATCGATTTCAACCATATTGGTTTGAGGAAGAATGAATGGATACAAGATTTTAATCTCAGGTTTAGTAAAACCTTGAGTAAGATTCCAGAAGATAAAACACTGAATGACCCTGCCATTCTTGGTTGTTATAAGAATGCAATTCCCTTGAATGTAAAATATTTTATCATAACTTCTCTAATGGATACCTTGGAGGAGGCAATGGCTAAAGCCACAGAGATGGAAGAGATTATGATTGAAACATGTGCTGACCCCGACATTATATTGGGAAAAGTACAAAGACAACTGGGAGGATTAAGTATTGATATCAAGGAGCTTCCAATTCAATAAAGAACGAAGAATTCAAGCTTCGAATGACTCAAAACCAAACAATGGGAGGAGTATTTTTGAAGGGAACCATACCCTATGTAGAGGTTGACCCTGTAGCGACATAGGAAACTAAGCAAAGAATTGAAATTGCATGGATGAATAGAACTATCAAGCAAATGAAAAATGAGATAACTATACTAAGAAGGGGAGATAATTACGTGGAAAATCCAAGAATTACAATCGCATAGCAAAGAAGGAACCCTCTCCAAGAAAACAGAGTGAGGTTTGAGAACACGAATAATCCACAAAGACCAAGGGTTCCCAGGAAACCTGTTCCTAATGCGGCTGTTTTGGATGATGTGTATGACGAGCAATTAGTTGAGCAAGATAACTATTACTCACTTGATGAAATATCTGAAATTGTGCAGATGGACGGATGCGAGACATCCATGTATATATTTAAAGAGGGAGACAATGATCTCAACTCACAAGAAATTTTTTCCCAGACAAGAGGATTTGTAAATAGACCAAAAAACAAAGGCGAATTTGACAAAGATAACCAAAAATAAAAAGAAAAAGAAAAATCCAATGAGAAAAGAGAAAATGAGAAGGTGACAGATAGCGTTGGCAGTAAAAATCAACACCTGCCATCAAACTCCACTCAAATGACATATAATGTCATGGATGACTTAAGTAAATTAACGATAACTTTGCCCTTTACAGAAGTGATCAAGATTCCCCAACAAAGACAAAACATTTTGAAATTTTTGGACGATCCATCTAAAAGAGCAGAAGCTATTGTGACTAGTCCAAAACAAAGCCAGAGCCAATTAATTGCCAAGCTGAGAGGTAAATTATGCCCTTATACATTTCAATTAAAAATCATGATGTTGCACTACATAACTGTTTAGTTGACACTGACATGAAAAATAATATAATGCCACTGGCGGTCATGGAGACATTTGTTACAAGGGAAAAACTCTCTATGGCCAAGGGTAAACCACAACAGACAGGTATGACTGCAGAAATCAACTCAATTCCAACATATGCTATATAAACTAATGTGAAATATAAGAAAGAGGCCTCCCTCGATCCAACGTTTGATGATGTTCCACTATTGAGCACTTTGACCTAAAGCTTTATACCTACAAGAAGTTCTCAACAATTAAGAAAAGAAAGTATATAGTGATGATACGAAAGGGGTTAGCACATCAGATAGCATAATCCATTAATAAACATTACAAACACGCCCATGGATAATAATCGTATATTTCCAAGATACCAATAGGACGGGAAAGGAGTATTTCTATTAATAATTGATCAACAGAAGTGTCAACATTACAGACTTCCGTGTTAGAATAGTTCAAAACCAAGAAACCAAGTTCCTTCCAACTGGGTCTCCACCACTTCAATCCTCCACCAAAGGCAAGCTCATGAGAAAGAGGTAAAGAGATCCTCTCAATAATAAAGGAAGATCTTGGGGGCTGAACACTGTGTTCAGACTTGAGGGACAGAGGGATGCAAACTCAATATGAAGTAATTTCTCCAGAGTAACTTTGCTCTCAAAGTTGAATGCTTTCTCCTTCTTTTCCATAGTTCAAAATTGTGCTCTTATAGCCTCCAAAATGCAACTGAAGGGCCGATTCAGAATGTTTCCAGTATATGGAAGGCCAAGGATCAAAGATCTTTTGTCGTGACATGAAAAATCAACCTCATTTTATATTTTCTGGCACAAATCCTAATATACGTGAGCTGTAATGGAGCAACAAGCGTATACGCATCTTGCATAACAGTTAGGGAGCATATATGTGGAGAAATGTATATTTTTTCTCTGGATTCATAAAAAAAGGGATGAATAGTCTGCATAGGGAAATGAAAAAAGGTCCTCTGTGCAAGATAACAATGGTGAGGCAAATCTTGCTATAACAGATGACCCTTATTTTGTGAGATAGAGGAGTATCTGCGATGACCGAAATACATTATAAATCACCCAGAAGTGGAGTGGTAGAGAACCAGTTGGATGAACTCAATTGCTCATTACATTATGTACTGACTTTGCATACATGGCTGCCAAGAATACAATGCAGATCAATGTGGAAAATATACCAAACAAGTGTTCATGTCCAAGAATAGGGAAATACAAATGCGGTTATATGCCAAAAGCTGTCATAGTCACGAACAAGGCCCAGTGAAACTAGTGTCAAAAATCAATCTAAAGATATCTATATACCATGTAGTAAAATCTGATCTCCCATGATCACTGAAGTCAAATAGGTACCGGTCCAATGAAATGGAAGCAACAACTCAAGAAAGTCGCGCCCACATAGTGATGTCTTCAAGTCTTCTACACTATCTGCCAAAGGTGCAAGTCTACATCATCTGAATAAATGAGTTGAGGTTGAACATGATGAGACATTGTTTGATTACTGGTCATTGAAGTATACCGTTAACAAAAGAGAGACAACCTACCAATAATGAAAGTAGGTATCAAGGCACCGAGTACATCCCTACAAATGTGAGTAAAGGAGTTGGTATAGAACACTTGAGAGATCCATTGATCAGGAGACATTGTTGTATTCCCATCTGTCAATGGCGAGAGAACCTGCCACTAATGACTGCAAGCTTCAAGGTACTCATAAAACTCTAGGTCCCATATCTAGAATAAATGAATTGAAGTCGATGGAAGGAGACCCGCTGAAAGGAGAGCATTGAAGCATCTCTCATCAGTCAACATGAGGAACAAAGTAGGAGCTTCATGATTTGGTGGAGATCGGATGAAGAACATGTTCACAAACCAATGACCCTATGTGTCTTTCACGTGTGGCAAATGCAAGAGGTACATGAAAAGAACCCTCTGAATAACAGTCAATGATGAACAACTACTGACAAAGGTGAGGAACCACCAATAAGGCTAATGGCACCCAAGACACTACACGAATCCCAAAGTGTGAATAGATGTCTTGCCGTCAAACATAAGAGAAACCACCCAGTCAACGACCAATGATGAAATGTTGATTGCTGGGTTCAAGGTGATCTACCAATGATGAAAGTAGGGCCAGGGTGCATGATAAGACCAAAGTATCATGTGATTATGAGACAAACTGAGGGTATGGCCGACATGCAAATTCAAGATTTCTGAGGAGTGGTTGACATAGGTTGATAGACATCCTTTGAACAAGAGCATGCGACATATGGTGAATTCCGATAGCATGGACTCAATCATGTGACAATTGGATGTAGGAGGCATCAATAACATTCTCTATAGGGACTGGAAGAGTAACCAATCGGTAGAGAAAAACTCTGTAGCGGGATCAACTTCCTAAGGCCATGCTAAACCCAAAATTATGATGACACACAGACTCAATAACTATGTGATCTATTCAAAGGTGACACAATTGCTGCCAATTACAATATAGTATTCCCTTCCCACCCGTATTTTTTTGTTTTTTCATAACAAATGAATGCTATGATACAGAGGAGGGAACGAGTGTCGCAAATAAGAAAAACTAGTTCCAACAGTGGAACGTACCTATGCTGAATGCAAGGAAATGCATGCGGGAGATGGACACTCAGGGTGATGTTCCCTCTAGGGTATGGGGTGTCAAATTGTGAAGGATAAAAACAAGGCTCTACTGGGTTGAGGATGCAAACTGCTTAGGCAACGGTTTATAATGCAAAGCGAGAACTGGCTAAAGGCTCAATACAACAAGCGAGGGCATGATATGCAATCACAACTTAACACCAAAAAATGTCCTTTTTTATATCTTTTAGTTTACTTGGTGTGAAAAAGGGGTAAACTTGTGCCAAATAGACGTCTTTTCAAATCCAATTTACGAGTGTGAAAAAGACAAGTTCACTCGACAATCTTTTCTATTTTTGATAGGGAGTCGGAAAAGAGCTTAACTGAGACTCATGATCTTTCAAATCCAATTTTAACGAGTGTGAAAGGGACAAATCACTCGGTGACATTTTCAGTTTTTGGACGAGTCAGAAAATGGCTTAACTGAGACTCGTTATTGGGAGTCCGCGGGTAATAAGGCCGCATGTGCATGAATGAGAAATGAGGCTCATTGTAAAGTCATGTATTGAATTATAATGGACTCCCGGTTCTAAGGAAAAATTTGGCATGAACACCAAATGACAAAGAGGTTCTAACTAGGGTACCCATGTTTGGTAAGTATCTACCATTTATTAATGACGCTATTAATAGCAGATGAAGGTTTATGCATCGTAATAAATGGGTTCGTATCTAAGGCGTAAAAAATGGTAGACGAAGGATAATGCAAAGAATGCACGATAGAGTAGGTGCCTATCTTATATGCTAGGTTATGAATGTACCTGCCTGAGGAGATGAACGACCAACCGTGACATTGAAATCCGCAAGAAAATTGAGTCGAAACTACAAAAACCAGCTTAAAACCATTTTTGAATTAGTCCATTAGGCAAAACAATAGCATAAAACTATATCAAGTGGGTAAAAATGGCTTATAAATAGTAATAAAATTAAAATTTACTGTATCATTTTCATTTTTACCCAAATAGTGCAATTTGGACTAAAACACCTCCATAATTCAAACGACGATTGCGGGAACAATAGGAAATAGAATCACCCACCGTCTGGACCAGGTAACTCTTCATCCCATCCTCTTTAATTTCAGTGGTTTACAATTTTGAGTTAGGTTCTATTTTGTTAGTTTTTAAGGGCACAAATTGGGTTTTTTAGTATACGCGGATTTCCTTGCATAGGTTGCGTATACGACTAGTTATACGCCCTTGTGTGAACTACAAGGGGCATATAGCAGGCCCTACCCATGATTGTTTGTAAATAAACTGCGTATACGTGCGCAAATGGAAAAAAAAGATGTTTCTAACTAAAAAATGATTTGGGTTTTTGCAGGATGGTGTTGGAATGGAGAGAGCGAGAGCACTAGGAGGTAGATGTAATAGTGGATCAAGATCTGGTGGCTCAAGCCTCTTTAAAAAGGTGTGGTTTATACAAGTTTTGGTCTCTCAAAGGAATGAGGGCCCAAGTGAGGTTGTTGGAAATGCTGGTGGGCTATTGGGATCCTAATAGCGAGAGCTTTATCCTTGATGGAAAACCATTAAGGATCGAAGTAGAGGACATCTACTTCTTGACTAGACTTTCATGCTGAGTAGAGGTTGTGGACCTCAAGTCTCGTGGGGCAGGGAGTGGGCTGAAGGTCGAAGAATACATCGAGGCCCACTGTGTTGCAGGGACTCCCATGGTGGGAAGTAAAATCCCTATCTGGGCTATAGGTAACCTCAGCTTAAAGATTATTGTTCTCATGCTTACCAGGATCATAGGATAGGCCTCGTTGCATCAAGCATCGATATGACTTATGTTTTATGCATTGGAGTGTGCTAGACCCACTGTCTACGACTGGTGTACCTCACTGCTAACCAACATGAAAGGTCAGTTGACAGAGTGCAAGCAGGGGGGAAATGAAACTTTGGGTTTGCCTCTATCCTTTGCAGCTTATTTTTCGAGTGAGTCCCAGGTCTGGGACCTAGAGTGGATATCATTCCTAAAGGACCACGTGATCCAACTATGGCATGATGGATCGAGGTATTGAAACGATAGGGGGGAGGTAGGGTGGTGACACCTTACAATGATGATTTTTTCTTCTGGTGGCAGAGACAAATCATAGCTCTAGATGACTATCCCTATGTAGGAATCAATTTCAGAGGGGATCTTGATATGCCTCTTCCACCAAGAGATGCCTATGGTGCCATAGGTAAAAGTTTTTATATATTTCATTTTTTTTTTGTATTTTTGTATTAAAGAGGACAAAAAATATTTTTGGATGGTGTTATTAATTCGATACATATGTGATTGCAGATGTGGGTCTGCAATGACCAGAAGGGTTCCTATGACATAGGCGGAGGCACCGGGGAGATGAGGCGGTGGGAGGAGAAGTGGAGAGAGTCCTACAGAACATGCAGGGTAACCTGTCTCGTTTGAAACAGAGGATTCCTATGGTTCAGGTGGAGGATCTACCTGAAGCCATGCAATGGCAGTGTTTCGGTGTACCTAGAGCATGGGTACGGATCTTCTGGAGTCTCACAAACACCGTGGTTTGCTATCATGATACACATCCGGTGCCACAGGCATAGATGTCATGGGACATGTATATTGGCTGTATATGTATTTTGAGGGTTTTAGCCCAAATTGTGTAATATAAACACCATATTTTTTTTGAAAATATATAAAGAGGGATCTTCGACTTTACTCATATATTACAATGTGTACATTGATTTAATGGTCTTCTTTGCTTTATTAATGTGACAAATGCCAATCTAAAACATAATTAGCGTAGGCATCGAATACATGATTAGAACTTCTAGGGATGTGGAAGTATGTAATAAAATCAAATTGTTGTTCTAAAAGACGTACTTGTAGGAATCGATGGAGTAACGTCGGATCATGCACATTGTAACTGCCATTCAACTACCATACGATTAACTAAGAATCCAAGCAAACTTCTAGAGAGTGAATACCATGTGAGATAACATCGCACAAAAGTTCTATGACGACGCTATATTCGGCCACATTGTTCGTGGATGGCCCTAGGCATACGCCACTTGAAGACACCAGTAGACCCTGGTCCCTCAAGTGAGTAGATCACCCAAGCGGAGGAAGCCAAGTTTCGTGCATGACGACTGGCTCCGTCTGTGAATCCTAGGTAGATTTAAGACTCCGTTGACATCTGCCAACAAAAAGGGAAAACTCGATAAGAAAGCCAAATACAAAAAGAAAAAAGATGTATATACACTAAATTTACATTAGTATACAAAGGGTTTCGCTCAAGCCGAGGGCTCAAGCATAATAATTTTTCAAGTAGAGCCCATTTCTGGGCTCGACCAATTTCTTCCCTTCATAATCTTCCAATTCATAGGCTCCTTTTTCTAGAACATGTCGCACGATATAAGGACCATGCCACATGGTTTTAAACTTGCCTGCCCCTAGCGGTTCTTTGACTTGGTCATACAAAAGGACCAAGTCACCCTCGGTATACAAATGGGGACAGACAGACTTGTCGTACTGAACCTTGACACATTTTTTGTTTTCCTCAAAAACTGTAAAGGTGTCTCGACGCTGCTCATCAAGACTCTCTAGGTGCACCAGGTGTCGCTCTAAATCTGAAGTGTCAGGTAGGAGCTCGACTGCCAATTTGAGAGAAGGGATTTCACATTCAATGGGAAGTATCGACTACACATCGTGCACTAACTAAAAAGGGGAAAAATCGATGGTAGTCTTAACCAAGGTTCACTATGCCCAAAGCGCGGGATACAACATGATGTGCCAATTGGAATTACTCCGACTGACAGTTTTTTGCAAAATGGTCTTGAGAGACTTGTTGATGGCCTCTACTTGCCCATTTTCCTAGGGGTAATAAGGAGATGAGTGACCATGTTTAAACCCCATCTTGGACGCTAGTTCTACCATCATTTCATTCTGAAAGTGATTGCCATGATCGATGACAATCTCACTCAGGATACCGAATCGGGCGATAATTTGGTTGAACACAAAGAAGGCTGTAGTCTTCCCATCGGATTTTATAGTAGGCATGGCTTCTGCCCATTTGGTAAAATAGTTGACAACCACGATGATGTGTTGATGCCCCCTAGACAAAGTTGGGTTGCAATCAATGAAATCTACCGCCCACTTGGTGAAAGGACCGACGATAATGACTGGGTGAAGAGGGGCTGGGTGTGAGCACATTTTCCAAGTGAACACCTGGTAGGGGTGACACTTCTTAATCGCTTCAATGCAATATTTAAAGATGGTGGGCCAGAAGTGACCGACTCACAGGATTTTTTGGGCTGTTGTAAGCCCAGATAGGTGACCACCACAAGCCCCTTTGTGGCAGTCATTTAGGACTAACTCAGCTTCCTCGTGAGTTAAGCAATGACGTAAGATACTATCTATTCCTCGACGATACAAAGTGTCACCAACCATGGTATACTTCTTGGCTTGGTATCTAACTCGTCGTCGATCATCTCGTGAGAGATGTTGAGAAAACTTCAAGGTTTGAAGATATAAAACAATGTCTCCGTACCAAGGGTCAGATGACGAGACAAGGAAAATGTGTTTGTTTGCAAACGAATCGACATGGATAACGTCCTCGTCTAATCGTGGGAAATCAGATATTAACTCTACAAAAACTAGTGACTTCTTGGACTTGGATGAAGCAAAGTCGAGATCAAATTATTGCAAGATGACAATCCATTTATTATATTTCTTGCCTATGATACACCTAGTGAGGACGTATTGAAATGGATTAACATCAATGACTACAGTAGTTTTGCAAAGCAATATATAGTGTTGTAAACATTGGACTGCGTGAACGGTAACCAAAGCTATCTTTTCGATGTGAGAGTAATTAAGTTCAAGACCGACTAAATTTTGATTGAGATAGTAGATGATGTGCTCATGGAGCTCATCATCCTCCTGAACTAGAACCATACCAATTGTCTCTTGGGACGCGGAAATATATAACAAGTAATCTCTACTGTAATTAGGAGATTTCAGCAGAGGAGCCGATACCAAAGCTTTCTTCAAGGTGTTGAAAGACTCCTGGGCTCGCTCATCCCAGATAAAAGGGGTGTCTTTCTTCAATAGGCGCATAAAACCCTTAGTGATATTGGCATAATTCACTATAAACTGACACAAAAAGTTAGCTTTCCCCTATAAACCCTGATGTTGTCTAATCGTGCGTGGGGGAGGCAATTGAAGTATTGCCTCAACCTTAAGAGGATCTACTATGATTCCGATCTCGAAAACTAAAAATCCTAAGAGATGGCCAGAACTGATGCAAAAGATGCATTTGTGAGGGTTTAACCAGATTCTATAGTAATGTCATCTTTCAAAAACCAGCCAAAGGTGTGTGACATGATCCACTCTCTTGCGAGAGCGAGCAACAAGATCATCGAGGTAAGCTTCGACTATATGCTTGAGATCGTGAAAATCGAAAGTCATGGTGCGTTGCAAGGTTTCTCCGGCATTTTTCAGGCCGAAAGGTATTTTTCGGTATGAAAAAGTACCCCAAGGACATATAAATGTCATCTTGTGTTGGTCCTTAGGTTTGATCTAGATTTGATTATATCCTGAAAATCCGTCCGTAAAGGAAAATATTTCGCTTCCTGCACACTCATCTAGAATCTGATCAATGAAAGGAGTGGGGAAGTTATCTTTAGGACAAGCTTTGTTCAGGTCGCGAAAGTCCATACACACAGGGATGGTTCCTTGATTTTTATTCAAAGGAACGGGGTTGGATACCCATTCGGTCAAGGGAACTAGGTAGATGAAGCCGACGTTAAGTATCTTCTACACCTCTGCCTTAATAGCGGGGGCCTTCCTAGGATTAACATCTCTAACACGTTGTCGAACCGGTTTAGCATCCAGATAAGTTCTAATTTCATGTTCAACAATGCGAGGATCGATCCCTGGCATCTCTTTGTATGACCAAGCGAATACATCTCGAAATTCTTTAAAGAGGTTGGTGTAGATCAGAATCTCTTCTGGCGAACAATCCACACCTATATTTACGTTCTCAATTTTTCCAGGGGTACGAGATATATTGATCGAGACGGTAGGAGAAATAATCACCATATTTCCTTTGACATAAATGCCGTGCATATCAAGTGGAACTATAGCGTGACTGACTATCTCAATCAAGGTAGACCGAAAATCATCTTGCTCAATTATTTCAAGATTTGGGAGAAAATAAGATTGATGATGCATATCGTCCCAAGGTCTCTCAGAAACATTCATGGCTTCAAGGATGGCTTTTTCCGAAGGCAAAGTCTCATCTAAGAAATCATGTGAACAATATAATGAAGTGGCCCATACAGGCCTAGGAACGAGATCCTCCTCGTCCATCTACGAGGTAACGAGATCGAGATCGACAGAAGAGTCAAGGATAGTTTGATACACAATCTCCGCTGCCAATAGTGGCATAGCCATGCCACCATGTGACTGACCTTCAATCGATGAATTCGGAGAAGGTAAGGTCCAAGGATCACTAAAATAGGAAGTGCGAAAAGGAATGGACCTCTCTACTGAAGTGGGCCTATTAGACATGGCATAAATGTGGTGAATCGGTGTTGAGAAGTCGAAAGTACCCATGCAGGAAGAATACATTCCTACACCAATATTCTCAGTTTTCGGCTGAGAATTGTCGATCACAGGGATCGATGGTCCAACGGATGCGTTAGAACTAGAGTATGCAAAGAATAATTGGTCGATCGTCACGATCTCCCCCTTATGAGGAAAACAGAGCATGCAAAAAACATACGATATGATAACGACCATAGCATAGGTCCAATTGTGACCTAGTAACAAGTTATAATTGAGAGGGGCATCAACTACCTCTACTTCCACCTCTACCATCTTCCCACCCAACTGGACTGGAAAGGCGGGGAGAATACCATGAGGGCAGAAGGAATGACCGTCAAATGTAGTCAACATGTTCGACCACTTGGAAAGGGTCAGAGAACCGATAACTTTCCAACAGACCAGGGACATCATGCAAGTGGCAACACCTTCATCAACGACCGCTCGTTTGATAGTATACTTGGAATACTCCGCATGGATTTGAAAATCCACATGGTAGGGTAAGCGAGGCTTCACGTCCATGACATCAAACTTGACGACTTTCGAGCCACTAGGCTCTAGAGCTCCTAAGGCAGAGAGTAAGGCATTCCTTTGTGATGGACACATCTGGAGTACCTCCAAATCCGACATTGCACAAGGGGTTTGGCCCAGACCTTCAAAAATAGAATAGTTCTGGGCGGCTCTAGCATTAGAGTTGTGGATAGAGCACTTGAGTACTCCTTTCAAAATACGAGGTGGTGGCTCTTGTTTCTCGATCTGTAAGTTCATCTCTAGGGGTGGAGGAGGAGCTTCTAGGATGGTACTAGCTTTTGAAGAGCTATAATCTCGAGAGTGGGTGGCTATATCAAATTTTGTGTCGACCATATTGATGCAAACACGATTGCCATCTTGCGACGGTGGGTTTTGACTTCCACTAGGCACATTTTTGGCGCTCAAAGAACTCAAGGCTAAGTGTTGGTTGTGTGGGAATGGATTCGTCAGCACAATGGGCGGTAGATTTAAAATCCTCACAGCCTCCATAAGTTTGGGGCATAAGTGGGTAAGGTGGTCATCGGTACAAAGTTTACAAGGAAAATTCACCTTATGCTTCTCTTTCCTGCCCTCTCCAACATTATCATTATGTTTCCCATTATTATCTTTGTCCTTGGGTTTATTATTAATATTCTTCCCACCCTTATGATTATTTCGACCTTTCCTTTTATTCCCATTTGGTTGCTGGTCACCATTTGGGTTCTTCGATGATTGAACGAAATGTACATCCGCCGATTGGGTGGGCTTGGAGGATCCAGATGAGGCTAGCCCTCCAGTAGAATTCATTGCCGAGTCTGTAGATTTTACATTGGCGGACCCTACAATGCCGTTGACATGAGGTCTGGGAGTTTGTTTAGGATCATGGTTTGTCCGTGGTGCATCTGGAAGAAGGTGGTATAACATCCCATACTGAGCATATATCAAATCAAATTGTTGGGCTCTAAGGATAGCTTCTTCCTCGCTGAATTACCCGGAAGTAGCAACGTCCTTTGAAATAGGAGCATGTAAAGACTTTAGGAACCATTCTAAAATAAAGGCCAGGGGTATAGGAGTCTTAACCAACCACCTTCGCCCATGCCATTCCTGGATATGGTCCGAGATGTGAGTGTCAGTATTCTGGTGTAAAGTTGACAAAAGTTCAAGGCCAACATCATAACGAATGGGCAGTTGAAAGTGATTGAGAAAGGCTAGCACCAACCGATGCAATGACCCATATGTCCCCCTAGGTAGCTCAATGTACCATTGTGATGCCACTCCAATGAGAGTGCGCTAAAACAATCGTAACCTGATAGAATCATGGTTCAAAGAATTTTATGAGCACCAAAGGTGAAAAGTAGTGACATGATCACCAGGGTCTTCGCCATTCTTACCTTCAAACTTTGGAATGTCTGATGGAAGTTTGGTAGGGACAGGGGGCCATGAGGGGTCATGACTCACCAGGTCATTCATTAGTTTAGACAAATCTAGCAGATTAAGCATGGCCATAAAAGGAATACAGGGTTGCGACACCTGACCCCATCCTCCCACAAAAGATTGTGCGTTAGGAACTGCATTCCATCCAGGATTCTGGTGAGGACCAAAACCTTGTCCGAAATTATAAGACCCTCCTCCAGGCTAATTCATAAAAGATGGATTGGGCATCATTCCAACAGGAGTGTTCTGATAAGGGTTATGAAAATTACCCCCGGTTGGATTAGATCCAAGATGGGGGTTGTTAAAACTTCCCCCAACTGGATTAGATCCAGGTTGGGGGGTGCCCAAAGTGTAAGACTAACCTCCTCCAGGTGGGAATCCAGAGGATTGAAGTGGATTCATCATGCCAAAAGTATTGGCCGGAATCGACACCAAGGGGATAAGAATATAGGGCGGAACTTGTCCACCAGCTGGGTTGTTCCATCCAGCCGTAGAAGGATTAGACCCGAGGTTAAGAATAGGGACACTCCCTACATTAGGATTTTCTTGGGGAATATGAGAACTGCCAAACGAGGAAGGAGTGTAAGGAGGTGTAGTGCCCCCAAGTCCAAGGCTAGTGTTATGGCCAGTAGCTGGGATGGCATTTGAAAACTGCGAGGTGAAGTTAGGCATACCATAAGAAAACATACTAGAAGCCATGGGGATGGTTTGAACATTGTAGCTCGACGAGTTGCCAAAACCTCCAAAAGGGTTCGAGGCAAGAGATGAAGAATTAACTACAGGCCGAGCCATAGTACCGGTGTAAGCCTCTGACACTGCAATTGTAGCGGCTGCAGGTATCGAAGGAGTGCCATGAATTATAGTGGGATTGGGAGTCGAGAAACTCCCAGTGTTCTTAAGACTAGATTCGGTACTCATCCTTGCAGGATCACAAGTCTGGAAAGTGGATGTGTGTGTACCACTACTGATAACTCTACACCTTTTAGAAGGCAAGGAATCGAAAACCGGTCATAACTGTAACAACTGATGGGACTTGTGAGGAAGCTGGTCCAAATCCATGATGACTTATGACTCGTCCACAAGTAGAAATATATCCTATGGCCAACTAGTAGTCAAAGAGCATACCAAAAAGTCAAATGACCAATATGCATGCAAACAGGCTAAAGTGTCTGAGTGGCCTCCCTCGCTAAAGAAGGTATGTCTCGTCCAAGAGGGACCTGAGACTCCCCGCTAAAGTTTGGAGGTAACATAATCAGTTATAAGGGCCCTCGTGGGCTTAACAACCAGTCGGTAAAATCCCCCCGGAGAGGTAATCCTCCATAAATGCTGTGTGCTGTCCGACTCTTATCTGACTCAAGGTACAAGCAGAATAACCCTTGCAAGTAACCTATGAGATACCTAAGTCAAGAAACTAATAAACCATTGTATAACCGATGCACAGGCGAGCAATAGTAAGTCCAGATCACCATATGGGTAGGGTAGCAAAGCCTGAAACCTTGAAAGCACCACCTCTCACAGAGGTATGGGCACTAGCAAGATCCCCAAATACGAATAAATCCATAGAAATATCTTTGATGCTAGGTGAGTATCCAGGGGTTATCCCTTCAACTAAATTTACGCGACCTTGTGATTAACTCTGGTGTGAGCGGAGCCTCCTGATATTACCAATTATACAATGGACTTCTCAACTCCCTGTCTCAGACACATATGTTGATTTAATTGCCTTGGATAAGTTTACTCACAAAATCCTATTCCAAGGCACTAAATCCTAAGCTAGTTTGTGAACCCTAAAATAAAATCGTGACTAATCAATTTTAGTTTAAAGCATACATTTTATTGGCTGTGGTTACTCAAAAAGGTATGGAGGTGAAACTCATGGTGTTATGACTCTGCCAGAAAATAAATATGGATATAATGCAAAGTCTATCTTTAAATTTTCAATGAATGATATGCTAATAAAAAAAATGCAGTCTTCAATTTCAAATATGCAATCCAGAAGTAAAATACGATATTTCACTACATGTGCTAAGCTAATGAAAAAATTCAAAGACAAAAATGCCAACCAATGCAAAATGCTTATTTTTTTGTATTTTCAATATTCTAAAAATAAAATGCATGGAATGATAAGTAACTTGACAGATGAATCCTACAATGTATAAAAGCAGTAAATCAAGCAGAATACCAGGCAGCCAAGCAAACAACCCAGAAACCAAGGACAAATTAAAAATAGAAAACAAAGAGAAAGACTATGCTAAAAAATTCAACTCCAAACAAGCTTCCTGCCATCCCAGATAATCTCAACAGGCACTATAGAGACCTAAGAAGGCTCAACAATCTTTAAATCCTACCCAACAGTCACTCAACCAAGAAAACAAGCAAGGGGAAGTGGTATACGTGACTGTTTAGGAGAACATAGCATATATATGCCTCTTGCAGTGAGACAACAAACGCGTATACACAACTGTCAGAGAAAAAGGGGTGTATATGATTTAAAACAAGGCCAGGCAAGGGTAAGAGGCTGAAAACTCAGTCTCAGAGTGAACATGATCTGTCAAGCAATGATATGATAAGAAACACAAAGGAAAAAGAGAAATGTAAGAAGAAAAAGTACTTCAACCCTTAGAAAGAAGATCTCTCCCCAGTGGAGTTGCCATTTCTGTTACAAGGGAAAAACTCTCTATGGCCAAGGGTAAACCATAACAGATAGGTATAACTGCAGAAATCAACTCAATTCCAACATATGATATATAAACTAATGTGCAATATAAGAAAGAGGCCTACCTCGATCCAACATTTGATGATGTTCCACTGTTGAGCACTTTGACCCCTGCGAGAAGTTCTCAACAAACAAGAAAAGAAAGTATATAGTGATGATACAAAAGGGGTTAGCACATCATATAGCATAATCCATTAATAAACATTACAAACACACCCATGTATAATAATCGTATATTTACAAGATACCAATAGGACGGGAAAGGAGTATTTCTATTAATAATTGATCAACATAAGTGTCAACATTACAGACTTCCGTTTCGGCACAGTTCAAAACCAAGAAACCAAGTTCCTTCCAACTGGGTCTCCACCACTTCAATCCTCCACCAAAGGCAAGCTCATGAGAAAGAGGCAAAGAGATCCTCTCAATAATAAGGGAAGAGCTTGGGGGTTGAACACTGTGTTCAGACTTGAGGGACAAAGGGATGCAGACGCAATATGAAGTAATTTCTCTAGAGTAACTTTTCTCTCAAAGTTGAATGATTTCTCCTTCTTTTCCATAGTTAGAAATTGTGCTCTTATAGCCTCCAGAATGCAATTGAAGGGTTGAGTCAGAACGTTTCCAGTATATGGAAGGCTAAGGATCATAGATCTTTTGTCGTGACATGGAAACTCGACCTCATTTTATATTTTCTGGCACAAATCCCGATATACGCGAGCTATAATGGAGCAACAAGCGTATACACATCTTGCATAACAGTTAGGGAGCGTATATGTGGAAAACTGTATATTTTTGGCTCTGGATTCATCAAAAAAGGGATGAAAAGTTTGCATATGGAAATGGAAAAAGGTCCTCTGTGCAAGATAGCAATGGTGAGGCAAATATTTCTATAACAACATTGGGCATGAGTTTCACTAAGTATTATGAAACCGGTGAAAGCATATATGCAATTTATTCTAGGAAAGTGCCAGCTTATGGAGAGATCAAGGATTTTTACGCTTGGATTACGACAACCCCCCATATCATTATTGTTTTCAATATTATTGTGGTAGAACTTCCTATAGCATATGGAGTTGTGCTGGGAATATATTGGACATATATGATCAGGGGATATATAATGAATGATGGAACTTGTATGATGCTACCAGGAAAATAAGGAGTAATGATTAAAGTGCCCTGTGAACATAGAAAACCCTTCTCTTTCAAGAAGAAGGACAATGAATTGATGGAGGATTATATAGATGTTAGAATTGAAAACTATGCTATCCTAGACATAGATCATAATGAAAGCCTAGAGCAAGTTCAAGACGCGAAGAATCGAGAGTGTCTGTTTGAAGGCTGCTAGAGGATGTCATTTGCTGGAGCCTATTCAAGGTCTAGGAGAGTTGGAATTGTTCTTATGAATCCAAGTAAGATTATCCATCCACATGCAATAAGACTAGAGTTTTCATGCACTAATAACGAGGCAAATTATGAAGCTTTGATTCAGGGGATGATCCTTGCACAAGAAATGAAAATAGAGCATCTAATTGTAACTGACGACTCAGAGTTGGTGATTAATCAGGTCACCCAGAAGTATAAAATCAAGAAGGAAAGACTTAAGTAATATTTCAAAAGAGTTAACAAAATGATGGAATCTTTCAGTTCCTTCAACATTTCTTTCATTCCAAGGGACAAGAATCACAAGGAATATTCATTAGCCTTGGCAGCCTCATTGTCAAACCTAGACGATATCCAAAGCAAAATGTATTTCCAAGTAGAAAGAGATTTCCGACTGGTCGTGCTCGATAACATTGAATATTTGCAAGTATTTGAGAATGATGAACAACTGGAATTTTTTTTGTTGAATGATGATGATGATGAAGATGATCACTCGACTATTATCACCAAAGATTGTATACAATCTGAATCTCTTTTTATGAAATATGATCATGATAAGAATCTCCTTGAAGAAGTTTCAGTTCGAAAAGTGAAAGAGACAAGAAAAGTCAATATTGGAACTGATAGTTCCCCGAAATATGTCAACTTGGGAGTTGATTTCACCACTAAGGAAGTTGATCAATATGTTTCCTTGTTCAAAGAATACATTGATGTGTTTTCTTGGACCTATGATGATTTGCAATATTACAATAAAACTATATTCCGACATATCATTCCTTTGAGGGAAGAAGCAAAGCCAGTGAAGAAAAAAATAAGGATGATGAATCCCAAACCGAAACCTCTAGTAAAGATTGAATTGGAGAAATTGAAGAAGGCATGAATAATTTATCCCATTAGACACTTTGACTGGCTTTAAAATCCCGTGATCGTAAGAAAAAATACCATGGAAATCCGGATGTGTGTTGACTTCAGAGACCTTAATAGAGAAAGCATAAAGGATAACTTTCCTTTACCTAATATTTAATTCCTCCTCCAACAAGTCACTGGATCAGCCTGCATGTCCATTTTGGATGGTTTTTTTCGGATATAACCAAGTCTTGGTAGATGAGGAAGATAGGGCAAAGCCGACATTTATCACACCTTGGGAGACATATGCATATGCTAGAATGCCCTTTGGTTTGAAGAATGCTAGAGCCACATTCCAGAGGGCCATGGATCATGCATTTAGTGATTTGATAGGAATATTTATGACAGACTATCAAGATGAATTGACAGTGCATTAAAAAACAAGAGGTGATCATATCCATCATTTGAGAAAAGTTTTTGAAAGATGCAGACTATATAGTGTCTCTCTAAATACAAATAAATCCTTGTTCGCTGTAACTAAAGGAAAACTATTGGGCTACATTGTGTGCAAGGAGGGGATTTACATAGATTTGTAAAGAGTTAAAGAAATAAATGAGCTCAACCCTCCGACATCCAAGAAGGGAGTCCAATCATTTTTCAACAAGATCAATTTTGTGCGAAGATTTTTTCTTGACTATGGCAGTATCATAAAACCAATCAATTTGTTGTTGAAAAAGGATAAGAGGTTTGAATGGACAACGAATACTCAAGAGTCTTTCAATAATATCAAAGGATCAATCATCACATCTCCAGTCCTCATTAGTCTATATTTTCAAATGGATTTCATCATCTATTCATTTTCTACAGATACAATTGTTGCATATGTTCTTATTCAACAAAATACCAAAGGAGAAGAACTCCCAATAAGTTTAATGAGAAAAACCCTACATGACTATGAGTTGAGGTATTCAAAACTGGAAAAACCAAGCCTTGGCTCTTGTAAAAGAGGTATCACATTTTCAGACGTACATATTGAACTCCCATGTTATTTCCTATGTTCCCTCATCACTAGTAAAGATGCTTCTAAATCAACAATTGAGAGAGGGAAAATGGGCTAACTGGCTAGCAAAGATACCAGAATATGATATCAAGATTAAACCTTTAAAAGCTATCAAAGGACAAGGTTTATGCAATCTCATCACGAATGGTGATTCTGTGGATGGAATGATTTCAATTTCAGTAGGAGAACCATTAGATGATTTAGATTGGTATGAAGATATTATATTCTACTTAAGGTATGGGAAATTCCCCATCACTATGAACTCCAAGGAGTGAAGAACATTGAAGATGAAGGAAAATCAATATGTGTTGATTTATTATATATTGTTCAGGAGAAATTATGACGGTATACTACTAATATAACTTGATGAAAACCAGGCCCAAGAACTGATAAGAGAATTCCATGAAGGAATATGCTGTGGACACTTTGCACCTACTACCACCACCCATAAGATAATAAGGGCTGGATTCTACTGGCTATCAATGTTCAGAGACTCGTATTCCATGATAAGGAAGTGTGTATCATGCCAACAATTTTCAGGAAAAATGAAGAGATCCACGATGCCTTTAGAACCCGTAATTATAGAAAAACCGTTCTCCCAATGGGGACTTGATGTTGTTGGGAAAATTAATCCGAAGTCTAGCAAGGGGCATATGTAGATTCTCACGGATACATATTATTTCACGAAATGGCCAGCAGTAGTGGAATTAAAGAGGGATGATTCTGAAGAGCTAATTGAGTTCCTCAAAGATAATATTCTGTCGAGATTTGGTGTCCCAGATAAATTTATTGCAGATAATGTTTCGATTTTCATCGGGTCAAAGTTTACAGAGTTTTGCGGAGAATATGGAATTATCATGGGTCAATCATCAAATTGTTATCCACAAGGTAATGGCCTTGCTGAATCCACAAAAAAAACACTTGTCCAGATACTGAACAAAACCATAGACAAGAACCAAAGTATTTGGCATATGAAACTGATAGATGCATTATGGGAAATAAGAACAACTCTAAAGGATATCACTGGGATGTCCCCATATACATTGCTTTATGGGAAAGAAGTGAAGGTGGCAATTAGCCTCGAACTCAATGCATTGACTTTCGGGGTTAATACATAAGATACAAAAGATAGTTCACCCATCCAAAGGAGAATCAACCAATTGTTGAAGTTGGAAGAAGAACGAAGCAAATCCCTGAATCGAGCTTCTAGGAGGCAAAAAAGTGTCAAAATACATTTTGTTTAGAGCACAACTATAAATAATTTCTAGTAGGGAGAGCTAGTGTTACTTTGGAACAAGGCCAAGGAGAAACCGTCGATGCATACAAAGTTTGAAGCACTCTGGATCAGACCATACGTCGTCGAGAAGATCTTGGGTTTTAACTCCTATATGATCCAAGACATGAAGGGTAAAATATTAATGCTTCCTGTCAATGAGAAACATTTGAAAGATTTATTCTCCTAAGACTTTCTTATTCTCATTGTACATAATTTTGTTTTTCAGTTTGTATATTCTTACTCTTGACTCCATAGCCCAATGGGAGGAATCAATTTGTCACAAGAGATTCTGGATTCTTGACAACCCACAACGGGTTATCATTCCACAGCTAGAGTCAATTGTTTTCCCTCTTCCAGTTGTTGTCCATTTCTTTTCCTTCTTCTATACTTACCCAAATTCCCCTTTTCTTTTATCCCTTCTATTCTCCCTTTATAGTTACTATACTTAGTCATTTTTCCAAAAACAATGGGTTCACAGGTTGGCAGACTCACAAACCCTCATCTCCATCAATACTCCCACATCATGAGTATGGCCGGTCGCCACATTATCCTATTCTTAGCCATTTTTGCAGTCCTAGGTTCCCGAGTTCAAGCTTTCATATCCCATATTCCGTGAGATACATTTTGCACCCAAGAGATCCACGACCTAGATTTTGACCATCAGACTCCCCCAACTCCTAAGTATCTCACCCATCCTATATTGAGTCCAACCGACTGCATTACAACACTTAGTCAATTTTAAACCTTTCGCAATCACGAGTTCTCGGGTTGGCGGGTTCACAAAATTCCCAAATCCTAATTGCTCTCGTCCGTCCCCGCCACCTTCACGCTTTTCCCAATACTCATTTAGTATGGTTTAATTATAATAACTCATCATGCAGGTCCCGTAAAGATCACCATTAATAAGCGAGGGGCTCAAGGATATTGCTTATTAAAACCACATTAAAGCACAATTTGCAAAATATTATATTATATCTCTCAAGTGCTCATTTCAAATATTATCTGGATTAAAAAAACGCTCTCGTCAACTTATGGAAGAAACAAATCGACAACAATTCTGTGAAGAAACTTTGAACATTTTTGGGCGTGAGGACCAGAACCTTCAGTGGTATAGATCGTATTCTTACTATTCGTCCCCTTTTGCTCAGAAGGAAGTAATTTAGACATTAGAAATTGCTCGTGCAAGCTGTGTTCCTGAAGTTTTTGACTTCAAGGAACTGGTTGCTTGGTGCGCTAAGAAATATATACCAAGTCAACGGATTATTCAACTTCAAGATCATTTTCCCATCTCACTTTATCCTCAAGTGTTCCATAAAATGCTAAAATTCCCGGAGCCAACACTCACCTTCAAAGGTGAAGATTGCAGGGATGAAAAAGCATGACAATGGCTTGGACTTCTTGCCTGAATTTTTGGAGAATCCCGCGGCATCCCTAAAGATATTACTAGGTTGCAGGTCAACTCGTTCAAAAACCCCTTTTGGTAAATTTCTTGGTTATTCACCATAGTGATTGACCAAGAAAATACCTCCAGTATTTCTCATATGATTCTTTATATCTTATATTTCAATGTCAAGGAGCAAGCCATTTTCGATTGGGGAAAACTGATTTCCATTGATATCTCTTCCCAATTGTCATAATACAAAAAGAACAATAAATTCTACATGGTCTCTTATTTGGTATCCGTGATAACACATTGCTATCAATTTCCTAACTTGTTTATCTGCAAGAAGGTGAATTGTGAATTTGACCCAATGACCTTTTGGTACCAAGCATTATGGAGGCACAAAACTTCCCTGCATTTTTATGAAGTTTTAAACAACTTTGTCTCGGTTTTTAAAGGATTACTTTTTGGAAAAGATACTCCAAGAATATCCACCCATGCAAGTAAATTCTTGGAGAAAAAGGGAACCTTGGAGCAAATGGAGAATTACAATGTTATCAGGATTTTCGGTTATAAGGAAAATCCCTCCTTTCTTCCGTGCCATATATTCGATAGAATGTTCATTATAGAATTTGCAAGGCAATATAATTTCTAGTTACATTTTTTTCATGAGAAACGAAAAAATCAATTCATACCCTTGCCTTGGAAAAATGGGGACTTTGTATTTAGAAGTATGAACAAAATCGATGAATTTGCAAACCACTTCGACAACCTGAATCTCATGTGTGCTAAAAGGATAAAAGGGTTTGACTCTAATGAATTTTTTTCAAACATATGTTAACAATGGGTTTTAGAAATTCATTTATCCACACTATTCTAGGAGAAGAAGAATATAATAACTTAGACGCTCCTATTCACATTGCTGGTGACTTGGAGACGATACTCAGTGCCAATGAATTTTACAAACATAAAAGAAAGGGTCCCAACGAGAAGAGTTACCAGTCCCCAACTATTACTCCCAAGACTAAAAAATCTCGGAGCAGTGCTCCAATGGCCCACCCATCTAGAAAAGTGATCAACAATAGTTTAGGCAAAGGAGGAGACAAGAACCCCCCTCCAGGAAAAATTGAAATCTCACAAAAACTCCCTCTAAGGAAGAAGAGGAAGAATATTGTACAATTGTTTTTAGATTTCCGTGGTGAGTATTTTCGAAGTTGTTTGCCGAATAATCCACAGTTGGTGTCATTTTTGTTGACGTTTCGAATCTGAATCGGGATTCATCATCAGGACTAATGATGAATCCTGATTCAGATTCAAAACGTCGATAAAAATGACACCAACTGTGGATTATCTGGCAAACAACTTCGAAAATATTGTACAATATGAAGAAGAGAATCACGTCGAAAGCGACATCAAAAAATTCTCCCTCAAATATATGGAGCTTGAGGCTGACATTGAGAAAATGTTTCCCAACATTGATCATCCAAGAGGCACGGTCCACCTGAATCATTCATTGGAAATTTTTGAGAATGAGAGCTTAGATGAAGAAGAGTCATTTGTGTTTCAGAGCGCTGTCTTTGACAACGAATCTAAGAAATTAATTATTGAGAAGAGTGATGTGAAGAATAAAAAAGAGAAATATTGTGCATAGGTTAACCTAAGAAATATGCGGCCTTCCCATATTTCTAGAATCTATATATCAATCAACGATGCATTGGACAACTCCATTGGTGGTATCGAAGCAGAAAATACAAAGTTAAAGGAAAAGATTAAGGAACTAGAAGAGACTTTGATGCCTCTTCCATTTCTCGCCAGCCCTTTGGAAATTGTTGGACCCACCACACTCGCTGCTAAATTAAAAGGATCGTCAAGATTACTCATTGTTGGTCTCCAGTTTTGACTATGTTTTGCCTACATCATATCAAAAAAACCTCCATTTCCATACCTAGTACCACTCCCTTCTAGCCTTGTTATGACACATTTGACATCTCTTTACCACTAAATGGGGC
>JZKD02S1673078.1:713079-726378 GCA_000966675.3 Picea glauca | reverse complement strand
TAGGAAATAATCTTTCTGTTATGGCTTAGATAGAAATAGTGATGATTAGATGATCAAATATAGTGGTAGATAGTCTTGTGAAATCACATTAGAATAGAAATAGAAGTACCTGCACACTTAAGCATAGAAATATTCTCTTTTGATGAATTAAACGACAAATGATAAGCTTCAAGGTAATCATTAGGATTCGGTTTCTAAGAGCGAGTTTGTGTTTTGTTCTAAGAATAGTCTTTAGATAGGAATTAGAATCTTACCCGCACATACAGTGTAGCAGCTCTAAGTTCACTTACCCTGGTTTGACAATTCAGTGTTTTCAAGTCATTAAAATCTTTAATATAGAATCTTGACACTCATATCAGCCAGGAGCTATGTGGAGAATAATATCAAGAAAATAATGGCACTGATCACAGAAGCTTGGGAAATTTCATAGAACATGATTTCTTTTGGCTCAAGGGTGCATGCCTTCCATGAGTATTTACAGGGAAACCTAAAAAATTAAGAAGGTTTTTACCTTGATGATGTGGTACTATTTGGTCTTAAAGTTTCCAACATGTCAGAGCTAAAGAGAAGAGAGAAGGACCTTCCCTCTCCAAGTCAGATCAAGCAATTGAATGCCTGTTGGAAATAAAAAATAAAGAACTTGAATAACATCATTCAAGCGTGCATCCAAGCCATAATAAGGAGAGATGAACTATTCAAAATGCTCAAAGAGTGGGTCTAGATGGAAGCACTAAAGAAGTCCAAGATCCCAATTTGATTCTTAACTCATTGTCCGTAAAAAAACAACAGTTCGATGAGCAAGTTGGGATTTTTAAAGGATTGTCAATTGAAAAATTCTATGTTATAATTGAATATGATGACGACGCCATAGATAACTGGCTAGTGGATTACTTCGTAAAAAATCAAGATATCGAGGAAGCATTACATGGAATTTCCCTTAATCTACAAGACTTGGAGGGCAAGCTGTTCAACATTAAAATCCGACATGAAATCAATGTGGCACCAATGAAAAATTACATCGAAGAATGGTTCAAGAAAGCTATCGATAAACTGACCAATGAAGGGCAAGAAGCAGTTGAGACAATTCCTGTAACCATTGATGAAAATGATAAAGGGACATCAACAAGAAAATGAAAAGACGAGAGACCATCATAGTAAGTTTATGATGATCACATATTTCTTTTCTTTATCAATTCCTTCATCCACTTATTCCAACTCTTTTACTAGAAAGGTTTAACTGAAGACTGATAAATCCTTTTGTTTCTGCTTACCAGGTCTTATTGTTCTTCTATCGCCTACCTCTTCCTTCTAGAAGCTTAATTTTTGTATTTATTTTCTTTATGGTCCTCCAGAGCCCCAATTCCAGTCTTTAAGACAAACACATTTACAATTTAAAAGAATATGTAACAGACTATATATTTTTTAGAAATTTCAAGAGAGCTATTTTGGGAACAATCTCGACTGTGCTTTGTAACCATGTTTTCAGAATATAAAGTATTTGAGGTTGATCTATCATTTTCTTTACTTGAGCTGCCCATGTGTCCACTCTGTTAAATTTCTCTTGTGCATGTGGATCATCTTCTTTTTATTTTTTATGTGATCAGAAATCTTTATCTTAAACTATGATGGATGTGAGGAAATTTTTCTTGTTTTCTTTAATGTGTGAAGTGTGTGATTCCTAGTCATTTCTCAGGAACTTTCTTTAAAAAGAAAACAAAAAACATTTCCTTTTATTTTCTCGTAGTATTTATGTTTCTTTGAATTACTACGACGAACTTCTGTCAAGTCCCACATTTTGAATATATAGAAGTCCCAAGAAAATTTAAAGAGGAGTACCACCTCTATAAAAATGTAGGGGGATTTACATCCTCGTGAGGTTTCTATTTTGGTCCTAACGGTTTCAAGTGTCAACAAGATCTTATGCCACTTTTCTAGGCTTGACGTCTTGTTTTGGGGCTAAGGCATGTGGTGGTTGATGGAAAATTTTCAATTTTGGATGGGAGGACCCCTTGCATTATGGAGGAGACACTTGGATTGAGGACACATGGCCTTTGGTGGCCTAACACTTTCTCCTACAAACCCAACGACTTCACTAAAGTGCCAAAACGTCACCCTTTAGGGAGATGGCATCATGTTTTTAGGGTTTCTTCATGTGCAAATTTAAATTTATTTTGTAAAGGGAAAAAGTAAATGAGGTCAACCTACTTACTTTGTGGTTTACCCTAATTCTATGTGGAATTTTTTTTTTTAGAGGTTTTGTATAAATAAGGATAGAACTCTTTTCAATTTTATCATAGCTCTCTCATAAGAGAAGACTACTTGGCTGAAATTTGCGCCCTACTTGGGCAATTTGGACTATCTATCTCATGTGAAACTATCTTTTGGTGTTTTCTCTTGGTATAATGTGCATCTAAGGTGGTGAACACTTCTTGGAGGCTTGATCTCTTGATTTGGATGGATATTTCATGGTAACCTAGGGTTTGTTCATGTTATTTTGTGGAATTGGTAAGTAAATTTATGCATTTTATTGGTGTTTTCTTCTAGTTTCATTGATATTCTTGTCTTAAACCCTTGGAGGAGTATAAGAACACACACCCTCCACAAGGTCCACTTTATTTTCAATTTGACAAGTCATTTTTTACAAGGTTGCTAGAAGGAGTAAAAGGGCTTACACCCTCCTAGCCTTACCTTAGTTGGTTTTGCATGCTCTAGGGAGTAGAAGGGCCTACACTCTTAGATATATTGTGGAATAAAAAATCATAACCAAGACTCCATTTACCCATATATTAAAGGAACTATTTTGAAATTTGCATTGGAGAAATAAATTACTTGCATTGGAATGCATGATTTTACGAGATATTCAAATTGCCTAAAGTAGAATCAATTCTATATGTTATTAGCTTATTTGAGCCTCCAGGGAATCATCTTTGGCCAAGTATTTCCTTTTGATGTAATAATTTTTTTCTACAACCATTAGGGCTGCAACAAACCACTCTTAAACCCTTACTTTACTCATTGATCTACCATAAGAATTTGCTTGCAAGTTGTCATTGATAGTCTACTTGAATTGGCTAATTGTTGGGCAAGTTGTTTGTTGATTTCTTGGGGTAGATTTTGCTACATCCATAAGGCTGTCATAATATCTCTTCAATAACATTACTTAATAGTCTTACTTTATCACTGAAGTCTTGCTTTATCTTACTTGAGTTATACTAGTGAATGCTAGCTTAATCTCTTGCATCTTTACTTGACATTCAATGACATATTTAGCATCTTTTACTACCATTTACTCGCTGATTTATACCATTATTTACTACTGCTACTTAGGAAAACACGCTTCACTTGCTTTTCCATTTGAATATTGGGCTTGTATATTTGTCTTTTCTCTTGTCTCGGGAAGGTACAATTCTCTTCTACAGGTACTCAAGTCCCTGACAACCTTTTACCATCACCAAGACTCATTTCCAAGCCATCTTCCATTTCTTAGCTTGACCTATAGGGGAATCACCTTCCATTACTCCACTTTCCATCTCATTTACCCCTAGGGTCACCCGGGATAACCCCCTTGTAGGATCTATCCTTCACTAAACCAAGGGGAGTACCTATCTAAGGTGATAATGGGTATGTATTCCCAAATTTCTTGCCATCTTGTAGATTGGGTCGGGATTTTCCCAACCTACAATTTATGCATTAACAATATTAATTAATTATTTATGTCATAAGATCTCTGTTAGTGTGTCATTTTGTGGAGGATGTCTCAGTCAACCCCATTTCTCTATCAATTTTTACTACATTGGAAGTTAGTTAAATTAGGAGGAATTGATTAATTTAAAGGATATAAAATTTGTATTTGTAAATTGATTAAATAAGCATTCCATAGGATTGGTTGTTGGTCTTGATTGATTGTCCATATCATTGTATCACGTTGTACTTATCACAATATTATCTTATGAATGTTGTGTACACAATTACCAATAATTGAAGATTTTGCTTACCTGAAGAAAGGAGGACACAATACAAGGAGAACACCTTCTCGCAGAGGTTTTTGGTGTTACAAATTTGGAAAAAATTAAAAAAAAAATTCCACTACAACCTCCTCTATTCGCTGCAGAGGTTTTAACAAATGTTTTAGCATAATTTTTAATGGGTGGGCAGAGGTTGTAGCAGAGGTTATTTATTTATTTATTTGTGCACACCGGTGTGTCTCATTTATGTGTGCGCTCAGGTTCCCATATTTATGTGTGTGCATCGGTGCATCTCATTATATATGCACATTGGTTCCAATGCTTCTCATTTACATAGGTGCATCGATGCACCGATGCACACAAATAAAATAAAAGGCACTGGTGTGCATAGATAAATGAGAAGCACCGATGCCCACACATAAATGAGAAGCATCAATGCACACACATAAATGAAAAGCACTGGTGATTTTTATTTTTATGCATTCACTGGAGCATATTGTAATCATGCGCTTTGAAATGATACAAAGATAATATTACATTATTTCATTTAAAGAAACGTTGGTTTCTCACAATTTTTAGCACCAATGCGTATAACTCATAAAAATGCATCGTTTAGTGAGTTCAAAAGAATGCAATGAAACAACATGTATATATTTTAATTAATTATTTTTTTTTTTACAAATTTTCAATTAATCATTTTAAAATCAAATATTTGTTATAATAATATTGATTTTTATATTTTTGTTATTGTGTTTCTATATAATGATTTCATTAACGATTTACCCAATATTTTACACCTCTATTAATTGTAACAATGCAAATCATCCATATATTAATGAATCATCAACACACCATTTTACAACATTTGACAATGCAATAAAATAAGCAACCCATTTTATTAAATATGAATAAGTGACCCATCGTCATCCAAAATGGGACAACGTAAAGGTTCACAATAATCAAAATGTAACCAATATGTAATTGTTACACTCATGAGTAACATGTCCTCATGCAATTGAGACAATATGTTGAGTACATTAAACAAAATCCCTAATTTTCACACACAAATATTCCAAAACATACAACTTGCAGTAACATTTAATTATATTGATTGTCATTCGACATCGATTTAACTGCTATCATCGCTCGAGCTACGTGCATACCTCATTTATTCATCACTTGTAGGCGATATTGTACTTTGTTTATTTAACCTAATTTTTTCTTGATCGACTTGTTTTTGATGTTCCACCTCTTCATGTTCCATATACAAACATAGAAATAAAGTGTAATAAGTATATCTACATTTATATATATAGTAGAATATACATGATTGCGTAAATAAAAAAGTTTACCATAGCAGTGACTGTTTCATAAACAATCACATTCTTTTGAATCCATTCTTCATGTCAGTCTCAAAATCTCTTATGTTCGATGCACTCCATACTTTGTTTCCTACATGTTTAATACACCATGACAAAGTATAGTCAATATAATTAATATAAATGTTTCTCATTGTTCCATTAATTATAAAACAAGGGAAGTTAAAAAACACAGCTACTTAAAAATTGTTCAATCAAAGAGGAAAGAGAAGCATGCACTTCAACATTAAATCCAACAGTTAACATAGTGGTAGAAATTGACATGCCTAATGTTCAACTCACCAATCAAACAAACAAGATAGCAGATGTAATTCTTGAAGTGCAAAGTCACAACAAAAAATATGATGACAAAATTGCAATGATATTTAAGGTAAATATTGATACCATCAATCAATTTCTCGTCAAACCACAAAAACATTATGTCATCTCCAATCAAATTTCTACCAATATTCAACAAGATATGCTAGTCGTGGAAGAAAAGGTCTTCAAATATGAAATAATATCACATCCAAAAGCCCCTAATTTCATTTCTCGAATATTAGAAATCTACTCAAAATGAAAGAAACATCTAGAGGCTCATGCATCAAACAAGGTATAGGTTGAGGACCAATTCCATGAAGGCCAATAATTTTATTCTAAGACCTTAAAGGTCTTATTTCTAAATCTATTTTTAGTCTTTTAGTTAGAACATAGTGGGAATAGATTTTTAACTTGTAGTTTTTGTATTATTATTTATAGACATTTTCAAGAAACAATACTTGTACATTGTTGTCAAGACTATTTTTGATAAATACAGAGACACACACTGATTTTGTGATCCATATAATGAAGTGATTGGTATGGTACTATATTCATTTGTTCATTTGGTATTTTATTCTAAAATTCACGTTCATTCATTTATTTCAATCTATTTAAGATTAATCAATATTACTTATTGTTTGCACTATTGTTAATCAATCAATTATATTCATTATGAACAACCAAGAGCTTCACCAGAACATGGTGGTAAAGACTGGTTTCAAGTTTCTTGGATGCAGAATAAATCCCCCTCACCATCTTGTTTAGACTCATCCAAAGGAAATGGGGGAATTCTATGTGTGGGCCTCCTTCAAAATGCAATAAAAGCCTTAAATGATAAATAAAGGTTAATGCATACCTCCCTTCAGAAGTTAAAATTTTTTGTAAGAAGAACAACATTGTACAATATTCCTCTTTTATATAGCCTCTGGAGATACCTTTCGCCCACTATGGGTTCAGGTGCTCAGGTCTCAAGAATTTTTGATAGGCACCCTTGTCCACGATGATGACTTTGAAATACTTCTCCCAAGTGGAGGGTACCTTAGTTGCCTCTGCTATGGTGGTGTTGAGGGGTCCTAAATTCATTTAACTCAACAATAGGAACCAAACTCACCACCGAGGCCCAATTAGACTTTGCAACATTTAATGGTGGAATGGTTATCCAAATCTTGCGATCTAGCCAATTAATCGATGGGCTTTACGTAGTGATTGACATGATGCCTTGTTGTGAAATCTTCTCCTCCAGATTGAACGTTCTCTTTTTGTAGTTTCTCTTATAGGGGGACCGATACAAGATAAATGTTGGTATAAACCAGCTGGGTAATGTTGATATTATGGTAGCTGCAGGAGGTATTTACTTCCATGTCTAAACCTGACGAGAATAGGGTATTTCGGGAAGCAAGAAGAAACCCTAATGAGTTGGCAAATAACCCTAGAAGATTTTTCGACTCAAGAAGATAAATTATATTAGGTTATTATCCTCCAAGAGAAGAAGTCGTCCAGAAGTAATAATATATATTGAACAGATAGATACCCAGAATGAGCAGTCGACCCAGGAAGTTAGCCATAATTACTATAAATAAAGGAGGCCGATCTTCATTCTGGCAGACAGTCTCAGAATTGCAGAGCAACACTTGTGCGCACTACAGTGCTCAGTTTTTTGCACAGGTTTGGAGGAGAGATACCATTGCAGCTACTGCAGCTAACAGATCACGTTTGGCTTGGACTATCTCTTGGTTATGGTTTGGACTATCTGATCAGCTCTTGTTGGTGCGCTATCCTTGGGGAAAGGTGCACTACCCTTTGTTTGGCTATCTAGCCTAGGGTTTTCTTCTGAAGTGATTCTCTATCAAGGTTAAGGTGCTCGGAGGGTGGCTTCGGCCTATGGTTGGGTGACAATAGTGATATTGTCAATGGTAAAATGAGAAAATCCATTATATTCTAATAGGTTATGGGCCTACACCTTATTCATTCAGTCTAACCGCTAGAAGGAAAGATAGTAGTAAAGATATTAAGCTCATTGAAGAACTACTGCTAGGGTTTCTAGCAGGAGCAGTCACCATAGCACTGCAACTAGGGTTACTAGCAAGTGCAGTTGTAGAAACCCTAATCCTCTCGTTGAGGCACCTTAAGTGAAGGGATTGACCTAATTTATGGATAGATCAATGCACCCTAGCCTAGCGCATCTCCTGATACTCTCAGCAAGCCAAGACGCCAAGTTTGAGTTTTTGGTCAGATCTAGGGTTGACCAAGTCAAAATAGCCACGACTTACTCTATGAAGTCAGAAAACAAGTTAGATGGACATTCTAACTTCAGAGCATGGAAGACAAGGATTGACCTCATCCTTTCCATGAATAAAGTGCTGGATATCGTGAAAGGAAAGATCATGGAACCAGAGTTTGAAGAAGGAAAAGAGAAGGAACTGCAAAATGTTGCAGTTATGGAGAAGTTCAAATATGGTGACATCAATACCATGAGTATCATAGTGGACTCTATAAAATACCACTTGAGACCCTACATCTCCCATATTGACTCATCAAAGAAGATGTATGATGCCCTAACAAACCTCTTCTCAGTCATAAACATTGGACAAACAATGAGTCTAAAGAATGAGCTTCGTGACATGAAGATGAATAATGATGATAGCATAACATCAAACTTTGTGAGGATATTCTAGTTAAGAGATCAACTACAAGCTATTGACGAGATCATTTCAGAGAAGGAATTGGTAAACATGGTACTCAATGGTCTTCCCAAGACGTGGGATGAATTTGCTGCAAGCATGAACACAAGAAAGGAGTAGCCTACATTTGAAGAACTTTGGACTTATTGTTCTCAAGAAGAATCCAGGATCAGTTCAAAAGAGAAACCCCAAAAGAAGTACGATGATCAAGCCTTCACAACAATATTCAAGAATTTTAGGAACAAAAGGAAGTTTGGTTCAAAGAGGAAGACAAATCAAGAGAAAGATATTTCGGAAATACAATGCTTCAACTATCAAAAGTATGGTCACTACAAGAATAATTGTCCCAAGCTAAAGAAAAGGAAGGAGAAACACGAAGCATCAGTTACCGAAGAAAAGGAACCTACAAAGAAGACTAAGCAGGTTGAAAGAGACTCCTTCCTCTGAAGGTAACAATACTCTTCATATTTTTTTTGTACATATCTTGTTTTCATAGTCTTTGTACATATCTTGTATATCTATCTCTTAGAAGATAATATGTTCCAAGAAGAACTATACTTATGGAAAAACAACAAGATAAGGATTGCTATCATTATACAAGTAAGATAATACACATGAAAGGATGAGATACATCAAACAAATCACGTGGAAGCTATTACAAGATAAGATGAAATCATAATCAATCATGAAGAGACTTAGAAGAAGCAAAGACAAAAAGAAGTCAGCAATCAAGATAAAATTGGAGAAAGACTTATGATGTTTTTCAGAAGACAATAAGATGGAAGCGTGAACTCTGTTAGACAGAGCGAGCCGATTATATATTGCAGAAGAAAATAAGGATGAAAATGAAAGCGTGGACTCTGTTAGATGGAGGGAGCCGATTATATGCACTCATACATGAAGAAAGGATTAGGAGGGAGCTCATCCTATGATCCATTGAATATGATGAAGTATATATCCATGGTAGTAGCCATGAAAGACATTACATGTTCAATTCAACCACATAAGAAGACTTATTTGAAGAAAAGCCTTAAAGTATCCCTGGTTGTCCATCCACATTCGTGATCCTATGATGAAAGAAAGAAAGAGAATCTAGAACAACTAGTCAATAAGAATCACACGATTACTAGCCTGATATGAACTCACTAAAAGCAATCAAGCAGAGGAACTGAAAGTTGTGATGAAGAACAATGTATATATGCAAGCATTTCAATATCCAGAACTATACGTTCTCCCAGATGGTGGGAGAAGACTATGACAATTACTTGTTCCAGTAAACCATACATACCTCTACATGAGTCTTTATATCATCTGCAATATCCATGGGTTGTATTTCTACATCAGATGAATGCAAAGAATGTTCTCCAGAGCAATTGAACAAAAACCATATGAAGAGAAACCTCAAGACTTTGAGGCATACCAGAAAGAGACCCTTGTATGTAGATAGAAGAAGATAACTTGGTGGAGAACCTCCAGTGCACAACATAAGCGTGGTGAAGATTTTCTATAACAAAGATACTGTATCAAGATGATTACTCAAAAGATTATCTCTCATGATGACAAAAGAAGTGCCACATGAATATGTTCTAGTTTTCCAACAATGATATACTATTTTGATTAGAGCTACATGAAGCCATCAAATAAGACTAGTGTCCCAGACCAAAGTAAATTTGAAATCAAGCATTACATTATCCGCGATGAAGTCCAGAAAGGATAAAGTGGTCCTCCACTACATATCTCCACAGATGAGCAGATAAGCAGACATTTTGATAAATCTTTTGCTTAAAATGAAAGAGTTTGCGTACTCAAGCTGGAGCTTATGGAGATGACTTCCTTATTTAAAAAGGAAGAGATGAATCCCAGGTTGGGAGGGAGCACTGATGTATTATTGATTGATGGACAATCATTTTTCAGTTCAAAAAATGGTCCAGGATGAGTAGATTCTTTCCAGTTCAGAAAGTGGATTGATATTTCTGATGGACAAACATTTTCCAGTTTGAAAAATGGTCCAGATTGCTGATGTACCATAGAAAATGACTTCCCATTATGGTTAACATGGTGAGTGGTCTAGGGTAGTCTCTCTTCTTGAGGGTTACTCGAGAGGACTGGCCCGCATCGCCAGAAAACGATTTCTCATTGTCGTTAAAGTGAGGAATGGTTTGTTTTGGAGTTTGGTGCAGGACATACATTTCCTCTTGTGGTTAACATGGGAAATGGTCTGGATAGTCATTCCTTAGGGAAGATTCATTCTCTCTAGGTTGTACTTTGTTTAGTGCCAGAGGAATGGCCCAGGGTGGGGAATGGTCCAGGTTCAGAAATCAGGACAATTATTCTTCCTTTCTTGAGAAGAATAGTCCAGATAGATCATCATTGATGTTTTACCTTATGAGGGTAGATGCTCTTCCAAGATCTCACAGATGTGAGTGGAAGAATGACCCAGATGATTCAGTTTATGTCATAACAATGTTTTTTTTCAAGTTGATATTAGATGATTGTTATGAAGATCGTATGTCTCTAGATAGTAGATGTATACTACTGTGGTGGATGTGTTCCACTATTTTATCAAGTATCTATGTGGTACTTGATGTGGTAGTGTACCACTGGATGGTAGTTGTGTACTACTATGGATAGACATAGTTGTGTTCTATTGAATGATATTGTTCCGATTGCCTTGAATACTATCAACAATGTTGAAAATATTTATCAGCTAGATGAATGATGAACAAAGATTTCCTAGAAAGAGAATGGTTCAGAACATTTACTCTTATAGATTAGAAGAATGGATCTTGTATCACTCTATGGAGTGAGTATCATGTCTGATTACTCAGATAGAGTATGGTTTCGAGAGATGATGAAACTGATTACACTGATAGTGATCATGACATAGTCATGAGACAATCTATACAACTATATTGATTCTACCGGGTGAATGGTATGTTTGTGCTCAATACCATTACATGTAATACCTCCCTAGCTAGGAGGGAGTGTTGATATTATGGTAGATGCAGGAGGTATTTACTTTCATGTGTAAACTTGACAAGAATAGGATATTCTGGGAAGCAAGAAGAAACCCTAATGAGTTGGCTAATAACCCTAGAAGACTTGTCGGCTCAAGAAGATAACTTGTATTAGGTTATTATTCTCCAAGAGAAGAGTTTGAACAAAAGTGATAATATATACTGAACAGAAAGATACCCAAAATGAGAAGTCAGCCTAGGAAGTTAGCCAAAATTACTATAAATATAGGAGGCCAATCTTCATTCTGGCAGGCAATCTCAGAATTGCAGAGTAACACTTGTGTGCACTGCAGTGCCCAATTTTGTGCGCAGGTTTGGAGGAGAGCTGCCATTGCAGCAGCTGCAACTAGTAGATCACGTTTGTCTTGGACTATCTCTTGGTTAGGGTTTGGACTATATGATCATCTCTTGTTGGTGCGCTATCCTTGGGGAAATGTGCACTACCCTTTGCTTGGCTATCTAGCCTAGGGTTTTCTTTCAGAGTGATTCTCTGTCAAGGTTAAGGTGCTCGGAGGGTGGCTTTGGACTATGGTTGGGTGACAATAGTGATATTGTCAATGGTAAAACAAGCACATCCATTATATTCTAACAGGTAACAAGGGGGGAAATATTAACTACTAAAGAAGGTTGAGCTTGGGATAACCCACGTGCTAAAGCATGAAGACAATGATTCTTTCACCTACAACAAACCTAGTACTAATACATTAACATGCTAGTGTTCCAATTATTGACTGAGATAAATTATCAGAAGAAAACATACATGCAATAAACAATGGAAAGAAAAATAGTTTCCTTATCTCCATTCATCGATCACATATTAACACAACAATTTACTTTTCATCATTAGAGACAAGAACTATAAAAATATTGAATTAGATAACTTATCAACTGACTCAGAGGCTCTTACTCATTACACCATGCATTCATGAGATAAAATCAGAAATAATTCTTCTTCAGATCCAATCACCCACACTTTTGATGAAAAACATAAAAATTGTCTCTGGTGTTAAACAAGACTTCTCAATTAAGGTAGCTTCGAAATAGTTCTTTACAATCCAAAAATGAGGGGTCTTTGCAAAAACCATCAAAGTCTTCTTACAGGCCGATCCTCTTATTTATAACAAATTATTAACTAAAAACAACTATCAAAAGTGCAAGCTAAGTAAAACAAAACATCGCCACATGGCACTTTCATCGCTTAGTCTTCTAAGAGTCATCAAATGGTTTCACTTAAGTGGATGAATCTTCTCGTACTCTGACCATTTGACGAAGAGATCCTTGCATGTGTTGGCATACAAGAATCTGTGTTGGTCCATTGGGCTGAAAGGACCTCCTTTATATCCACTGCATGTGCCTGATACTTGACTATTCTAGCACTTAACTGCTGCAACACTATCCAAGCCTCGATCCGACGTTCCATGAACTGTTGCACTTGACCTAGCGCCATGTTTTCCACCTTTGTTATCTCCACAGTCCATGATGAGTCTTGTTTGGCATGTAATTTGAATATGTCATGCAAGTCAACAAAGTCATCGGGTGTGTTGAATTCTGGAAGGTTGATGTATCTCATTGCCTGGTTGATCTTGGTCCAACTTTTTTCTCACTCAACCCATTTCTCTTGGATTTCCTGATGAGTTTCATGGGCCATTTTAACCCAGTATTCGACTGACTTCTTTATTTGGTCAATGCTGCTATCCCTTAGTACTCGGATGGCATGCTCTTCAACGTCTCAGCCCCGTTGAACCACACTGATGTAGTCGATCCTTTCCACTACTTGGTGTGATTTCTCATGCCATCTTTCCATATACTTGCACATCACCAATGCCATGAGGGTGTCTTCTTGTGTTGGATCATGTTGTCATTGATGCCAATGGTTTGATTGATTGATGTCATTTATTGATGTCAAGTGATTGATTGATGTCATTTATTGATGTCAAGTGATTGATTGATGTCAAAG
>JZKD02S1673078.1:679723-706086 GCA_000966675.3 Picea glauca | reverse complement strand
AATGAATAAATGTTGAATGCTAATTGATGAGTTTTTGTGCAAGAGGGAAGTTTTGGGAAAAAGATCCCCACACTCATTCACCCCCCCTCTAAGTGTGGTAGGTGTGTCCAACATCTTGGATATCTGCTATCCCTGCAGTGAAAAGGTGCCGCTTATTCGTAAATTTACTGTAGGCCTCCTGGAATTTGCTTCTCAGGAACATCGTGACCTATGTGGAGTCCTGATAATATTTAGCCAAATGTCGTAGATGCTCCAACTCCTTTAGAGCATCGACCAAATACTCTTCATCCTTCCTTTCTCTATCCAGGGTGGCATCTGTGATTTCCATCCCTGCGCCAATAATCTCGGATGTCTTGGCATGTTCTGTGTTAAACAATTTCTCCTCTGTGGTGATGAGGATGGAGAAATTCAGAGTAAGCCTCCTCTTCTTGGTGGTTCTTTTCATGATGGATTTCCTCTTTCAACCATAAGAGATGGCTTGTATATCAGAGACCTCACCCATGATTTTGGGGATTTGCTGCTCTCCCTAGGTAAGCATGTTTCCTAGGCTCTCGATGGTGTAAATCTATTCAAGCTTAGGTTCTTGAACCTCCTTTATGTGTTCCGAAAGTTTGGCCTCCGATTGTTTCTCATCAAAAGGTAAAATATCGACCAAAATTGATGCATCAGGGGAAATCTCGATACTTACTTGATGATCGACTATTGAGATGCCGATTTCCTGTTGTGGAATTTCTTCTTCTTGCTCACCCAACCCTAGCTCATCCTCCAGGATGTCCCCTTGGGTCTATGGAGCATCGAGTAGCTCAATGTCTAAGACACTTTCGACCTCTTGGTCACTCTATGGAAGGCTTTGAGTTTGAGCATCGAGAGTTGGGGACAATGCTTTCTTGGGTTCCTTTTCTTCTGTGATCTGCACTGGAGTCACTAGGGAAACCTCCAAAATCTCCTCATCATCATAGATCATTATTAAGTTTTGGAGGGGGTTTGGTGCACTTTATCTCCCTGATGTACTCACTATCTCTAGCTAAGATGAAACATCCCCTAGTGATCCGACCTGTGGTGTTGAAACTTCAGGTTTATCTAACTCGGTGATTTCTTCAATTTGTATTGGTTTTGGGCCACTTGGACCTACCCGAATTTTGATTGGGTTGTTGCCAGGGACCCTTGTCATTTCCACGAGGTTTGGGTCATTCTACAACTGATCAATTACTCACTGCGCCTATTCCATTAGGAGAAATCCCCTTGCCTGTGCCTTTGGTGTCATAGATAGTCCCCAGTTCTACACCTTTGTCACCTTTGCCACTCTGTTTTCTTCCTTGGCTTTGAGGGCCTATTGATCCGACTTCTCTATTGTGTCCACCTATTCATCCATGTTCATGGCCTTGAACCTGATCATTTTCGGGTCGATCATAATTTGCACCACCTTGTCCCATTTCTGGGCATTCTCTGTGAAGACTTTGTCTTCGAACCTGTCGTAAGCATACAACCAACATGACGACACCTGTGAAGCATGTTGCAGGACCAGTCTCTTTGGATCATGCTTGCGGAATCGACCCGTCAGGAATATGAATTCGAGTTGGATCAATCCTTCTTGTTTGGATTGAGCAATATCCTTTACGAAGTATAACCCTACATGGAAACCATAGGGTATGAAAGCCCATTTCTTGTCTTTGACTAGGGTGGCATTGTAGCCCTGCAAGATGGTTTGATAACATATTTCTCCTATGACAAGCCGGTCTGGGACATGAGCAGGTAGGAGATGTGGTTCTCTGGTGGCCTCGAACACCCTGATGTAGGTGGTGCACTTGTCCAAATTACAATGGCCTACCTTTGATATCATCTTCTTGGCTTCTGCCGATAGCCTCGGGAATTGCTTCTTAGAAAGAATAAAATAAATTCGGGTGATGAATTCATTGCTGATGAGGGAGTAATATTTCTTATACCTGTTTTCCCATAGCACGTTGAAGTAGACATGGACCGAGATCTCTACAACATGCCAGCTCAGATTCATGCCAGCGAAGACATTTCTGGTGCACATGACATCGAGCAGGTATGAAGCCATGTAAAAAGTTGGTTCTTCCCCTTCCTTCGATACCTGGGCCTGCTACACACAGATGCTCAGTTTCTTGGATATTATTTCTTCCGAGTTGATGCTGCACCTGACGATCACAACTGTGTATGAAAAAGGCATCCATGCCTCTGAAAACCTGAAGCAACCTTTCTCTACATACAATCGACAGATGAGAGACATCAAATAGATGTATAGCTCCCTTAGGTTAACTGTCCCATACCATCCAGTGCTCCGGTTGGTAAAATTCTTGTCCTCACTCCACCATGAGGCCATCACTCAAATGGTGTCATGAAATTCGTAGAATTTCACCACGAAATTTGTGTTTAGTTGCTCCTTAGGGTCTCTAAGTTTGTAGTATTTCTAAACTTCTACCAGGAGGAACACTCCGACACACCCACCATTGCTATCTTTGATTAAATATTTATGTGTGTCGGTGTGGTAGATGAGCCACTTCAAGACTTCTATGCAGGGAAAAATGGGGTTCTTCTTGCCACCATATGTAGATACGACTGTCAGATGTTCGGGAACACCTGGTTGTCGAGTTCCCTTATGTTTGAATCACCGTGTGGGACATATTTTGGGTATTCCTCTCGACTGATCTTGTTAAAGATATATTCCCATTGGGGGAGCACCATATTGGACCTGGTGATTACCTCTATATCGCCAAAGGCCGAAGGCTGGATGAAAACCTTCTTTGTTTCTGTCTTGACAATAGGCTTTGGCCTAGGGACGTAATCCAATTGCCTCACGGTTCTTGGAGAAGAACCTTCACCTATCTCTGGTTCTTTTAGCTTTGGTGCTCTTAGTGAGCGTCTGGTGGTTGGATTTCTCGGCGGCATTTTTCCTGCAACTTAAGAAGAATTTTAGAGACTATGAAAAACCAGATAAACACATATAAATTATAGCCATATAAAATTTACAGACTCAGACACATACCTCTGAAGCTTCTTAAAACCTGGTTATTTTAATAATCACGGAATCGATACAGCCTTTTAGTTGCTCGTATTTATCCTTAGGACGCTATGGAATTATCTTACGTGCATAAATCATTCACAATGGCTCAAGATATTTTAAATAGGAAAGATCTTACCATGTCAAATCAGCCATTCAATTCGGGTTATGAGTGAATTTTCAATAAATCTGCAGCCGAATCTCTAGAACTTAAATTCATTCTGGGTTGACGACAGAGGCACGGGTGGTGATGTGGTCTATCGGTGATTTTAAACAGTTGTTTTGATTGGTGCACGAGGTAGCAACTAATGCAGACTTGGGTATTAATTAGCTCCTTAAATGCTCAAAATCAACCGATCATATCTAATGCTAAAACGTCCCGTCGTGTCGCTCTTTCAGTGGGTGGATCGGGGATCGGGGTTGTGATACAAACATTTTTTTGTTGATATCTTATTGCAAAAATCTTGGATGCCGATCGATATTAATGTACAATGCTGACACGAAAAAGCTGAATCGTAGGTGTGACTTGAACCTAGGGAACCAAGAATGACTTGGGATAGAACTAGACGGTACAATACTTTTACCTGGTAAAGACACGTGGCGTTGAAGACCAGTGAATTAATTCACGTGTATTAATTGGAGTCAGGACTTTCCTTAAGTTATTCATTCTAAAAAAAAATTTACCTTGCTGATGCCAAAAAAGTGTCCAGTATCGACAATCAATGATAAACCTATCAAAGCGCTTTTCAGACTGGCTCCCTATAAAAATTCCCGATGCCGAAAATGCATCGGGGATAAATTTTATCATGGTCAGATTGTTTGTTGTGATCTTCCTGGGTTTTCCCTGATTCTAATAAAGCGTGTTGGGCATCGAGTATCGACGATATATTTTCGTTCTTCGTTAACGCATGTACCCCCCATCTTTTACTGATGTCGAAGGGGAATCGACTATCGATGATATCTTTATGTGAAAAACTTAATGCAAACCAAAACTTTATTTTGTCGATGCCGATGGAGATCGATGCTCGACGACTGGGGTTTTCCGAGTGGTTCTTTTTTTCTTCTTTGAATTCCTTCCGATGCCGAACCTGAGATCGTTGGGTGAAGTGTTTGGCTGCCGATTCTTTATTTAGGTGTTAAGGTATTTTTAGTCATGGGGTTTCATAATTTCAAGCAAACCTAAATAGGCGATGAGAGTCACAAAAATAAGAAAATAAAAAACATTTCCCAAAATGAAATTGAATTAGACAGTGCAGAAGATCAAGTGGTACCCAAAAAAGTAAAAAATTGAAAAAGGCTTTTTTAGGGTGTGTTGAGTTCTCAACAAATGGCGACTTACTGGGAAAAAGAACAATATCCGTTCCTACCTCCAGCTCAACTGATGAAAAATATGGTTAAGAAGTTAACTGGTTTTTTATCAGAGCCTCTTTTATCCTTTCATTTGAAATTCCATGGTTGGTTCATCCGAGCCTGCCTGTGGGGTTTTCAACCTTTATTCCACCTTCATTTGCTGTAACCCTAACTCATGCCACCTTTGACAAGAGTCGAGTAAATAATTCACTAGAGCCAGTCCCTTTAGTTATCATCTTTCAGTTACTACGATGTTGCTTCATTGCGAGCGAGTGTTCATAGCCCCGACGAAGTCACCCTAACGTCACAGACCTTTCTCCGCTGCCAATGAGCATCGATAGTCACGACGAAGTTATCTGCATACCCTCTCCTACTGTGCACTCATTTTATATATTTCATTTTATTTCGGTAGAATGCCCTGAGCGAGTGGGAGAGGAAGACGTCTAATATTTGCAAAATGAGACGGTTAAGGTGAATCTTTTGCTAGTCTTGAGGTACATGTAGTCCTTTCCAAGTTACCACCTTTTCCTTAAGGTGGTAAGACACTTCATCACTTTTCCAAGGTTTTTCATCTACACAGGCTAGATAAAAAACCCTTTAAAACAACCACAGGTCTCCCAATGCTTCTTTTGTTGTATGCAAGTGATGAATCAAGAACAAAGTTCGTCATATCAGATGAATTAAGGTCAAACAATGTCTTGCTAAAAACAAACTTAAAGAGCACAAAAGTTCTATAACATGAAACAAAAAACAAAAATGGACTCCATGATCAACCTACCTCAAAACAAAACATCATAAAAAAACTCATACATTTTTTTTAATGAAAATATTGTTTTAGGGCTTGGCCATTCACCAGGAAGGCGTTAGGTTCCCCCCTCAGATTCTGCAACCAATACGTACCTGCCCCAATTTTCTTGGCATGGATTCTGAGCCATGGATTCTGAAACTTAGAATGTTTTCCCTTCGACTCATTTGCTCTGTCCCATTTTAGGACTAAGTCTCCTACTTCAAAATTCTTCTCTTTGGCCTTATGCTTATCAAACCACCTTTTAACTATCTGCTGATGAGCTATGAACTTTGATTTTTCTTTCTCCCTCTCTTCTTCCAGCATGAGGAGGGTATCAATTCTTTGTTGTGTAACTGATGAGGGTTGTCCTCTAGAATCCTGAGCAAGTTGAAGAGATGGAAGATATAGCTAGTTCAAGAGAATGGCTTCCTGTCCGTATATAGAAAATATGGGGAATTTCCTATAACTTCCTTGGGTGTTACTCTATCAGCCCATAAGGTTTTATGGAGTGAACTGTACCAATTCCTCTGGTTGTCTGCAACTATTTTCTTTAATATCCTCACTAGGTTCTTATTGGTTGATTCTGCCACTCCATTCCCCTGTGGATAATAGTTTGCAGAGTATTTGATTATGATTCCTTTGTCTAGAGAAAACTCTGTTAATAGGGTGGAAGAAAAGTAAGTGACATTATAAAAAACAAGGATAGAAGGCATACCGAACCTTGTGATTAGCTGTTTTTCAATGAATTGGATCACCACCTTTTCGTTTACATGAGTCAGAGGGATGGCCTCTGCCCATTTCATGAAATATTTTATGGCAGTCAATATGTATCTATGTTATTTTCAAGAACTCGGTGTAATTTCTCCTATGATATCAAACCCCCATTGCTCGAATGGCCTAGAAACAACCACAGGTTGGAGTGGGAAAAATACTCTCTTTTCCCTCCCCACACTTATTTGACAAGTTTTACAGTTTCTAGCATATGTGTGAGCATCCCTGAACATAGTAGGCCAATAATAGCCAGCTCTCAGTATTTTGTGAGAAGTGGTGTTTCCTGCGGAATGTCCACCTACATGACCATCATGGAGCTCCTTAAGAACCTTGTCTATATCTTCGCGTTTGAGACACCTTAAAAGTATCCCATCATAATTAACACGAAAGAGTACCGAATTTATGAGGCGATGTTGTGCTGATTTTAACTTGAGGGCTCCTTTCCCTAGGATTTAGGTTTTCTGGGCAAGTCCCGTGATGCATGAGATAAGTTAGTTTCTCATAGCAAGAATCTTTCCCTGGGGAGACATATGAAGCTTCACCACACCATAGCGCCAATTCATTCTCCCATCTAAGGTATTCATTTACTTGGTCTTGGGCTTCAGCTGCCAGTTTGCATAATCCTTGTCTCTTTACCAGTTTAGCTGGTTTTATATCTAGATCAAATTCTTGTACTACTTCCATCCAATTTCCTCTTCTTCCCCCCATCTCCTATTGAGTGAATAGGGATCAGACTGCAGGGTGAGGCACAATGAATTTGGTATGGCTCTTTAGGATGTAAGATCATAAGTGTTTCACTGCCTTGTATACTGCATAAGCCTCCTTGTCTATAGCAGGGTAATTTAGTTCGGCCCTATTATCACTCTATAAATTCCCAAAGGTTGTTGGAAAGCAGAAGAAACTTACCAGAGGTAATCTTATCCAACCACTTCGAAACTGGGATCTATCCCTGCCAGTTTCAGAGAGGGATCTCTCTATAAGATTTAACTTTGTTTTAGTTTTCAGATATTAGGCTAGTTAGATTAAATGAGATTGGGTTGTTTGTTTCTGTAAGTTGGCTGAAATAGGATTTATGCCTCCATTGGGCTACGGGGTCTGTTTTATAAAGATAGAGATCAGAGAATAGATATAAAGATTCTTTTCACAGGGCAGGATAATGCAACTATTGGATTCTTTAGAAATAAAGTGATGGATAACAGAAAAGGCGAGATTATCAGTTAAAATAAAGAAGTAATTAAGAATTTCTTTATTGTAACATCATAACATAAACATTTAAATATTTAAAAGCTCAAAAACAGAGTACACAAAGGTAAATTCTGCAACTTTAACTTCCTTTAAATGATCATATTAGAAAACATGATGATAACTAAGAAAGATAAACATTCAACAAAGAAAGAGAAAAACTTCACCAACAATTGACACACAGGAATCATGTGAAACGTCTCTTTGTATTACTGGAAGATATCTTGATAAAAATTACAGTGCTTACAGCTTGCTAGGACATAAAGATCAACCCTCAATACTTCAAAGTTTGAAGTATTTATAACAAAAATTACAAATGACCCTGTCATTAATGATCAAGACGTGGCGGATTCTAACTCTAACTAACTATGTAACCGATACAAAAATTTAGGAACTGTCGATGATGTGTAAAATTCTTCATGCTAATTCTGGGGAAGGCCATTGGTGAGTCACCCACTTGACCTTCACTGGTCTGCTTGCTGACTCAACTTGCACACCTCATTTCCTACTCGATCAAATTGCACAACTCTTCCCATCTTAGCTAACTGGGAATGGTGACTTTGAGTAGTCTCTGTTATATTTCATCCATTTCTGTGTACTTGGCAAAAGTTGGTTTGACGATGAAAATATACTTGATCTCCTGCTATATGTTGAGGTCTGGCTGCAAAGTTTCTAAGAATGCCTTGCCTGTTATATTGCCCCATATTTCTGAAAACTTGGAACTGTCTTTGGCCACTGTGGCCATCTTTTGTTTGTAATCAGGAAGAGTCATCAACTTGTCATTTAGGACCAGTAAACCAGGAAGACCTTTCTTCTGCAAAGCCTCAATCTTGCTAAAGAACCTTTGAACTCCAATGTCCATGTTCTGGACTTTCTCCTCCAACTGCAACATCAGTCCTCTTTTGGTCAGTACTCTATTGACTTCGAGGATAGTTTCTGTTCTGTCTTCAATATTCAGGTCCTCTAACTCTTCCCTCATCTTCAAATTCAAGAATCTAATGATCTCAGTGGCTTATGTGAGCATTTCCCCCAGCTCTCCTTTTATCTTGTCAATATCCTGAATGCTCCTCAACACCAATTCATTTTTCTCAAACATGATTTGCACCATAGGCTAGATTTATTTTATGGACTTGGAGATATCCATCCAAATATTCTCCTTGGATTTAGCAAGAGTCTTGCCTGCCACTATTTTCTTTTGTAGCTGCTGCAATTCCTGCTTGAGATTTTATGATGTTTGTTTCTCCATGGTGTAGCTTGTTTGGTAAGAAGACTTGAGCTCCTGAAGGCTCTCAACCTCCTTTTTTAGTCTGTTGATTTCCGTTCCTTGTAAGTTCATCTCCTCCATGGATTTTGCTAGATCCACAGTTTTTTCCAGAGCTGTCAGTGGGGTGCTTGATGGAATTTATGCTGTGGTGGTCATTGCTACAGTTGCTATGCTAAGTATTGTGAGGGGAAGTACACTTAGTGGAATTACTTCCATAGGTGTTGCATGTTCCTTCTCCTTTACCAATATCTCCAGCTCTGCTTCCATCTCTCTTAACTATGCATTCTGCTCCATGATCAATTTGAGCATCTCATCCTTCTCACCTTCTATCTCAGCTATCTTTTTTTCCGTTGAATCTTCTGTAGGTGGCCGTTTCAGTTGCTTTCTTAGAGATGCTATGTCAACATTCTTTTTCTTGAACATCTCCTTAGCCACTTTCACATTTGAGGGATCATACCCAATCTTGAGCACCAATTCTTCTAAGGATTTAATTGTGTTGTCCTTTGCAAAAGATGATATATTCTCCAACTTTAATTGGGTCTGAACATTGTTCAGAGAAACCTGTAATTTAGCAGCATCAATAGAAGCATTGGCCAATGTAGAGAAGACCATTTCTCCAGTTTTCCTGTGTAGATCCATCTGATCAACTGGGTGTACATCTATGGTGTTGAAATCAAACGTTTCCCTTTTGTAATCAGTTATTTCTTTTGGATCCGACACTTGTGCCTGCAAAAAGGCCATGTGCATTATTCATTTCTCTATATCAAAAGATGATAATAGTCTGTGCTATGCCATGGATGTTTTCTTCCAAAATTGAGCATAGGTGTTGCTGGTCAGCATCTGATTCTTCTTCTTGATCATATCGTATTTCTGAAAATACTCAATTTTGCACCTCCTTTATTCGGCTGGTCGACTAGTAAAGTGTCAGTCTACTTCTTTGATGAAGAGGTAGACATGATCTGCTGGTTGCTTGAGGTAAGAGGTGAATGATCACCTTTTATAACTGCAGTGGACTAGGTTTCCTTTTCACCAGTCGTGTCAGTTGTATGACTAGATTTTTCCCTTTTGGTGTGTACCTAGAAATCCTCAACCGAGACTTCTGTGACTGAAGGGGAAGTGTCCTTTCATAGGAAAATACTTGGGCAACTTGTGTGGAGCTAATTCACACCCGTATACTTTGATTTCTATGTGATTTTGATACAGGTACCAATCTCCCATCTTTGTGAGGTCTGAGAGGTGTAAGATTCTCTGGATCTCTTCATTTATCCTTGGCTTTGGTCTCCCACTGAGCATGCTCATCACTGGATGGTAAAAATTATCAAGGAACTATTTGAAGCTGAACTCTGTGGAGTTCCTTCTCAGCAACGAAGTCCAAGATGTTACTGCCTGTGGTTTTTCGTCCTTGTCCATTTTCTGCATCAGGAAGGAGAACCTTTCTGCTTGAAAGAAGGTGAACATGTAAGCCAGTATTGAGGAATACCAGAACATGCCCTCTGTGGAAAATTTAGAAAGCTGATCGTGGATGTTCTCTTCCAGGAAAGTGTTGTATTCAAAATGGATGGTGGCCTTTTCCTCATCTGATAAAATGGACAAGAACCCCAATATAGGTTCATCTACCCATTCGTCTGAAAAATAGCCAAGTAGACAACAAAGTGATGAAATCAATTGGTTTCCCTTTTCTGAGAATAGGGAGGAATGATACGAGGGATTTTTCTTGGGGAGCTGAGCATCCCGTGGGAGGAAAATCTCAAAGATCTGGGCTCTTTGAGGAAAAAATAGATTCTGGTACAATTCTATTAGGATTTCAAGGTTGAAAGGGGAGGCATATTCAACTCTAGATATTTGCATCATCTAATCAATGGCCTCTGGTGTGATAAATAAAAAAGTTTCTCCGGACAAATAAACTATGAATCTCTGGTCGGGGAGGTAATGAAATTGACATTTGAGAGTGAATTCAGGGAAATGATGGACTTGGGGAAAGAGATACAGAGGAACATTGGACTCCCAGAGCCCAATCTCATCTCTTTGATCTAGGAATGTGTCTTTAAACCATGACTGCAATTTTGAAAAATCAAATTCCCACTTGGTCTGTGAGATCAGATAATCCTTGTCAGCTAATGGGATCTAGTCAAGGTCGACAGGAGGTGGGAGGAACATGTTTTCCTTGAACTCTGCTTTTTTAGACTTTGGCACCATTGCTTCCAATGGTACCTGCAATTGAAACAAAAATGTTAGCGGGTAATGGCTATGGCTGGGTCAATGACTGGATCAATGAGAGGAAAAAAGTTGTTTGGTGTGCAGAGAGAGCAAACAATGTGCACATGGTGGAACAGAGGTTAGTTTTGAGTGAACGAGTATCCGTTGGGCTTAGGGGACATGTCAACAGGCTAACATATATGTTAGCCAGTAGTAAATGGCCAATCGATCGTTTGAAGTGTGAGATCGTAGGTGAAGGACGGGTGATGGGTGCGAAAGGGTGACGTGGGGGTTGTTGATTGGAGAACGACAAGTGTGAGGTGACTTGTGACGGGTGACGAGGTGGGATGAACTAACAAAGTTATGAGACGAGACCTGTAGGGGAAGGCAGTGGGGTGTGACGTCATGAAGCGATGACGGTATGTCAGAAGGGTGATAAGTGGTTTTGGAGTGGAGGGGTTCTGATGCAATCGATTCATGCCACGTTAGGGTGGGGTCCACCAGGAAAAACCACTTCATTTTGGGACCCCCCAACCCCCCCCACCGTTAAAGGTAGAACAATTAGGGGGGGGGGTTTGAAAACTCTTGTCAGCCATTCATCTGCGCGTCATCTATTGGACCATAGATATATGCACTCTTGTTAACCATCATTCCAGACCCCCCCTCCCCACCGTTAAAGGTAGAATGGTCTGGGGGGTCTAGAAACTCATATCAGCAGTAGATCTAGGTGCCAATAGCTCTGTCGTAGATCTATGCGCCATATTTAATCTCCGGGAGCGATTTAATATGTGTAGTAGAACTTAGGCTTAGTACTTTTTGTGGGTTTTGTGCACTACTTCCCTTTCTTTTGTCACCATGGGGTTAGGAAAACACCTCAAACATCATAATCATACATTTTATTCGAACATCATACAAACTTTATTGAAAGAAAAGCTGGCTATCCTGTGTCCTATCCTACCTACCTATACCTTTAACCCAAATTAAATTGTTGGGCTAAGAAATTACTCTATCCTAGGGCTGTTTGATCAGGGTTGAACAGTATGATCAAATTTATTCACTAAATAACCTATCTACTTGGCTAAGATTAAACAGTTTAGCCAAGCTTATTCACTAATCCCATCAACATCAATTTAAAAGGACCTGACCATGTTTAAACAGTATGGAACAAGTCATATTATTGCATGGGGATTTTTTCATTTTTTCTTCTTTGCTCTCTTTTATTCTCTTTTCATTTTTTCATGTTTTTTTTTTTCTTCTTTTTCTTTTCTTTTCTTTTTTCTTTTCAAATCATTGCAGGATGAAACATTATTTGAAATCCAAAAAACTTTACAAGGATAACATTTTCAGTCACTAGTTGATCCTATAAATTATAGGGTTATAATAGCGGCTCCACCTGGGGATGGTACTCTCATTGTGAAGTGCCAAGAATCCTGCTTCCTGATGTCTTGAAAAATTTACTCCAGAGCTTCTTTTGCTACTTGATCTGTTTTATTTTTGAAATTTTTTATGACATTGTCCAGTGGCTCAGGGCCTTCTCTGTTGGCTCCAACCATCTGATCAACGTCACCCATTCATAAAATGCAAGTAAATGAAAATGGTTTGTACAATGGGAATGGGTGGCAAGTTCCTTTATTGAGGTGGTGAGTAGTGCTTCAACATCCTGCCATTCACAGGTCCGCCTGACAGGTCTGTATCATCACTGTTCTTGAGCAGAAAAGCGTTGTTTCCTCTGAATGCCTGGATCATGAAGGGGCCTCTCCATAGGCTATAAAACTTTCCGTGTTTACCCTTATCTTCATTCCTAGCATCCCACCTTAGTACCAAATCACCTAACTCAAAATCATCTTCTTTAGTTCTTTTGTCAAAAATATTTTTGATGTTCTCCTAGATGACCTGAGTTTTGTGGTATACTTCTTCCTTGGACTGTTGCAAATGGATCATCTGGTTTATTCTTCTTTGGGAATCATTTGGCTCAACTTGCATCTCTTGCAAAAGTTTCATGACCGGGACCCCCAAAGAGGTAGGAAAAACTAGTTCAGTACCATAGACCAACTGGTATGGAGACATACCGATTGACCTCTTAGTGGTTAGTCTGTCAGCCCAAAGCGTGAAAACCAGCTTGTTATTCCATGACTTTTTATTTTCTTGCAGTGTCTTCTTAATGATATTCACCATGGTTTTGTTGGAAGACTTAGCCAACCCATTTCCCCGAGGGTAATAAGCTGTGGAATGTCCCAATGTAATGTGATACTGGCTACAAAAATCTATGAGCTTTTTGGACCGGAAGGCTACTGTATTGTCAGCTATAATTTTTCTAGGGCATCCAAAACGAGACAAAATATGATGTTCTAGAAATTTAATGATAACAGAATCAATAGCTTGCCTGCATGGTACAACTTTGATCCATTTCATAAAATAGTCAATGGTAGTGATAATGCACTTGTGTTGGCTAGAAGAAGGAGGGTGTATCTCTTCGACAAAGTCCAAACCCCATTGCTAGAAAGGAGCTTCAATAGAGATGGGTTTGAGAAGCAAGGGCATGAGCTTCTTTTTACCTTCAAACACTTGACATTTATGGCACAAGGTGACTTGCCGATGTACATTTGCAAACAATGTGGGCCATTAGAATCCAACTCCGAGGATCTTATTTGTTGTAGTCTTCCAACTCAGATGCCCACCACAATCTCCTGCATGAAAATCTTGTAAAACCTTGTCAGCTTCGTCTTTTAACATGCAATTTAAAAAAATACCTCCAGGATCTTTCCAATAAAGATTACCTTCTAGAATACAAAATTTTAATTCTTTTAATTTCAAAAAGCTTGCTTTGGTTTTAGTCAGACCAGGGGGAGCTTGTAAATTGAGCAAGACAAATATCAGGTCTGCATACCATGGAGAGTCTAGAAATACCTCCTTCACGCTTGGATTTGCCTGCTCTCCCTGCTCATCAACTGCAGCTAAGAAATTAATATCTAGAGCATGGAAATTATATTCAACCATCAACTTTGCTAGACCTTGACCTTTGATCAGTTTAGTAGGCTTAATATCTAAATCGTATTCTAGAATAACAACAACCCAGTTTCCTCTTTTACCATTCGGATTATCCTGAGTTAGAATATCCTTTACCATTGCATTTGGAACATAGGAAATGGTATGGGAATGGATAATATAGACTCTGAAGTCTTTTATGGCTTTCACCAAGGCGAAATCTTATTTCTAAATTATTTTTATAATTTAACGCAACATCTCTCAAGGATTTACTGAAAAAGGATATGGGTTGTTCATACCCTTCACTATTTTTCTATAGTAGTAATGTTGCGATGGTGTGTTCATATGCAAAAGAGAAAAGGTAAAAATCTTTGGTAAAGTCTAGACTAATCAACACTGGAGATTGTGTGAGTGCATGCTTAACCTGTTCAAAAGACTGCTTGGATTCAATGTTCCATTTTATTTTTGTGTCCTTTTTCAACATATTGGTGATGTTCCTGAGAAGCTCGACCAGGTTGGGTATGAATCTCCTTAGAAACTTTATTTTGCCAATGAAAGATTGTATCTCTTTAATATTCCTAGGGTGTTCCAATTTTTGGATGGCCTCTATTCTGCTGGGATCTATTTTGATTCCGTCCTTGGAGATTATGTGTCCCAACAGTTTGCCTTCTTCTAACCCGAAAAGGCTTTTCTTAGGATTCAAAGAAATCCCAAATTTTTTGCACTTCTCAAACACTCATCTGAGATGCTGTAAGTGTTCTTCGTTGGATTGGGAGTAAATAGTTACGTCGTCCAGATAAATGACTATAAATCTACCAAGCTCGTCCACAAAAGAAATGTCCATTGCTCTTTAGAAAGTGGCCCCAACGTTCATCAAACCAAAAGGCATCTTCACGTACATGAAGGTTCCCCAAGGTGTGGTAAAAGCTATTTTCTCCTGGTCATTTGGGTGGATGAGAACCTGGTTATAGCTCGAGAAACCATCTAGTAAGGAAATTCAATTGGCTCCAACTACTTTTTGTAATATGTGGTCCATTTTGGGCAATGGGTAATTTTCTTTTAGGGAGACCTTGTTCGGGTTTCAAAAATCAATGCAAAGCCTAATTTCTCCAATTTTCTTTCTGGTCGGAACCATATTAGAAACCCATTTGGAAAATCTTAGGGGAACTATGATTTTAGCATCATACATCTTTTTGATTTCTTTCTCTATTAGGGGAAGTAACTTGGGATTTATTCTCCTAATTTTTTGCCTGAAAGGTTTTTGTTCTTCTTTTATAGGAATCCGATGCTATATGATACTTGTGTCGTAGGATTTTATGTCTTCATAACCCCAGGCAAAAACATCCACATATTCCTTAAAAATTTCAATGTACTTGCATTTTTGCTCAGGGGGTAGAGATTTGCAGAGTTTTATCATCTTGGGTTTTTCTTTTTTTCCTATGTTGCATTCTTCGACCTCTTTACCACTAGCTTCAATTTTCGATTTTTTGGCTACATCGTTAAAATCAAACAAGTCTTCTAGCGGAACTAGACCTCTAGGTAACACATTACTTTTCAACTGTAGAATACCAGAATCTATCTCATTTTCATTCAATTCATATGCATCTACTTTAATTTCATTGAACTCTTTGGAATCTACATTATTTACACTACCACTTTCATAAACAAATTTATTTACATTCTCGTCATCATTTTCTAAATCTATGTTTGTACATTCGAAATCATTCTTACACTGTAGGAAGTCTTCAATTTGATTGTCATTTCCAAATACCTACCAGTATCTGATGTTGTCAGGAACAATTGGTCTGCACTTCACCTCCACTGTGTACTTGCACGTAGGATGAAAAGGATTTTTACAGGAAGCTTTCGACATAGCCAACCCGTCTGCTAGTATGTTTTGTCCTCTAGGCATTACCTACAAGTTGATTTCAGTAAAGCATTGAAGAGAATCCAAAACAAAATTCCTATAAGCCCTAAGCCTGGGGTGTTTAGCTGCATACTCACCTTTGATTTTCTTGGTAGTCAGTTTAGAATCATCCCTTACCATGATCTATTTGGCACCAACTTTCTTTAGTAGTTTCAGACCGAGCATTAGAGCCTCGTACTCATCTACATTGTTAGTGCATTGGAAATTCAGTTTGTAAGAATGACTCTTGGAATACCTTGATCTGTGATTATGCAACCAAACTCTAGATCCAAATCCTTCTTTACTCACAACACCATCGAAATCCATGCTCCAAAAATCTGTTGGCAGTTCCTCCCTCTCTACCATTTCTACCCTTCTTGCCTCAATGCTTTCTTTAATTTCTTTCAAATCATGTGTATCATCTTCTAGCTGAGCAATTTGTTCTTCCACATCACCATCATTGTATAGAATGAAATAGTATAGATCAGAGTGTCCATAGTATAATGGATAGTTATGTGGCTTTTCCTGACTACTCACCATATACTTCATCAAGGTTTCTCTATACAGTCTTCTCTATTGTCCGAATACTAGGATGGTGGCATAGGACATATCTAGCTGCAGGGTTCCTTTCAACTTAGCTCCCCATGATCTTGACAGTAACAGACCGTATTTTGGGGGAATATCTGCAACTACTATATCCATTACCATACTCTTTGCTGGGATTTGAGCTAATGTAATGCATAAGTCTTTGATCAAGCCTACACATTTAACCTTGCTGGAATCGAAAGAATGCAAATCTTTGTAGGGTCTGGTGACCTCGAGCCCCAACTTTTCCATCACGACTTTGGGCATCAGGTTGTGAGAGGCACCCGAATCCAGCATAGCATTGTGTAATATCAGATCATGTATGTTTAGGATGATGTAAAAAGGGGTCATGACACCATTATCAGTTTGACCATCAACTTCAGAACCAAACATGAGATCTGGTCGGTCATCAACAAGATTTACTGTGTCCAAGTGATTTATATATTCAACATTCAAAGCCTTAGTTATCTCAGGTTCGATGCTTAAATCTTTAATCACCTACGACCTGTAAGCGTTCTTATTCATTAGCTCGGAGAGGGGAATGGGAATTTTTTATTTAGCTAGTTCCCCTTCAAGGATGAATGCAGTGGACGGTTTGCTTAAGGTCTGCACTTCTAGTTTATCTGTTGGAATTCTGTGGCTGGGTGCACTTGGTTGACTGATTGATGAAACTTCAGTATGATTTTCTCTTTCTAGTATTTTTGGAGTTTTTTGTGTATGATTTCTAGCCTTGTTTCTCTCAGGGACTTTCTTGGGAAGGTTTTCTGAGGATTTCTTGGTTTCAACAACCTTATTTGGAGAGTTCTCGTTTGTCTTCTTGCTCCTCAGGTTATACTGCCTGTGAACCTCCATTATAGCATTCTCAAAGGATTTTGTTTTTGATTCCTCATCTTCCTCATTTACCTCTGTTTGTGAAAGGAAGAACATATCGTGCTCTTCCTGGGTGAGGAAAATGGATTCATGATCGTGATCATGATCACCCATTAGGTTTATATGAGTGTCATAAAACTCCTCGATTGACTCCTCCCCATCATCAACGTAATTCTCTTGGAGGGGAGGTATGATCTACTGATCAGGCCCCCTCTGCTCTCTTTGATCTCTAGGATATCCTTTCCTGGTCTGGGGTGGATTTCTTTTGAAGTTTGGGTTTTGAATTTGAGGAGTGGCTTGGTTCTCCCTAGGTGGGTTTCTGTTAGTTACAGTGAGTCTCTCCATCATTTTCTCCATAGATCTAGCTAGAGAATCTAGTTTGGCATCTGATGAGGAAGTAGAAGGCTCTTATTTGATAGTGACTCTCCTTTTTGTTTTCTGCCTGGCCCTTCTGGCCAAAAAATTTGCTTCTACACTGACGACACTTTTCTGCATGTCTTCCAGATTTGCAACATTTCTCTCTCTTAGATGATAAGACATATCTACGTCAAATCCATCGGGAATTTTATTAATGCCAAACCTTGTGGTGGTTTGATATCAGTTGGAATTGCATTGTATAGATTTTTGAAACGCGTGCAATAATATTGCACTGTCTCTCCTTGGTTTCGTCTGATGTTCTCATATTTTGACAGGATCTAGAGAGGTTTTTTCTTCACCTCCCACCTGTCAAGGAAAGCTAGATGAAAAACAACAATGTCAGTTATGGTAGCATCAGGTAAGGCCTTGAACCACTTTTTTATGTCTCCAGTCAAAATATGTGAAAATAGTTTGATCTGTACATCAGCTTCATCCACTTCCTGTAAATCAAAATAATCGTTCATTTTGTCAACATGTTGCTGCGCATTTAGAGGACTAGTACTATCAAACTGAGGGAGTATGGTTTGATAATCTTGAGGCATGCCATGTAAAGGGGAAACCAACACCAATGGAGCATATCTTGCTTCCTTGATTGGTGGAGGGTGCTGAACCACAACCTGTGAGATAGGAGAGGTAGCAACTGAAATGGTAGAAGATGAAGGGTTGGGAGGAATGGGGTGACCTAGTTTAGGTTTAACAAAAACTGCTGCAATAGTTAAAACAAGAAGTTCGACTGGCTGCTAGAGGTGGAATTTTTCTAAGGCTTGAACAAGATTCACAACTAGGTATTCAAACTTATCAGATTTGGGGTGAAAACGTTGATCAACTTATGCTTTGGGAGAGAATATTTCAGGGGTCCTAGGCTGAAAGACGGTTTGATCTAAAACCGTTTCACTGACAAAACTGTCAGACTTTGTCCTAAAAAGGATTTGTTGAAAAGATATATCAAACTCGAGATCTTGAAGAGAAACTAACTTCTTTGGGAGAGAAGGGGACCTTAGAAGTGGATTGTGACTCCCATAAACCTTTTTCTTCCTAAGTAATTTTTTGGGATTGTCTATTACTACTACAAGTCTTGGGTCTGGGTGAGATCTGGTAAAAACTCTTTTGGGAGCCAGAATTCTAATTTTTATTTTATTTTTCTTTATAAGAGAATCTTAAACTAATTATATACAAACTTTAACAACCTCTAAACATTATCTCTTTATAAGTTTGGATTTTATGACTTGTTCAGAAATAAGGTTTTCTTTGTCTAGGGAAAATAAATCATAGGATTGAAATATTGTTCGTTCCCTAGTATGGTCGCCACTATGCTATCACTCTGTAAATTCCCAAAGGTTGTTGGAAAGCAGAAGAAACTTACCAGAGGTAACCTTATCCAACCACTTCGAAACTGGGATCTAGCCCTGCCAGTTTCAGAGAGGGATCTCTCTATAAGATTTAACTTTGTTTTAGTTTTTAGACATTAGGCTAGTTAGATTAAATGAGATTGAGTTGTTTGTTTCTGTAAGTTGGCTGAAATAGGATTTACGCCTCCATTGGGCTATGGGGTCTGTTTTATAAAGATAGAGATCAGAGAACATATATAAAGATTCTTTTCACAGGGCAGGATAATGCAACTATTGGATTCTTTAGAAATAAAGTGATGGATAGCAGAAAAGGCGAGATTATCCGTTAAAATAAAGAAGCAATTAAGAATTTCTTTATTGTAACATCAGAAGATAACCATTTAGATCTTTAAAATCTCAAAAACAGAGTACACAAAGGTAAATTATGCATCTTTAACTCGCTTTAAATGATCATATTAGAAAACAGGATGATAACTAAGAAAGATAAACATTCAATGAAGAAAGAGAAAAAATTCACCAACAGTTGACACGCAGGAATCCTTTGAAATGTCTCTTTGTATTACTGGAAGATCTCTTGATAAAAATTACAGTGCTTATAACTTGCTAGGACGTAAAGATCAACCCTCAATACTTCAAAGTTTGAAGTATTTATAACAAAAATTACAAATGACCCTGTCATTAATGATCAGGACGTGGTAGATTCTAACTCTAACTAACTACGTAACTGATACAAAAATTTAGGAACTGTCGATGATGTGTCGAATTATTCATGCTGATTCTGGGGAAGGCCATTAGTGAGTCACCCACTTGACCTTGACTGGTCTGCTTGCTGACTCAACTTGCACACCTCATTTCCTACTCGGTCAAATTGTACAACTCTTCCCATCTTAGCTAACTGGGAATGGTGACTTTGAGTAGTCTCCAGTATATTTCATCCATTTTTGTGTACTTGGAAAAAGTCGGTTTGACGATGAAAATATACTTGATCTCATGCTATATGATGAGGTCTGGCTGCAAAGTTTCTAAGAATGTCTTGCCTGTTATACTGCTCTGTATTCCTGAAAAAGTGGAACTGTCTTTGGCCACCATGGCCATATTCTATTTGTAATCGGGAAGAGTCATCAACTTGTCATTTAGGACTAGTAAACCAGGAAGACGTTTCTTCTGTAAAGCCTTAATCTTGCTGAAGAACCTTTGAAATCCAATGTACATGTTCTAGAATTTCTCCTCCAACTGCAACATCAATCCTCTTTTGGTCAGGTCTCTCTTGACTTTGAGGATAGTTGATGTTCTGTCTTCAATCTTTAGGTCCTCTAACTCTTCCCTGGTCTTTGAATTCAAGAATCTAATGATATCAGTGGCTTCTGTGGGAATTTCCCCCATATCTCCTTTTATCTTGTCAATAGCCTGCTTGCTCCTCAGCACGAGTTCATTTTTCTCAAACATGATTTGCACCATAGACCATATTTACTTTATGGACTTGGAGATATCCATCCAAATATTCTCCTTGGCTTCAACAAGAGTCTTGCCTGCCACTGTTTTCTTTTGCAGTTGCTGCAATTCCTACTTGAGCTTTTCTGATGTTTGTTTCTCCATTGTGTAGCTTCTTTGGTAAGAATACTTGAGCTCCTAAAGGCTCTCAACCTCCTTTTTCAGTCTATTGATTTCCTTTCCTTGTAAGTTCATCTCCTCCATGGATTTTTCTAGCTCCACAATTTTTTCCAGAGCTATCAGTGGGGTGCCTGATGGAATTTTTGTTGTGGTGGTCATTGCTACAGTTGCTATGCTAACTCCTGTGAGGGGAAGTGCACTTAGTGGAATTACTTCCACAGGTGTTTCTTATTCCTTCTCCTTTACCAATCTCTCCAGCTCTGCTTCCATCTCTCTTAACTGTGCATTCTTCTCCATGATCAATTTGAGCATCTCATCCTTCTCACCTTCTGTCTCAGCCATCTCTTTTGCCTGTGAATCTTATGTAGGTGTAAATTTCAGTTGCTTTCTTAAAGATGCTATGTCAACATTCTTTTTCTTGAGCATCTCCTCAACTGATTTCACATTTGAGGGATCATACCCAATCTTGAGCACCAATTCTTCTAAGGATTTAATTCTGTTGTCCTTTGCAAAATATGATATCTTCTCCAAATTTAATTAGGTCTGAATATTGTTTAGAGAAACCTGTAATTTAGCAGCAACAATAGAAGCATTGGCCAATGTATAGAAGACCATTTCTCGATTTTTCCTGTGTAGATCAATCTGATCAGCTGGGTGTACATCTCTGGTGTTGAACTCAAACGTTGCCCTTTTGTAATCAATTATTGCTTTTGGATCGGGCACTTGTGCCTGCAAAAATGCCATGTGCATTCTTCCTTTCTCTGTATCAAAAGATGATAATAGTCTATGATGTGCCATGGACGTTTGCTTACAAAATTGAGCACAGGTGTTGTTGGTTAGCATCTGATTCTTCTTCTTGATCATATCGTATTTCTAAAAAATACTCAATTTTGCACCTCCTTTATTCGGCTGGTCAACTAGTGAAGTGTCAGTCTGCTTCTTGGATGAAGAGGTAGACATTATTTGTTGGTTGCTTGAGATAAGAGGTGAATGATCACCTTTCATAACTGTAGTGGACTGGGTTTCCTTTTCACCAGTCATGTCAGTTGTATGACTAGATTTTGGCCTTTTGGTGTGTACCTAGAAATCCTCAGTCGAGACTTCTGTTACTGAAGGGGAAGTGTCCTTTCTGGGTCTTTTCTCCTTTGGTACCTGTGGTGTGGTTATTTGCGAGATAATAACTAAAAGAGACTATTGTTCTACCTCTTCTAGAGTGTTCACCTCCCACTCTGTTTGATTCACAAATTTCTCTATCTCAGGCTTGGGTGTATGAACATATGAAATATTTTTATTCTTCACTCTCATCTCCGAGATGATCCCACACGGATTGTAGTGCCACAAGAAACTTGTTTCAAACTTCATTTCCCTCAAAATTTTATCTGCCTCTTCCCCGACAACTCAAATATTGTAGATAAAAGATCCTATCTGTCTCTTAATCCTTAGCTGTTGTTTCTTCTTCAGAGACAAAGTGTATATCATCTGAATTTATCATTTGTCATATATATTCCAAGGAAAATATCCTCACAGGAAAATACTTGGGCAGCTTGTATGGAGCTAATTGACACCTGTATACTCTGATTTCTGTGTGATTTTGATACAGGTACCAATCTCTCGTATTTGCGAGTTCCGAGAGGTGTAAGATTCTCTAGATCTCTTCATTTATCCTTGGCTCTGTTCTCCAACTAAGCATGCTCACCACTGGATGGTAAAACTGCTCGAGGAACTGTTTGAGGCTGAACTCTATGGAGTTTCTTCTCAACAATGAAGTCCAAGATGTTACTACTTGTGGTTTTTCCTCCTTGTCCATTTTCTGCATCAGGAAGGAGAACCTTTATGCTTGAAAGAAGGTGAACATGTAAGCCAGTATTGAGGAATACCGGAACATGCCCTATGTGGCGAATTTAGAAAGTTGATCATGGATGATCTCTACCAGGAAAGTGTTGTAGTCAAACTAGATGGTGGCCTTTTCCTCAACAGAGAAAATGGATAGGAACCCCAATATAGGTTCATCTACCCATTCATATGAAAAACAACCAAGTAGAAAACAAAGTGATGAAATCACTTGGTTTCCCTTTTCTGAGAACATGGAGGAATGATACGAGGGATTTTTCTTGGGGAGCTAAGAATCCCGTGGGAGGAAAATCTCAAAGATCTGGTCTCTTTGAGGAAAAGACAGATTCTGGTACAACTTTGTTAGGATTTCAAGGTTGAAAGGGGAGGCAGATTCAACTCTAGATATCTGCATCATTTGATCAATGGCCTCTGGTGTGATAAATAAAAGAGTTTCTCTGGACGAAGAAACTATGACTCTCTGGTCGGGGAGGTAATGAGCTTGAAATTTGAGGATGAATTCAGGGAAATAATGGAATTGGAGAAAGAGATATAGAGGAAGATTGTACTCCCAGAGCCTAATCTCATCACTTTGATCTAGGAATGTGTCTTTAAACCATGACTGCAATTCTACAAAATCAAATTCACACCTGGTCTGTGAGATCAGATAATCCTTGTCGGCTGATGGGATTCGGTCGAGGTTGACAAGAGGTGGAAGGAACGAATTTTCCTCGAACTCTAATTTTTTAGACTTTGGTGCCATCACTTCCAATGATACCTGTAATTGAAACAAAAATTTTAGCGGGTAATGGCTATGGATGGGTCGATGACTGGATCAGTGAGGGGAAAAATGTTGTCTGGTGTGCGGAGAGAGAGAATAGTGTGAAAATGGTGGAACATGGGCTAGTTTTGAGTGAATGAGTATCTGTTGGGCATGGGGGACGGGTCAACAGGCTAACAAATATTGTAGCTAGTAGTAAATGGCCAATGGATCATTTGAAGCATGAGATGGCAGGTGAAGGACGAGTGACAGGTGCAACAGGGGGATATGGGGGTTGTTGATTTGAGAATGACAAGCGTGAGGTGACTTGTGACGGGTGACCAGGTGGGATGAACTGACATAGTTATGAGACAATACCTATAGGGGAAGGTAGTGGGGTGTGACGTCATGAAGCAACAACAGTATGTCAGAAAGGTGGTAAGTGGTAAGTGGCTTTGGAGTGGAGGGGTTCTGATGCAATTGATTCATGCCACATTATGGTGGGGTCCGCCAGGAAAAACCACTTCATTCTAGACCCCCCCCCACCATTAAAGGCAGAACGATCGGGGGGGTTCGAAAAATCTTGTCATCCGTTCATCCGCGCGCTGTTTATTGGACCATAGATCTATGCGCTCTTGTTAACCATTATTCTAGCCCCCCCCCCTTAATGGTAGAATGGTCTGGGGTCTGGAAACTCATCTCAGACGTAGATCTATGCACCATCTTTAATCTCTAGGCATGATTTAATATGTTTAGTAGAACTTAGGCTTAGTTCTTTTTGTGGGTTTTGTGCGCTGCTTCCCTTTCTTTTGTCACCATGGGGTTAGGAAAACACCTCAAACATTAGAATCATACATTTTCTTCGAACACCATACAAACTTTATTGAAAGAAAAGTTGGCTAGCCGGTGTCCTATCCTACCTACCTACACCTTTAGCCCAGATTAAACTGTTGGGCTAAGAAATTACTCTATCCTGGGGATGTTTGATCAAGATTGAACAGTCTGATCAAATTTATTCATTAACTAACCTATCTACTTGGCTAAGATTAAACATTTTAGCCAAGCTTATTCACTAATCCTATCAACATCAATTCAAAAGGACCTGAACATTTTTAAACAGTACAGATCAAGTCATGTTATTGCATGGGGCTTTGTTCATTTTTTCTTCTATGCCCTCTTTTATTCTCTTTTTATTTTTTCATGTTCTTTTTTCTTCTTTTTCTTTTATTTTCTTTTTTATTTTCAAATCATTGCAAGATGAAACATTATTTGAAATCTAAAAAAATTTACAAGAATAAAATTTTTAGTCACGAGCTGATCCTATAAATTATAGGGTTATAACAGGCCCCTTGGAGATTATTGTTCATGAATCACACCAAGGCCTCATTGTTGTCACCATCCTTCTAAGTCAATACTGCAGCTAACGATTGGTTGGAGGCAAAAGTATAGAGGAAAGAATATTTTCTAAAATTGGGACTTCGCAACACTAGGGCTTGAGATATTGCAGCCTTAATATTGTTGAAAGCACTTTTTCGTTCGTCATCCCACTTAAATTCAACATCTTTACAGATCATTTTTTGTAAGGGTTTGATAGTTTCAGCGTAATCGGGGGTGAATTTCCTCAGATAATTGATTTTCCCAAAGAAGGATTGCATAACCTTTTTGTTGTGGGGCAATGGAAGCTGAGATATAGCCCTAATCCATTCTGGGTCTATGTGAATTCCTGCTTGAGATATAATATGACCTAGAAATTTACCTTCCTCGACACCAAAAATAGTTTTCTCAGGGTTTAAGGATATACTGTATTTCCTACACCTTTCGAAAATCTGGGTTAAGTGTTGGATGTGATCTTCTCTGTTCTTTGAATATACAATCACGTCGTCCAAATAGACTACTACATACTTGTTGATTAGTCCCCAAAATGCTACATCCATGGCCCTCTGGAAGGTTACCCCTACATTGATTAACCAAAAGGGAATACGTTTATAAGCGAAGGTTCCCCACTTGGTTTGGAAGGTAGTCTTCAAATGATCTTCCTCTGAAACTAGAACTTGGTTGTAACCCAAAAAACCATCCAGCAGGGAGAAAATCTCAGATCCAGACACGATATGCAAGATTTGATCCATTGGTGGGACTGGGTAGTTGTCCTTTTCTGAAGCTCTGTTGAGGTTTATGAAATCTACACATAGGCAGATCTCCTCAGAGCCAAATTTTCTACCCATGCAGAGTGTATAACCTGGAAGATAATCTTAGCATCTAGTAATTTATTTAACTCTTGACACGTGAAAGGCTCCAGGGTTGGGTGGTACTTCCAGAGTTTCTATTGGAAGGGTTTCACTCCGGGCTTTAACGAGATGGTGTGTTGAATGATACGCGTATCATAAGTTTTCAGATCTCAGTAGGACCATGCAAAGACATCTTGATATTGTCTGAAAAGTTTGAGATAGGCCTTCCTTTCATCTTTAGATATTGTCTTGCCAATATTAATATTCTTAGGGTTTTCCGGGGTTCCTATATTTATAGTTTCGGACATGGGACATGAACTCCCCGTTTTTGTGTTCGTTTTCCCTTTGAATCTTTCCCTTAAGTCAAAAAGGTTTTCTAAATTGGATACCCCTTTCGGTATTGTGTGAGAACTTGTTTTATCGGTCGGTTGATCTGTATGAGGATCGGTTTGTGCTAATTGCTCCTGGAATACTTCATCGTCAATGGACAAGTCTTTAAAATTATCCTGATTGGTCAAAAAGTTTATGATTTGCTCATCTCCTTCAAAGACCTTCCAATTAGAAATATTCTTGGCCATCGATGGTTTATAGAGTAGATCCACAGTGAACCTAGAGGCTTCATAGTCTTCTATAGGTGATAGCCTTGAGGCAGCGGTGTCTAGAGAATCAATAAGAGTGTTCTTTGTTCTGGGGATCGTTGTAATGTTGAAGGCTTCAAAATGTTCTATTATCCTGTGCACTTCCTGTTGGTAATTCCTCAGGTGGGGAGAGTTGCAATGTATAGTGTTACTTACTTGTCTAACAATGATTTTAGAATATCTGAAAACCTTCAATTATTTAACGTTTAAGTCTGTGGCTTTCTTTATCCCTTGTACTAGAGCTTCATACTCGGCGGTGTTGTTTGTGCCTTCAAATTCTAGTCTACAGGACATGAAATTTTTTTTACCTTTTGGATCAATGAGTACGCACCCTGCCCTTGACCCTTCTTGTGATTTATATCCATCGAAGCATAAGGTCCACATTTGTGAGAGAAAACTGTCATCTTCCTTTTTTATACCACTTTCCTCCTTTCCTCCTATCTGTTCTGTGATTTCTCACACTAGTTCCTGACAGAAGAGGGTTTCCTCCGCCATCGTTGGAAAAATTTCTTGAAAACTTATTTTGGAGTGTTGAGTAAGAGGGAAATTAGATGA
>JZKD02S1673078.1:663774-678617 GCA_000966675.3 Picea glauca | reverse complement strand
TTCTTTTAAAAAAGGGTTTATAGGGCCTCTAGCCTTGGTTTCCTTCCCTTGCACTTCTTTTCATGTCTATGATTTCATTTGACAACTTCTTAACTATGCGTTGTAGGTATTCTATGTCTCCACTTACCTTTTTAGGACCTTGCTCTATTTGTTTCCCTGGGGGTCTAATCAACAGGAGTCCTCTCCTAGGAGTAGGTTGAAATTCCTCTTAACTAATGAGACTTAGAATTCTTTACATCCATTCATTTGGAACTCTATTGTTTTGGCTTCTTCAAAATTCTCAACTAAGGTTGTTTTGGCAACCCTCTTCACAAACATGGAAATAAAAGCTAGGAGAGCATTACCATATACTTTGATTTGCAACTCTTGAGTGGGTTTAGCTTCAGGTTGAAATTTGTTTAGGATAGTGGTGAAATATTGATTAAAGTCTTTAACCTTATCCTTTGAACTCATGGTGGCGGCAAACAACTCAACCATCAAAGATCCTGTAGTGGTTTATTCTGCAAATTTATCTAGAAAATCCTTTTGAAACTTCATCCAACTAGTTATGGATCCTACAGGTAAGTTAAAATACCATGTGGAGGCTGAATTCTCAAAAGTATAGGGGAAAATCCTGCATACTACGTCTTCATGTTGGAAATTCATCAGTTTGATTGATAGTATGATGTTTTGATATGGTCTTCAGGCAATCCTGAGGTTTCAGGGTCAAATTTAGGGAGTAACTATTCTGGATGTCGAGGAAGGTTATGTACTCGTCCAGGGATGGCCAGAGCATCTCTGGCCAACCAAGGTTGATTATTATGAGGCGGGTTTCCCCTTTATTCATTATGATCATTCTTATCTTCCATGTCATTTGATCCTGAAACCGAGTGTTCTGAGTTAAACCCTTCGCCGTCGAAAAAATTGTCAGGCTTGGAGAAGTTACTGACTGGTGTTTCGGGGATCAGATTAAGAGGATGTTCAATTTTGGTGAGGGATAAATCTATCAAGTCTTCTACTGTGTGCACAAAAACCTAGTTGAGGGTGTTGACCACTGGTATGCTTACTTGTTTTCTATAATGAAGTAACGAAGCTAAGGGAAAGGCTCCAATTTGTTGGGCGTAAGCTCTTGTGATTCTTCTAAATTGGTTCAACTCCTCGTGAGGAAGAGCATAAGGTATCTCAAGGAATATATTTTCTTCCTCTTGCTGGGGTGAGTTACTCATTTCAGGAGTAATCAATGTGTGTGGGATGTCTTGAGAATAACTGGCCATGCATGTGCGTTGTTTTGAATCTATAGGCTGTGTGAAATATTGTGTCAAAAATATTGTCATCCATTCATTCTTCAAGACCTCCTTCTAGCACCAATTTTGTTGAGGGTTCCTAAATCCATTTAACTCAACAGTAGGAACCAAACCCGCCATCGAGGCCCAATTAGAATCTGCAACATTTAATGGTGGAATGGTTCTCCAGATCTTGCGATCCGACCAATTAATCGATGGGATTTACATAGTGATTGATAGGATGCCTTCTTGTGAAAGATCCTCCTTCAGTTTGAATGTTCTCTTTTTGTAGTTTCTCTTATAGGGGGGACCGATACAAGATACATGCTGGTATAAACCAACTGGGTAACAAGGGGGAAAATCTTAACTACTGAAGAAGGTTGAGCTTGGGATAACCCAAGTGCTCAAGCATGCAGACAATGATTCTTACACCTACAACAAGCCTAGTACTAATACATTAACCTACCAGTGTTCCGATTATTTACTGAGATATGATTATCAGAAGAAAACATACATGCAATAAACGATGGCAAGAAAAATAGTTTCCTTAGCTCCATTCATCGATCACATATTAACACAATGATTTACTTTTCATCATTAGAGACAAGAACTATAAAAATATTAAATTAGATAACTTATCAATAGATTCAGAGGCTCTTACTCATTACAACATCCATTCATGATATAAAATCAGAAATATTTCTTCTTCATATCCAATCACACACGCTTTTGATGAAAAACATAAAACTTGTCTGTGGTCCTAAACATGACTTCTCAATCAAGGTAGCTCTGAAATAGTTCTTTACAATCCAAAAATGAGGGGTCTTTGCAAAAACCATTGACCTCTTCTTACAGGTCGATCCTCTTATTTATAACATATTATTAACTAAAAATAACTATCAAAAGTGCAAGCTAAGTAAAACAAAGCATCTTCACATGGTGCTTTCATCACTCAGTCTTCTAAGAGTCATCAAATGGTTTCACTTGAGTGGATGAATCTTCTCGTACTCTGACCATTTGATGAAGAGATCCTCACATGTGTTGGTATACATGAATCTGTGTTGGTCCATTGGGGCCGAAATGATCTCCTTTATCTCAACTGCCCATGCCCGATACTTGACTATTCTAGCACTTAATTGCTGCAACACTGTCCGAGCCTTGATCAAGTGTTCCATGAACTGCTTCACTTGACCTGGCGCCATGTTCACCACCTTTTCTATCTCCGCATCCCACAATGAGTCTTGTTTGAAATTTAATTTGACTATGTCTTGCAAGTCGACAAAGTCATCAGGTGTGATGAATTCTGGAAGGCTTATGTCTCTCATCACCCGGTTGATCTTGGTCCAACTTTTTTCGCACTCGACCCATTTCTCTTGGATTTCCCAATGAGGTTCTTGGGCCATTTTCACCTAGTATTCAACTGACTTCTTTATGCGGTTGATGCTTCTATCCCTTAGTACCCAGATGTTGTGCTCTTCAGTGTCTCAACCCTATTGAACCGCGTTGATGTAGTCGATCCTTTCCACTACTTGGTGTGCTTTTTCATACCATATTTCCATATCCTTGCACGTTGCCAATGCCATGAGGGTGTCTTCTTGGAGATCGACTATCCTTGCAGTGAAAAGGTGCCGCTCATTCATAAATTTACTGTAGGCCTCCTAGAATTCGCTTCTCATGAATATCGTGGTCTGTGTGGAGTCTAGATAATATTTCACCAAATGGAATAGATGCTCCAACTCCTTCAGTGCAATGAACAACTCCTCTTCATCCTTCCTCACTCTATCTAGGGTGGCATCTATGATTTCCATCCCTGCTTCGATAAGCTCAGACATCTTGGCATGCTCCATGCTAATCAATTGATCCTCTGTGGTGATGAGGATGGAGCGATCCAGAGTAAGCCTCCTCTTCTTGGTGGTTCTTTTCATGATGTATTTCCTCTTCTGGTCATAATATATGACTTGTATGTCAACGACCTCATCCACGGGTTCGGGGATTTGTTTCTCTCCCTAGGTAAGCATGTTTCCCAGGCTCCTGACAGTGTAAATAAGTTCAAGTCTGGGTTCTTGAACCTCCTTTATGTGTTTCAAAAGTTTGGCCTCCAGTTGTTTCTCATCGGGAGGTAAAGTACCAACCGAAATTGATGCATCAGAGGTAAGCTCGGTACTTACTTGATAATCGACTGTTGATATGCTGATTTCCTGCTATAGAATTTCTTCTTCTTGCTCGCCCGACCCTAGCTCATCCTTCGGGATGTACCCTTGGGTCTCTGGTGCATCGAGTAGCTTAGCGTCTAAGAAAATTTTGACCTCTTGGTCACTCTATGGAAGGCTTTGAGTTTGAGCATCAGAATATGGGGATGATGCTTTCTCGAGTTCCTTTTCTTCTGTGATATGTACCGTAGTCACCAGGGAAACCTCTGAACTCTCCTCCTCATCATAGAATGTCATTAAGTCGCAGAGGGGGTTTAGTGAACTTTATCTCCCTGATGTCCTCACTATCTCTGGCTGAGATGAAGTATACCCTATTGATCTGGCCTATGGCATTGAAACTTCAGGGTTATCTAAACCGGTGATTTCTTCAATTTGTATTGGTTATGGGCCACTTGGACCTACCCGAATTTTGATTGGGTTGTCGGTAGGGACCCTTGTCATTTCCATGAGGTCTGGGTCATTCTACAACTAATCTATTACTCGTTGCTCCTATTCCATTAGGAGAAATACCCTTTCTTGTGCCTCCCGTGTCATAGACAGTCCCCTGTTCTGCACCTCTGTCACCTCTCCTGCTCTGATTTCTTCATTGGATCTGAGGGCCTCTTGAGCCTACTGCTCTATTGTTTCCTCTTGTTCATTCATGCTCATGGCCTTGAAATTGGTCATTTTTGGGTCGACCATCCTTTGCACCACCTCATCCTAGTCCTAGGCGTTCTCTGTGAAGACTTCATCTTCAAACTTGTCATGAGCATACGACCAAAAGGATGACACCCGTGAAGCATGTTGCAGGACCAGACCCTTCGGATCATGCTTGCGGAATTGGCCCGTCGGGAATCTGAATTCGAGTTGGCTCAACCCTTCTTGTTTGGCTTGAGTCGTATCCTTTAGCAAGTAGAAACCTACAAGGAAACCATAGGGTACGAAATCCCGTTTCTTGTCCTTGACCAAGGTGGCATTGTAGCCTTGCAAGATGGTTTGATAACATATTTCTCCTACGACAAGCCGATCTAGGACATGAGCATGTAGGAGATGTGGTGTTCCAGTGGCCCCAAACACCTTGATGTAGGTGGCATGCTCATCCAAATACCAATGGCCTACCTTGGATATCATCTTCTTGGCTGCCGCTATGTTGGAAGCCCCACAATATTTTCAATTCTTAAAGCAACGAATCTTAAATTTTGTAGCTGCCTCCACTTAAACATATGAACATTGCTACTTGAAAGATGAGTCTTGGGCTATAAAAGGTTTTTATTTTTCCTAGTTCTCGTTTTCATGCTTCGTTCATGACTGAAAGCATGAACGAAGCATTGAAACTTATGAATTTATTGCATTTGATTTTAAGGCTTATTTCCCTAGGAAAAATAATGACCATCCAAACCTTTTTAAGGATGATATCTTACTTTAAGGGCTATCTCATTTCAATAAAATGGTTGTCTTAAATTGCTCATTGTTATAAGGTCTACTCTGAACATTTAAATGATACATTGAGAATCGATTGATGTTAAGCTATGAGTTTGTTCCATGAATTATTCTTGGTAAATCCTTCTATGATCGCTATGTTGTGATTGGTTAAACACCTCTTATCTTAACCTTACAATGAGTAACTTCACCCTTTGCACAATGATAATATTTAAATGCATCTAGTCGCATTTCATACTCTGCTGATAGTGGAAGTTTGAAAATGACATGTCCATCATTTCGATTTAAGTCTCGAGATTTGTCCTATACCCTCAGCGATTCATTACACGAAACACCCAATTCTCTTATGAAACCACTTATTCCTTCATTTAATTTGCACGTGGGTTTTGTTTCTTTGGTTCTTGCCCTGGTCTCTTCTGTTTTTGAAACCCTTCATGCTTATAGTGATATCTTTATGCTTTCGTGACTGTTGGTCTATTGAACCTTTATGGCCCCTTTCGTCTAAGTAGATTTGAACAACCCTGAAGTTTCACACATTTGTTATTACATAGCAGAGTTTAATCCCTATTTTTCTTGCCGGAGACACGATTTTGCGGGAGCGATTCTAAGCAAACTGTGATGAATTAGACCAAACCCTTGAAAACCCAGAATGAAAATGGGCTCTTTTACCTCTATTGAGGGTCCTTTCCCCAACAACTGGACAGTTTCAAAGATATGCCTCAACCTTTGGAGGTAAATTTATCAGAATTCATGTTTCAGTTAAGATAAGCATTTTGTTTTATTTTATTTTTACAGACATTCCTACAGTGCTGGGTAAACCTCTCATAGAGAAACATCCCTTCACATTCCATACCCTTGGAAGGAAAATATCATCATGAGGCGATGATTGACCATTTTTACTTGGGAAACAAGATGTTAGTTCTGAGATTTCATAAATTTATGTGCATGAATTAATTTGTCTGCCCTAATCTTAACATAAAATCCCCAATGGAAACCCTTCCAAACATTCAACAATTCGACTATGTGGATAACCTTCCACCATGCCTGAGATGTAATAAGGTTTTCTAGGGATTAAATTTGGTAAAAAACCCACAGGAAATAGTGGAGACGTTCTGACACATGGCCATGGACATCCTCAAACAACTATCACAGATCCACAGTGTGAAGTTTGTCTGTTTTGGATCAATAAGTATTATACAGACATACCTATTCTTCAATTGCAAATCAAAACCCTTTCTACTCAGATCAACTCATTAAAGAATGAAAATCATAGACTAAAGTCCAATGTTCAAAGGCAAGGCAAGCGTCTGAAAAGGACTGAGAACATAATAGTAAAGAATGCTGAGAGTGTTACAGCAGTAGTTAACTCTGAAATCTTGTGAGTCAAATTTAGCATGCATTTATGAGGTAAAGATTTGTTTGATTTTCTTAGTTGTATTTTTATTTTAGTTTTTCTATTATTATAGATTTAATTAGATCTCTGTTGTTTAAAATAAACTAGCTTCAACTGATTCTGTAGCTAGTTTATCTTCATTCGAATTTGTGGAAATTATTGGTTATAATAATATCTAAACTCCTTTATTTTTGTTTTTTCTCACATAATATCAAGTAACTGGTGGTGATCTGATGATATGGACTATTTCTGAGCTTACTAGCCATTTCTTTGGCCCATATTTTGTAAACAGAAATAAGTTTTTTTTTTTTTAGTTTTGAGAGATACAGTGTGATATGGCGTGGTTATATTGCCCTTTGTTTTGTAATTAGCAAATCATTTTTGAGATTTAATATTATCCCACAAGATAGGATGTTTAGCTTCTCTAAACTCTTTAAATACTTGTAATTTTTGTAATCAAGACATCCTTGCTTGGGGCAGAAGATGGACTTTTGATCAACAAACTTTAATGGAACAACAATACACATTTCGGCTTTAGCTTCTTGTGGGTGGTGTCTTCATTAAGTTTCTACTCATCTTGATATTATAATAAGTTTTGATAGCTTTAGTATTCATCATTTATTATGTTATTGGGATAATTCCTTTATGAATGTTGTCCATAAAAATTGCTTCAGACATAAATTTTGTGATCATCTATTCAGCTTCAATTACAGGGTTTCTCCTTTAATTTTTGTTGATAGATTAAATGCAAGGATGTTTTCTAACAGATTTTTCTTAATGAAATTTCTTGCAATTATAAGATCACAGTAACTATTGGTATCATTCTATCTGCTATTTAAATTTAACTGCCAACATAATTGTTCTGCATTTATTCAGAACAAACTTAAGGTTCAGTGCAGGTTTCCCTCCTGGACAAGGTGGTTAGATGTTTTCTGATCGCATAGATATTTGGATGCATATCAATAGCTTGATAACAGGTTAGTTCAATTTCATTTTTATGTTATTTGTTTGTCACTGAAATTTGAACGTAAAGTTTGTCTTTTGACTAACTATATGTTTCCGTTTCATAACATTTTCTTCCATTAGTTTAGGATTTATAAAAAAACAAAAAACATAAAAACATTTTTATGTGATTTCTTTATCTGCTTCTTCAGAGCAATCATTTTTACATTGAGTTTAGTAAGTTTAGATTAAAACTTGTAGTTTGTAAATAATGTATATAAATGAGAGTTATCTATATTTTGCTTCAATATGCCTATTACAGTCACATTAGAGCGCGCGTGCACACACACACACACACACACACACACACACACACACACACACACACACACACACACACACACACACAATATTTAGTAATTAGTTATTTATTTCCTTTTTTTAATTTTTGTTTCTTTTAGGATTCTTAGATTGGCCAACGGAGCCATTAAACCCGTTAGGATGAGTTATACCAAACAACTTGGGTTACTTAGACAACCCCAGACTGGACTCGTTCTTCCAATTGATAGACGATCATTTTCGCCCATCAACAAATGGCGCTAGAAGGAGGGCCGACTGACAAGATGGCCTTGTAGGAGCCTTTATTTTAAATGTATTCAATTTCCCCATGGCTCCCCAAATCACTGTGTTGGATCATGCTTTCCACTTCTCATTACCCGATGTTCCCAACGAGATAGTCTCTTGCTTGTCCAAACTCACCTTTGATGGTGGAGGCAATGCATATGCTAAATACCACCTTAACAAGTTTTGGTGCAAATGCATCAAACATGACATTTCTGATTTAAGAGTTTTATGTAGATTGTTCCCTTTTACTTTTAGAGGTCGTATTAAACATTGGTTTGAGTCCTTTCCAACATGTCACATTTTTGATTGGTTTCAATTTGTAGATGAATTTCTAGATTCTTTTGAAATTTATGATTACAATCAATTATGTGAAGAATTCCAGACTTCGCTAATCAATGGCGATTCATCTTCATAAGAATTTTCGACAAGAATCTATCATATCCTCTGTAAATTTAATCACGATGACATGTCATTTGTATTAAATCTCCTCTATGATGTTTGTGTCCCTTCCATATAGTCATATTCAATCGCGAATGAAGAACCAGTTGCAAATCCTATCACTCAATTGCGAGAATAATTTAGTTCGCAGGATGAGAAGAATCCATCTGAAAATTTTGAACAAGCAAGGGAGGTAGAATCTATTGACCAAGTTCTTACCAACAACCAAACTGGTTTTTCCTCTGAATCATTATATTTTTAGTCTTCGACCATCATGGAAGAAGATTCGATTCTTGGTCAAGGTGAATATCATCATTCTTGTAACTCATGCTCTAATCAATATTTAAACTCAGTCATTGAAGAACACTTAAGCGAAAAAAATCATCTTAAACATTCTAACATTCCTATGAAACTGATTAGAGACGAAGATATGCAATTGGAAGGAGAAACCTTAAACCTTCATCCTCAAAATGTACTTTATCCACAGGAAATACTAGATGTTTGTCACGTAAGTTTTGAATTATCTATCATACATGAGGCAAATCTAGATGATCATATTATGTTGAGGAATTTATCACCAAAACAGAGTGAGAGTTTTAAAGAAAGTGAAGAGAAAGGTCTTGAGAATACCATTGTTGAAAATCATAACTCAAGAGATTCTTTTCACGTGCTTATTTTTTATTCCTTTTATTCTTTATATCCTGATCTCTTCTTAGATTCTGGTGGACTTGATACTTTACCCAAAATATCTTACTCTTTGCCATCACAATCAAATATTTTCGATATGCCAAAATTTGGTGAAATTAATTCCAAACACAACATTTATGAAGTTGGATTTGATGCTCTTTCACTTTCGTCACTCGAATGGAAAAATGACATTTTTCAAGATGATTTTACACGATTTATTGTTGAAAAAGACAATGCACTTATTCTTTTGGAAATTAAATAATTTATTCGTTCTTTGATTAGTTCAAATTTTAATGTTTATGCTTCACATTTTGAAATGATCAATCTCATCAAAAGAAGCATTCAAACCAATGATCTAATTGATGTCACAAATGATCTTATGATGAGTTCCCCATTGATATATTCCTTTCATCAAAGTCATGGTTTGCATCCTCATTTTTGTGATAGGATCTTAGGATGGCTTGAATATTCATATATAAAAAATCTTCATAATAAAGATAAAGTTGTGCTTGCTTTGTTTTTACCTAAGTATCTTGGAAGTAGGCATGACATATTTCTTTTAGATCCTCCATGTGAAGAAATTAATGAACACTTAGAGAATTGTCAAGAGGATGGGGCACTCCAGCCTTGGCTGATGGTTATGTCATTTTCCCATAATCTTGACAAGTTTTCAAAACTTACTTACACTCGCCCATGCCATTATGACCCATATCACGACAATATTGTTGAATGGCTGGAGGATTCATACACCAAGAATATTCAAGGGAATGGTAAGATCATGCTTACTTTGCTTTTAAATGATGATTATGAAGGCAAGTGTGATATATTTCTGTCATTTTTTGATATATCACCATTCTTGTTAGTAATGTTTGATTTTGTTTCCATTGCAGGATTGGAGTTACTCCGATGGATACATTGGAAGCATGACTTCACGTAGTATTATGATTTGTTTAGTATTTAGGGTAGGTTTAGGGGAAAGTTTTCTTTTAGTTTTATTCCTCATTGTTTCTCTTTGTAATATTGCAGTCATGAGCACAAGTGGGTGCACCAAGAGAACCATAATATGATTGTTTTCACGGAAGTCCTATTGATCATTTTCTCTCTGCTTTTCGTTGAACATTTCTTTTCAAAAAATGCAGTATTGTCATGAAAATCTTAAATGGAGAGTGAAGAGATAAATAAATCTAAACTGTTAATTCAACCCTGACCCAAGGTATCACGAGTTGGACTGCATTCACATCAATCAAGATTTTTCTATTTTCTTTCAATCTCCCAATAGATTTTTCGCATGATGTTTTCAGATCCATCTTTGTATATATTTTTTCCGTTTTGATTTATTTTCTGGTTTTTGGTTCTTTTCATTTTGTTTGTTTTCGCTTTCTGGTTAAACCATGCCTATGTCACCTTTTGGTTCAAGGAGGGAAAACAAAATGCTTTATCTTAAAACAACTGTCAAGGACTATCATAGCGTCAATTGCTGTAATTTCCTAAAACGCAGACTAGTTAAAGAGGTTTTTCTATTCAAAATTGATTTCATGGTTTCACTTTGCAATTATGAGCAAACACGACTATCATTAAAATCTCTTTACGATGTCCCTGCTTTTAAGAAAGCAACTCAAGGATGCCTTCCTGTCCTCGAAAAATTAGTTTCATCAGAAAACTATTTTCAGATCATAATGAAGGTTATCAAGAGAAAATTAAAAGTCTGGAAAATAAAAAGTCTTGTAAAAACTGGAATTTTCAGCGTCACCCCACTCTTCTGAATGTCTTTAAATTTATATCAGATTGTGAATAATTTCTCAAGAGTTGTGGGAATTGTTTGTAAACCCATCGGGGTACTAAACAGGTCCGCTGGTAGCGGGTAAATGCATGCATGATGCCAAGACAACTTCGTTGAGGTACTGAACAGGCCCGCTGACAGCGAAGCAATTTCGGGTTCAAGAAAAATTCTCAGGTATAAATTTGCATATTGGTTATAAGCATCCTTCATTTTGAATTGAAATTTCTTGGATAGGATAGAGGCGTCAGAGTGGGTTAATTGACATCCCTGTTGAGGCTATGGACGCCTACTGGCAGCAGTGGCCCTGTCAACAGTATCAGAGCCATTGACTTGAACATCGTGGTTCTCATTTTTAAAAAATTGTCACCAGATTTCATTTTAACAGAAATATATCTGAAGCTGGACCGTGTAATGATTGTCGAGATGCTTGATGTCCTTCAACTGTTCTTTGATATGAAATCATTCTAACAATCCTAACTTGAACTCGTCAGTGATACAGAGATAAATTCTTCTCCCAACAAGTCGCCATTGTTGGCAGCCCCACAATAATTTCAATTCTTAAAGCAACAAATCATAAATTTTGTAGCTGCCTCCGCTTAAACATATGAACATTGCTACTTGGAAGATGAGTCTTGGGCTATAAAAGGTTTTTATTTTTCCTAGTTCTCAACTTCATGCTTCGTTCATGACTGAAAGAATGAACGGAGCATTGAAACTTATGAATTTATTGCATTTTATTTTAAGGCTTATTTCCCTAGGAAAACTAATGATCATACAAACCTTTTTAAGGATGATATCTTTCTTTAAGGCCTATCTCATTTCAATAAAATGGTTGTTTTAAATTGCTCATTGTTATAAGGTCTACTCTGGACATTTAAATGATACACTGAGAATCGATTGATGTTAGGCTATGAGTTTGTTCCATGAATGATTCTTGGTAAATCCTTCTATGGTCGCTATGCTGTAATTGGTTAAACACCTCTTATCTTAACCTTACAATGAGTAACTTCACCCTTTGCACAATGATAATATTTAAACGCATTTGGTTGCATTTCGTACTCTGTTGATAGTGGAAGTTTGAAAATGACATGTCCATCATTTCGATTTAAGTCTCGGGCTTTGTCCTATACCCTCAACGATTCATTACATGAAACATCCAATTCTCTTATGAAACCACTTATTCCTTCATTTAATTCACATGTGGGTTTTGTTTCTTTGGTTCTTGCCCTGGTCTCTTCTATTTTCGAAACCCTTCATGCTTATAGTGATCTCTTTATGCTTTCGTGACTGTTGGTCTGTTTAACCTTTATGGCCCCTTTCGTCTGAGTAGATCTGAACAACCCTGAAGTTTCACACATTTGTTATTACATAAGAGAGTTTAATCCCGTTTTTGCTTGTTGGAGACACGATTTTGCAGGAGAGATTCTGAGCAAACCGTGATGAATTAGACCAAACCCTTGAAAACCCAGAATGAAAATGGGCTCTTTTACCTTTTTTGTGGGTCGTTTCCCCAGAAACTGGATCGTTTCAGAGATATGCCTCGACCTTTGGAGGTAAATTTATGAGAATTCATGTTTCGGTTAAGATAAACATTTTGTTTTATTTTATTTTTAAAGACATTCCTAGAGTGCTAGGTAAACCTCTCATAGAGAAACATCCCTTCACATTCTAGACCCTTTGAAGGAAATCCCTCTTCATGAGGCAATTCTCGAACATTTTTACCTGGGAAACAAGATGTTAGTTCTGAGATTTTGGAAATTTATGTGCATGAATTATTTGTCTGCCCTAATCTTAACATAAAATCCCCAGTGGAAACCCTTCCAAACATTCAACAATTCGACTATGTGGATAACCTTCCACCATGCCTGAGACGTAATAAGGTTTTCTAGGGATTAAATTCAGTAAAAAACCCACAGGCAACAGTGGAGACGTTCTAACACATGGTTATGGACATCCTCAAACAACTATCACAAATCCACGGTGTGAAGTTTGTCTGTTTTGGATTCATAAGTATTATACAGACATACCTATTCTTCAATTGGAAATCAAAACCCTTTCCACTCAGATTGACTCATTAAAGAATGAAAATCATAGACTAAAGTCCAATGTTCAAAGGCAAGGAAAGCGTCCGAAAATGACTGAGAACATAATAGTAAAGAATGCTGAGAGTGTTACAGTAGTAGTTAACTCTGAAATCTTGTGAGTCAAATTTAGCATGCAGTTATGAGGTAAAGATTTGTTTGATTTTCTTAGTTGTATTTTTATTTTAGTTTTCTATTATTATAGATTTAATTAGATCTTTTCTATTTAAGATAAACTAGCTTCAGCTGATTCTGTAGCCAATTTATCTTCATTTTAATTTGTGGAAATTATTGGTTATAATAATATCTAAACTCCTTTATTTTCATTTTTTATCATAGGATATCAAGTAACTGGTGGTGATATGATGATATGGACTATTTCTGAGCTTACTAGCCATTTCTTTGGCCCATCTTTTGTAAACAGAAATAAGTTTTTTTTATAGTTTTGAGAGATACAGTGTGATATGGAGTGGTAATATTTCCCTCTATTTTGTAATTAGCAAATCATTTTTGAGATTTAATCTTATCCCACAAGATAGGATGTTTAGCTTCTCTAAAATCTCTAAATACTTGTAATTTTTGTAATCAAGACATCCTCGCCCGGGGCAGAAGATGGAATTTTGATCAACAGACTTTAATGGAACAACAATACACATTTCGGCTTTAGCTTCTTGTGGGTGGTGTCTTCATTAAGTTTCTATTCATCTTGATATTATAATAAGTTTTGATAGCTTTAGTCTTCATCATTTATTATGTTATTGGGATAATTCCTTTATGAATGTTGTCCATAAAAAATGCTTCAGACATAAATTTTGTGATCATCTATTCAGCTTCAATTACAGGGTTTCTCCTTTAATTTCTGTTGATAGATTAAATGCAAGGATGTTTGCTAACATATTTTTCTTAATGCAATTTCTTGCAATTATAAGATCACAGTAACTATTGGTATCATTCTATATGCTATTTAAATTTAACTGCCAACATAATTGTTCTGCATTTATTCAGAACAGACTTAAGGTTCAGTGCAGGTTTCCCTCCTGGACAAGGTGGTTCGATGTTTTCTGATCACACATATATTTGGATGCATATCATTAGCTTGATAACAGGTTAGTTCAATTTCATTTTTCTGTTATTTGTTTGTCACTGAAATTTGAACGTAAAGGTTGGCTTTTGACTAGCTATACGTTTTCGTTTCATAATATTTTCTTCCATTAGTTTAAGATTTATATATAAAAAGAAAAAACATAATTTTTTTTTATGTGCTTTCTTTATCTGCTTCTTCAGAGCAGTCATTTTTACATTGAGTTTAGTAAGTTTAGATTAAAACTTGTAGTCTGTAAATAATGTATATAAATGAGAGTTATCTATCTTTTGCTTCAATACGCCTATTAAAATCACATTAGAGCATATGTACACACACACACACACACACACACACACACACACACACACACACACATATATAATATTTAGTAATTAGTTATTTATTTCCTTTCTTTTATTTTTGTTTCTTTTAGGATTTTTAGATTGGCCAATGGAGCCATTAAATCCATCAGGACGAGTTATACCAAACGACTTGGGTTACTTAGACAACCCCAGACCTGACTCATTCTTCCAATTGACGAACGATCATTTTCTCCCGTCAACACGCCGATAGCCTTAGGCATCCCTTCTTAAAAAGAATAAAATAAATTTGGGTGATGAATTCATTGCAGATGAGGGAGTAATATTTCTTATACTTGTTTTCCCATAACACGTTGAAGTAGATATGGACCGGGAACTCTGCAACGTGCCCTCTCACATTCATGCTGACGAACACGTCTATGGCGCACAAGACATCGAGCAGGTATGAAGCCATGTAAAAAGTTGATGCTTCCCCTTCCTTCGATGCATGGGCCTGTTGCACACAGATGCTCATTTGCTTGGAGATTATTTCTCCCCAGTTGAAGTTGCACCCAACGATCGCAATTGTGTATGCCAAAGGCATCCATGCCTTTGAAAATCTGG
>JZKD02S1673078.1:651442-661575 GCA_000966675.3 Picea glauca | reverse complement strand
GCTTTTACTGATGACGAAGGGGAATCGACTATCAACGATATCTTTATGCGAAAAAATTAATGCAAACCAAAAATTCCTTTTGCCAATGCCAAATCGACGCTCGACAACTGAGGTTTTCTGAGTGGTTCTTTTTTTCTTCTTTGAATTCCTTCCGATGTCGAATTTGAGCTCGTTGGGTGAAGTGTTTTGCTGTCGATTCTTTAATCAGGTGTTAAGGTATTTTTATTCATGCGGTTTCATAAGTTCAAGAAAACCTAAATAGGTGATGATAGTCACGAAAATAAGCAAAGACAAAACATTTCCCAAAATGAAATCGAATCAGACATTGTAGAAGATCAAGTGGTACCCAAAAAGGTAAAAATTTGACAAAGGATTTTTTAGGGTGTGTTGAGTGCTCAACAGGTGGCTTTAGTAATTGGTAGTTTTAGGTCCCCCAAGTGGATGTTCTCTCCATCATAACTCTGAGAAAAGGAATGAGATACCCCTTCATGATGTCCTCTAAATTTTTCTAAGAAGGGAAACCAACCAACCTTTTCAAAATTTTCTTTGCAAGCTTGATACTCCTTCATTTCTCTGTATAGCTGAAACACTAGTTCGTTCCTGTCAATCCCCATGCCAGCTTAAAGACGGGTTTTAAAACAAGTATGGGCAATGAAATTTGGGAAAGGGTTTGGTACTGGATGTAAAATTAAGAGAATAGGGTGATAGAAGAAAAGTAACAAGGCAATGGAAGTGGATAGAGTGGTGTATAGTAGGAAGTGGCATCTGGATGGCAAAGCCATCCAGAAGAGCGTATATAATGAAATCGAGAGTACAACGGTCAATTATTTCAAATGATGGAAAGGTAAGGAAGAAGTATGACAACATGCCTAAGGATCATGTTCATGGATAAGGTGACGATCATATCCAAAAGTAGTGTCATATCCCATTCTTACTAGTTTTCGCAATTATTACGATAAATGTGGGTGATGTGACCAAAATGCAACATTGGGTAGCATTCAACGTCATGAGTTTGAACAACATGAGTTCATAGAAGGTGGTATAATCATAGTTTTTTCATCATACAGATGGGAATTTTTGACAAGATATGCCAAACTGAAAATCACTTTATGAAGAGATTTGTGTACATTATAATTGATTTAAAAATAAGGGAAATCATGAATAACTTTAGAAAATAATGATATGGAGGTTTATTAACTCAAGGTAATATGAGGGTAACCATATGTATAATACAAAATTCATGTGATTATTAATAAAAAGGAGAAAACATTGAGTCCATACCTTTGTTACTTGGAATGCATTCAATCCGTTAAAGCAATATCAAATGTAGAGTAATGTTACCCGAATCCCCTCATCAATATCATAGTACAAACTGTTGGATTACTGAGAAGGGGGGGTGAATCAGTAATAGAGAAATGTAATCCTTTTTCACCATAAAATGCAAGTGTTATATCAATGTACCATTATCATCCAATAGTTGCAGAGTAAATAAACAATGAACAAATGAGCAATCACACATATACATAGTACACCAATGTTTTACATGGAAACCCAAAGTGGGAGAAAACCACATAATGCTTTTTCTTATATGTCTTTAAGAATTACAATCATTGGAAGCACCAATTTCTTTTGTTTTCTAGCTGCAACTGGAAGGAGGCTCCAACCCCCTAGTTTCCCAAGCTACAACTTGAGGGAAGCTCCAACTCCCCAATTATCTGGCTACAACTAGAAGGAGGCTACAACCCCCTATGTTCTCCAGCTAAAACTGGAAGGTGGCTACAACCACCTGTCCTTTCCCCATACAAACTCCCTGGTATATAAGTATAATGATGGAACCAATGTCACACTATCAATGTGAGATATACTGCTGTAAACCTGTACCAATCAACCTGCACCAAACAACCTGTACCAATAACCTAAACAATGCATCAACCATGCATCAACTTGTACCTCAACCTATAATCAACCTGTACCATAAAAAAGTGCATCAACCATGCACTGACCTATACCAAACAACCTGTAATAAACCTGTACCATAAAAAATTCCATCAACCATGCACCAACCTGTAGCTCAACCTATACCATGAATAAGTGCATCCACCATGCACCAAACCTATACGAATAACCTGTCACAACAACATGTCCAAAAAAACTATCACAACAACTTGTCTCATCAATCTAATCAACCAAATCAGATCTACTCACCAATATCAATCACCAAGACAACTCTAAAAGATGTGCATCAACCAAGCATAACACAACAACTCATAATCATCACCAAGATCAATATGCACTTCTAATAATATACCAATACAAGTATGCTACATTATCCATAAACCATGTGTCAACAATACTACTAACAAGTGCCTCCAACCATGTTATACCAAGTGTGTACCAATCATGTATCAACTACTCATCAACTACGACTCATCAATATGTACCAACATCATCAACTATACACCTCATGTATGTGCCAACTCATCAACTACTTGTCTCAACCATGTACCCAACATGTACCTCAACCAAAATTCCTCATAAATTTCATCATCCAAATCTGATTTGTAACTCTGTAATAGATCTATTTTATATCACCACATACCTGCAAACTTTCCTTAACTTTAACAACAAGAGACTAGCATTTTCATCAAACTTTACTTTAGACTCACATGACTAGTTTTGGATTAGTCAACAACCCTAACTTGAAATAATCATAACTATGTACCTGTAATGAATAAATACATAAAAATAATACACAGTTTTCTTCAGTGTGTTTTATACAATTCCTCAAGGTGTCACTACTTGGAACCTCTTAGAAAAGTAGTTATAGCAAAAATGACATACCTTGTTGAATTCTGGATTATTCTAGAGAGCGAACTTGTAGAGCGTGCCCCGGATGGAATATTTGTTGTATAAATATGAAATGTTACACAAAATACTAAAAAATATACTCCAACCAACACATTTGGTCTTACTGAATTTGGATATGTTATGAATAAGTTATGACGTGTTTACTCGAAACACCTGTTTTAGACTAGTTTCAGGACTAGCCACAAACCCTATTTTCCATGGAGTGTAACTCCAAAAATATAACGACCCACATGCTTAAATTTGTACCACAGATACTTGGATATGTTTTCTCAATGGCATCTCAATTTCATGCTCCGAATCATTCTAGAAAAAACATTATTGCAAAAATGGTTAGATGACCTGTAATAACATACATTAGAAAGCATCATCAAAGGAATTTATCCTCACTTGAATTTTGACCTTCTTTACTTAACCTTCCCTATGAAATTCGGCTTAGATATCCTTTGGTTACCTCAGTCACCTGTAGATATTCAATATTCTCAAGTGCGCTTCAAATGAGAGAGCCTTGTCTCTTATTTATACTCTCCAAGTAGCTTCCTTAGAAGCATCTTCTAGGTCACTTTGTCCACATAGTCACCTATGTCCAACTTTTCCCAATTTTCCACTTGTCCATATATCCAATAGCCACTTGACTACTTAACCCATTTTCCTCATTTTAAGGTTAACCTTCTTATAACCACTTTCCATAATTAGAAAGTTCTCCATTTACTTTATTATTTAAATAATCCTCCTTGACTTTTCCACTTCACTTTATTATTTAAATAATCCTTTTTGACTTGGTCACTTCACTTTATTATTTAAATAATCCTCTTTGACTTTGTCACTTCACTTTATTATTTAAATAATTTCTTCTTTGCAAGAACTTTGACTTCTTTTACCTTTTGGGGCTTGAATCCAACATATGAGGGTCCTCCAAATTTGTAAGTCCATAACTTTCAAACCGTGAGGAGTTATGCGACGTTCCACATACCACTAGAAATGGAATGACATGTACTATCCATATAGAATAGTATTACTTGTAAATATATCAAAAAACATACCATTATACATCAAACAAACTTGGGTCCATTACCCAAACCTGGGTTCTCCAACTTCACATGGCCATAACTCTCTAACCGTGAAGATTTATGTGATGTTCCACATACCACCAGAAATGGCATGACATGTAATACCCATATAGAATAGTCTCACCTTAAAATATATTAAAACTCATACCATTATACATAAAACAAACTTGGTTCCATTACCCAAACCTTTGTGCTATTGGAATTCACTACTGTACTTTCTCCAAGGGTTGACATCAATCACTAAGGGTTGACATCAATCTACAATATCACTCTCCAATGGTTGACATCAATGAAAACCAACAATCCATACCAACTGTCCATCAACCTAAGCCAATTGTATGACAATCTCCCTGTTTCTCATTGATGGCAACACCAACATTGATGGAAGCACTTAGTCATGATAACGTTCATGCTTATTCTCCTCATAAATGTTTCTATCTCTCCCCCTTTGACATCAATGAAAAAGGGTATCTCCCTTTGGGGCTTCTCCCCCTGTCTACATGCCTCCGTGCTCTCTCTCCAAGCATTTCTATCCTGCACGTGATAAATCTCTCCCCTTTTTTCATCAATGGAAAATGTATCTTTCCATCCGGGGCTTCTCCCCCTAACTGAATTTTCCTTGGGGATACTCCCCCTGACTAAACTCTTCCTAAAATGGATCTCCTAACTTGAATTGTCCTATTTATAGTGCTTCCTTGTGTACATCTAAGACATATAAGATAAGCATTCAAAATCATTCATTTTGGAGTAGAAATTACTCCTAGTCTTTCGTGAAGATACTCAAAGGCTTCCTGTGGAAGCGATTTTGTAAAGATGTTTGCCACTTGTTATTTTGTACCCACATATTCAACTCTGATGTTCTTCTCTGCAACCTATTCCCATAGAAAGTGATAGTTTATTGGAATGTGCTTCATCTTGGAGTGCATCACTGAGTTATTTAAGATACCGATGGCGCCTTTATTATCACAATAGATTGGAATGGGCTCATCATACTCAACTTGTATATATGTTAGAGTTTGTTTCATCCATAGAACCTATGTATAACATGATGCTGCTGCAATATACTTTGCCTCAGCTGTAGATAAAGATATTGATGATTGTTTCTTGCTTATCCATGATACTAAACACTCACCCAAGTAGAACACTGCTCCACTGGTGCTTCATAGATCATCAATGCAACCTGCTCAATTTGCATCTATGTAGGCAATAAGTGATAGATCCTTTCCTTTTGTATACCATAATCCAAAATCTTCCATTCCTTTGAGATATCTAAAAATCCTCTTCACTTCTAATACATGTGATTCCTTTGGTGCTGCTTGAAATCGTGCCACTTGTCCAACTACCTCATTACATCTGGTCTGGATGTTGTCACATATAGTAGGCTACCAATCATTGACCTATATTTCCTCTGATATGTAGACTTTGAATCATCATATTTTATCAACTTGCAACTGGTTTGCATGGGAGTGATAACTGGTTTGAAATCTTCCATTCCGATTCTCTTTAGAATTTCTATGATATACTTGGTTTGAGAAATAAAAATTCCTTGGTTGCTTTGACGTATCTGAAGACCCATAAAGAAGGATAGTTCTCCAAGTAATTACATTTCAAATTCATTCTACATGTCCTTTGCAAATTTCTATCTTAACCTGTCATCAGTACTTCCAAAAATAATATCATCAACATAAACTTCAATTAATAAAATACTATCTTGAGTTACCTTGATGTAGATGTTGCTTTCTACACTTCCTTTTCTAAACCTGCTATAGATATTCATCCATTCTAGAGTACCATGATCTTTTCTACTTTCATATATCTATCCAAACCTGCTAAGTATTCTTACAAATCCATCTCTGTCCATACTATCCAAGACTCTAATTGCGCAACTGTCCATAATGCTGACCCATTTATCACTATACTATCATGAAGTCTTGATTAATATATCAAACTGTACTTCTGATAACTGACTGCCCTGGATCTGTCTTCTCAAACTCTGCAAGCTTCTCAAAGGATGGTTCTTTGCTCTGTCACAACTATCACATAGACTCCCCTTGTCTAATATTCATATTACATGGGAGTCTCTAAGCCGGATGGCTCAGAACAATTCTTGCTCTGATGTTTATTCATCATCATCTTCATTGGTAGATTCATCATCTCTCTAAGCTCTGACTTCTTTCTTTCTGTCTATGGATTCATCTTTCACTACAATACCTGAAAGTACAATCTCTTGAACCTGTTCCTTATTTACTTGTCCTTATTTTCTTTCATTTATTTTCCAAACCTTTTTATATGTGACATCCTTCTTTTTCTCTGTAGATTTTTCTTCATCTCGTTTTATTGCCAATTTTGCGATCTCTGGGACCTGGTCTTTCTTCACCTGTTCTTCATGTTTTCTTATCCATACTTTCTTATATCTGATATCAATGTTCTCTTTCATGGAAGTATCGATCATGCTTCTAAAATCATGAGCTATGTGTCCATAGTTATGACATTTGTAACATTCAATGTTATGTGGGGACACATAGGAATTTCTTGCTTGAACATTTCTTTTATAATCCCTGTAATATGCAACCTTATGTCCAAAGTTAGTACAATAAAAACAATGACCATAAAATAAATTTGCATACATGGGAGCGATGATCTTCTTTGTGGTGTGGTCCTTCTGAATTTCTTCCTTAACTGATAATGATCATGATTGAAACTTCTTTTTGGCTTGAACATGGATGGTATTTTTGAAGATGTATCTTTATTATTTTTCTTAGATTCTGGTTGACCATGATTCCTTCCTTTGAGTACTTCTGCATAACTCTTTCTATTTTCTTCATTCTTGTTTTCTAACAACTTAGAGTGCTTCTCTTCATTCTCTACAATTGATGTGGATGTTTCTGTCTCTTCAAAGTTCTTGTTGAGCTTGACAATTTTGACTCTTAGTGTGACAACCTCTTCTTCAAGATTATCAACCTCTTCTTCTTTGTTCATTATTTGAGACTTCATGACTTCATGAATTCTTCTATTCTCTTTGCTTCTTCAAGTTGGATTTTCAATGTAATTATTTCTTCTTCCAGTCTTCTCTCTTCTTGACCAAACTCTTCCTCAAGTTGTTTTAATTCATTGTTTCTTTCCTTGAGATGATCCATCCGTATCTTTTCTCTCTTTTCTTCTTCTTCCTTTTGTGCTGCTATGTTGGCTTCTAAAAAATTCTTTTTATATTCTAGAGCTTCTTCCATTCTTCTGGCCTCTTCTAGTTGAGCTCTTAAATTCTTGATGACTTGTTGATCTCTTTAGGAACCTTGAACACTTTCCTTTTGCTTCATCAATTCTTTCTTGGATGACTCGTTTTCTTCTCTTTCTTTCTTTAGATATTCAATTGCACTGATCAATTTTTCTCTGTAATCAACTTCTGTTTCTTCATACTCTTCCTCTTCTGAATCTGCCTGACATGATGAGCATATTTCTTCTTGTTCTGTATATGCACCTTCTTTGGAATTTTTTGAATCTACAATGGGTGAATAATATATGTCATGTAACGTATCCCAAAGTTCTTTGGCTAATGAACATTTACCAACCTTTTCTCTTACCAGATTAGGTAATCCTTCCCAGATGAAATCCATTGCTATTTTGTTATTCTTCTTCAATTCCTTCTTGGATGGAGTCTTTGCCCTTTTTGAAATATCATATCATGTAACAATTGATAGCCAAATATAATTTCCCTGTGCCTGTAAAAATAATTCCGTCCTTATGCTCCACATATCATACTTAAAACCATTCTAACCATTAAACATTGGTACTCCATTCATAGAATAATTTATGATCTCCTTCTAGTGGTTAAACTATTTCCCGAAGGAACCAACTCTGATACCAATTTTTGGATTACCAAGAGGGGGGTGAATCAATAATAGAGGAATGCAATCCTTTTTCACCATAAAATGCAAGTGTTATATCAATGTACCATTATCATCCAATAGTTGCAGAGTAAATAAACAATGAACAAATGAGCAATCACACACATACACAATACACTAGTGTTTTACGTGGAAACTCAAAGCAAGAGAAAACCACACAATGCTTTTTATTATATGTCTTTAAGAATTACATTCATTGGAAGCACCAAATTCCTTTGTTTTCCAGCTACAACTAGAAGGAGGCTCCAACCCCCTATTTTCTCAGGCTACAACCTGAGGGAAGCTCCAACTCCCCAATTCTCTGGCTATAACCAGAAGGAGGCTACAACCCCCTATGTTCTCCGGTTACAACCAGAAGGTGGATAAAACCACCTTTCCTTGCCCCGTCCAACCACCCTAGTATATAAGTAGAATGATGGAACCACTGTAACACTATCACTGTGAGATATAATGCTGTAAACCTGTACCAATCAACCTACACCAAACAACTTGTACCAATAACCTGAATCATGCATCAACTTGTACCTCAACTTGTAATCAACCTGTACCATAAACAAGTGCATCAACCATGCACCAACCTATACCAAACAACCTGTAATCAACCTATACCATAAAAAATTGCATCAACCATGCACTAATCTATACCTCAACCTGTACCATGAATAAGTGCATCAACCATGCACCAAACCTGTACGAATAACCTGTCACAAAAACATGTCCAAACAACCTATCACAACAACCTATCTCATCAATATTATCAACCAAATCAGATCTACTCACCAAGACAACTCTCAAAGATGTGCATCAACCAAGCATAACACAACAACTCATAGCCATCACCAATATCAATATGTCTATCTAATAATATACCAATACAAGTATGCTATATCATCCATAAACCATGTATCAACAATACTATTAAAAAGTGACTCCAACCATGTACCGAGTATGTACCAATCATGTATCAACTAATAATCAACTATGACTCATCAATATGTACCAACATCATCAACTATACACCTCATGTAAGTGCCAACTCATCAACTACTTGTCTCAACCATGTACCCAAAATGTACCTCAACCAAAATCCCTCATCAATTTCATCATCCAAATCTGATTTGTAACTTTGTAATAGACCTGGTGTATATGATAACATACCTGCAAACCTTCCTTAACTTTAACAACAAGAGATTAACATTTTCATCAAACTCTACTTTAGACTCACATGACTAGTTTTGGATTAGTCAACAACCCTAACTTGAAATAATCATAACTATGTACCTGTAATGAATAAAGATCTAAAAATAGTACACAATGTTCTTCAATGTGTTTTATGCAATTCTTGCAGGTGTCACTACTTGGAATCTCTCAGAAAAGGACTTATAGAAAAAATGGCATACCTTGTTGAATTTTGGCTTATTCTAGAGAGAGAACTTGTAGAGCGTGCCTCGCACATAATATTTTTTGTATGGATCTGAAAATTTTATATGGCATACTACAGACTGTAATATAACCAATACATTTGTTCTTACTGAATTTGGATCTGTTACAAAGAAGTTATGACGTTTTTACCTGAAACACATGTTTTAGACTAGTTCCGGGACTATCCACAAACCCTATTCTCGACGGAGTGTAAATCCAAAAATACAACAAAACAAAAGATGAAATTGGTACCACATCTACTTGGATATGTTTTCTCAATGGCCTCTCAATTTCACAGTCTGAATCATTCTAGAAAAAAATTTATTGCAAAAATGGTGAGATGACCTGTAAATAACATACCTTAGAAAGCATCGTCAAAAGAATTTATCCTCCTTTGAATTTCGGCCTTCTTTACTTCACCTTCCCTCTAAAATTAAGCTTATATATCCTTTGGTTACCTCAATAACCTGTATATATTCAATATTCTCAAGTGTGATTCAAATGAGAGAGCCTTGCCTCTTATTTATATTCTCCAAGTAACTTCCTTAGAAGCATCTTCTAGGCCACTTTGTCCACATAATCACTTTGTCCACATAGTCACCTATGTCCAACTTTGCCCAATTTGCCACTTGTCCATATATCCAATAGCCACTTGACCACTTAACCCATTTTCATCATTTTAGGGTTAACCTTCTTATAACCACTTTCCATAATTAGAAAGTTCTCCATTTACTTTATTATTTAAATAATCCTCGACTTTGTCACTTCACTTTATTATTTAAATAATCCTCTTTGACTTTGTCACTTCACTTTATTATTTAAATAATACTCTTTGACTTTGTCACTTCACTTTATTATTTAAATAATCCTCTTT
>JZKD02S1673078.1:639909-650953 GCA_000966675.3 Picea glauca | reverse complement strand
ATCCAATAGCCACTTGACCACTTAACCCATTTTCATCATTTTAGGGTTAACCTTCTTATAACCACTTTCCATAATTAGAAAGTTCTCCATTTACTTTATTATTTAAATAATCCTCGACTTTGTCACTTCACTTTATTATTTAAATAATCCTCTTTGACTTTGTCACTTCACTTTATTATTTAAATAATACTCTTTGACTTTGTCACTTCACTTTATTATTTAAATAATCCTCTTTTCCTTTGTCACTTCACTTTATTATTTAAATAATTTCTTCTTTGCAAGCACTTTGACTTCTTTAACCTTTTGGGGCTTCAAGCCAACATATGAGGGTCCTCCAAATTCGTAAGGCCATAACTCTCAAACCATGAGGAGTTATGTGGCATTACACATACCGCAAAAAATGAAATGACATGTAGTATTCATATAGAATAGTTGTACTTGCAAATATATCAAAACTCATACCATTATACATCAAACAAACTTGGGTCCATTACCCAAACCTGGGTTCTCCAACTTCACATGGCCATAACTCTCTAACCGTGAGGAGTTATGTGATGTTCCACATACCACCGGAAATGGAATGACATGTAATACCCATATAGAATGGTCTTACCTTAAAATATATTAAAACTCATACCATTATACATCAAACAAACTTGGGTCCATTACCCAAATCTTTGTGCTACCAGAATTCACTACTGGTCTTTCTCCAAGGGTTGAAATCAATCACTAAGGGTTGACATCAATCTAAAATATCACTCTCAAATGTTCGACATCAATGAAAACCAACAATCCATACCAATTGTCCATCAACCTAAGCCAAATGTCTGACACAAACTCAGTACCAGATCAAAACCAAAAAAATATCGTTTATGTACCAGACCAAAACAGAGGATTGGTTTAGAACCGGATCAACACAACATATTGGTTTAGTCCTGAACGAACACAGAGAGAATTTTCCATTGCTGGATGAACTCAAAGATTTTTTTTTTTACAGGATGAAACTTTGACAAAGTACCTAGAATCTTGTAAGCTTGTTCTTTGGGTCTAAACATGTTCTGAGGGTCAAGCTGAAGTAGAGGTTGGAACTTACTAATGATGTATGTGATTTTTTTCCTTTGAATGACCATGTTAAAAAGTTATAACCATCATACTGGTACAGGGGTGTTGAAAATGCAACGAAAGTATCATAAAATGAGGCAAAATATCCAATGATTGGGCTCCAAGCTTTGTAACAAGAAGGAAATTGTAGTTGGACATCCTCCTGTAGAGGTGCATAAACCTCCTATTTTTGGAAACAGACAAACCACTAATTTTGTTGCCACTTCCATTTTATTTGAAACAAGAACCTAACTACTATTTCCCTATGGATTTTTCTCGAGCCTAGGTCAGTTAATGCTCACTCATGTTTTCAATTTTTAGGATTCTAAAAAACTTAAAGAAAAATCCTTATATTGTCTTGTGGATTTTTCTCGAGCCTAGATCAGTTAATACTCATCGGTGTTTTCAATTTTTAGGAGTCTGAAAAACTTAAAGAAAACTCCTTACACTGTCCTATGGATTTTTCTCAAGCCTGGATCAGTTAATGCTCGTCGATGTCTTCAATTTTTAGGAGTCTAAAAAACTTAAAGAAAATTCCATTCAACTCCTTTCCCATGAGTAATCTACCAGGGTTGGGTAAAGGAATAAACTCACTTCTGGAAAATGTCCTCCTTATTTCTTATCTACATGAGAACATAATCAACTTATGCCTTTGTTAGTAACACCAGAAATCACTATGTACACACACCTATATACATATATGTACAAATTTAAATCAAATCTCATAACAAAAACTTACAGTGGTGGTTCAACAAGAGGATAACCCCTCTTCCTTACCAATTGCATTTCAGAATTCTGAAGAACTTGTTTGATAAAATCCTCTTTAGACAGAGGCTTGTGATAGACTTTCAATCAATGCCCATTTACAACAAAGGAGTTTTGATCTTCATCAATAGTCTTTATCTTCACTGAACCATTTTCATAAACTGTGTCTACTTCATAGGGTCCCAACCATCGCGTGGACAATTAACCCTTGAAATTATTGAACCTACTGTCATATAGAAGGGCCCAATCACCAAGATTAAAACATTTCTTCTTGATATACTTGTCATGCCATTTAGTTCTTTGTTCTTGAATAAGTGTATTCCTCTGTAGAGCATCTTGTCTTATTTCATTAAGTTCATTTAATTGCAATATTCTTTGTTTTTGGGCTTCATCCAAATTCATTCCCAATTGCATAGCAATCTTGGAATTTTTTACTTGAAATTTGATGGGAAGCAACACCTTCTTTCCATACACTAATTCATAAGGTGTATGGCTTGTTGTGTTTCTCCAAGTTGTTCTATAGGCCCATAAGGCTTCATGAAACCGATCTACCCAATATTTATGGTGTAACTGAACCATCTTGGTAAGTATAGCCTCTATCACTTTGTTAGTTGATTCCACTTGTCCATTTTCTTGGGGATGATAAGGTGGGGATTTTCTATGTTTAATATGATATTGTTCAGTAATGGATTTGACCAGATTGGAGGTGTTATCACCTGCTAATTAGCATTAATTTTTCCCAAAGAATTGTGTTCTTGTGTTATTTTTCCATTCAAATTTTCAAACTTTTTCACCAACCCCTTCAAGTTCCCATCACCTAAATCCTTCACTCAACTAATCATCCCAAATAGTCATGTCCTCCATGAGTCAAAAATTTGGCGAATATCCCAAACTTGTACCTAGCCTTAATGCTTATCTAAATCCCTTAGTTCCATCACTTCATTCATTTTTACCCTTATTTTCATATTCCCATTCAACATAAAAAATATTCCTTTTGTTAAACACCCTTATCCTATCCACAAATTCATGTGTTAAGCCTCATATGCCCAAAGTCCTTAGAAATTGGAAAAAGCGTTTATTATTATTAATATAAATATTTTTATATTAAAATGTTTATATTAATATTTGACCCAATATTTAATTTATGGCATCACGTCAAATCATGGGCACGAATCTCGATTTATAATGTGGAAAAGTCAAAGAGAAGATAGAGGGTGCACATACATATCAAGCATATAATTAACGCGAAAGTTAATTATGTGAAGACAGGCCGGGGAAAATACCGTGGTTTTTGGTTGGGGACACGTGTTCTTACTTGATGCATATCATGGAGAAAAGCAGGTGAAATCAAAACCACTTTTCTCCAGCCCAATATAATAAATGAAACCATTTATCCTATGATTTAGGTGCAACATTTTTCCAGGAGTGCGGTTCAATAATTATTATGGAATTTCCAATAAAAGAAATTCTTTCTCACGTGAAATTGTTTTACAGAGGTAAGATTCACATTTTACAAATAAAAGATAGTAATGTTTATTTCCATGAAAAATATTTAAATGAGAAGATGCACGTGAAAGAAGACTTGGATAATTCTTTATCCAAAGGTTTTACAAAAGTAAAATAAGAAGATAAAAGGTATTTTACCAAATACGGTAAACTGGAAAAAACCAGACACGTAAATGTTTTTTCACAGCGAAACAGTAAATTGGAAAAAAACATAACACAGTAAATGTTTTTCATAGTGGAATGGTAACAATAAATGTTTTTTACAGTAAAATGGTGAATTGGGAAAAACAAAAACATGGTTTTAAAAACCACGAGCATGAATTGAATTATGGAAATTTAATTCTACACGATAGAAAAATATATGGGAATTATTCAAATATATTATTCCCAAATATTTAATGAGAATATGGATAAATGGAATTAAATTTGAAAGGGTATAAGTGACATTTCAAAGAGAACGTGGCAGAGGAAGGATATGGAGCGTCAGAGGAATCTGCAGGGATCATGAAATGTTTTTATGAAAACTATCATTTGTAATCATTACAATTAGTTTTAGAAGTTGAAACGTTTCAGTTTCATCCATTGTAATCGAATTGCATAAATACTAGGAAAATTGAATGAATTAAGTTGGGCATAAGTGCAAGGGCACAGTTCTGGTTGTTTTGAACTCCATTGTAATTTTCTGGGACTGAATTGAATACATATGCAGAAGCTTTGAAGTCTCTGTGAAAATATTCTAATGGTGGTGATATGAGTATTGTTTTCCCTCATTCTATGTATTTCATGTGATCTTTTATTCCATTTACATTTTTGTCTATTTAAATTGGAGAGTTAAAGGCTCAGAATTCGTCTTGTGACGCTATTGGCTTAAGAAATTTAAATTGTGTATGTTTCTTAACTAATTCATAATTCATTCCATAATGCTCTGATGCAGTTATTTGTTTTCTCTATCTTTCTACATTCTACTTAAATTCAAATATAACTCAGATTCATTACCTCATTTAGCCTTATCCTCTAGAGAGTTCTACCAGCTGGTCATTGTTTTCATTCACTTTCAGAATTTTGATTCCATAGCTCTGAGTGTTCCTCCCCTTCATTGCCAACAACTTTACCCCAAAACAAACCAAATCTAGCCACCGATTTCCAAAGAAATATCAAGTGACACGAGAGAGCCCTCTCTAAGTTGAGTAGGCTAGTGCCTCAACTCTAAATCTGGTTGAAACAATTACCTCTTTCATTTGTCTATTAGTTGGACAAAATTTTCAGAGTGCTAAAATTCTGGCGCCATTGCCAGGGACGAAATTGAAAAATTTTCCCTGGGAAAGAACGACATGGTTGAGTTCTAAGGTTTGAGAGCAACAGACACTTAGGCACATATTGGCTGTATTCCTGCTCTGGCGACTCCACACATCAAAAAAATCAGTTTGAAGGTGATTCCAATGGTAGAAGAATCCAAAAATTTAAATTTTCACTGGTGACTCCACTCTCAATGCAAAATCCAGCTTCCAAAACATCATTGGCAACTCCACTATCCGAAGATGAGTTCCATATCTGCAAGGTATGCTCAAATGAATCGATCTCATATTCCTGGCTTTCCAAATCGTATTCCTCACATAAATTGGAAAAAATATTTGCCTAAATTCGAAGATGGGAAAGGAAATGATGCTACCTTTCACTAGATTGGATTTCACATGCACATGTGTAAGTTGGGGGTTGAATTTCATGAGGATTATTTGATGAAAATGTTTATGGCTAATTTAGAGGGGAAAGTAAGATTATGGTATGAAGGTTTAAAACCATGCAACTTATACTCTCTTAAAAATTTCCATATAACATTCTTTAAGCATTATGGAGAATCTAATCCTTCATCCTTGGTGTTTGAAGATTGTTGTGAATTTTGTGAACATTTCATTAAGTACCTTGAAAATGTTTTTAGTGATGAAGAGTGTATGAATGATGAAATCATAGAAGGCCTTTATGAATATTCATCCCAACAACAAATAGTAGCCCCTCCTTTGGTTGAAGATGAAGCTGATCAAGAAATTGTTGTTAAAAGTCATTTTCCTTCTCCTGAACTTGATGAAGATCTTCAACAATATTTCTAGCAAGACAAAGTGTTTCAAAGTTGTCTTTCTTCCCCTATGAATGATGTGGTTGTTCAAATTCTAAGTGGCCTAGACATGGATGAGGATTCTAAAACTGCATCTATGGAAACTTCAAGCAATGAACAAACAAATGACATAGAGTTTCAGGAAAGCAACAAAATAATGTATGCCACTTTCCAAACAGAAATACAAAAAGATAATGAACAAACAATTGTTTTATTTGATTCATTTGAAAATCATGGTTTTGAAAATACATCCATGGGAACTCTAGACTGTGAAATAGTTCATGATGTTAGCTTTTCACATCTACAAGAAGGTTATGAACAAGAATTTATTTCCATTCATTCATTTGAAAGTCAAAATGACAGTCCTCAAGCAAATTTTCAGAAGTTTAATAAAACCAAATCAGAATTGTTTGATGAACAAGAGGATGCACATAATATGGCTGTCACATTTGAAGATGTTCAATAATGTATGAATGTATTTTTTGATATTCATGAAAGAGTAGACAAACCTATTGCTGCCATTTCATTTGAAAATGTTCTCAAAACAAAAGAAATAGAACAAGAAGAAATGATTTTTCATGGTTTTCAAGATCCTGTGGCCATCCTATTACAATATTTAGTGAAGGAGGAGTTTGTTTCATTCATAAGCTTAGGTTTTGGATTCAACTTTTGTTTTCAGTTGCCTATCTTTTACATTTGTCTGCCTTCTTAAGAAAGATGTAAGCGAAGAAAAATCGGGAAGCCAATTGCTTGATTGGTTGCATTGACACTTTAGCATCACTTGATTGAGTATTTATTTCATAAGTTTTAGAGTAGATAGGAGTGTGAAAATAAGCTTGTTGGTCAAGCATTTTTTCAGTTTGGATTTCCAGTAGTGTGTATAATCAGATTTTAGTGGTGTATTCAGTGTTTAGTATCCAGTTGAGAGCAGTGTGTAGAGTTTGGTTTTCAGCAGACACTGGTGACATGTCAGAGAAGGGTACACACACATGTTTTGGGAGTAGCCCAATGGATCAGGCATGTGGTATATTTTTCTTTTCTACCTCATAGGGAGGATAACATCCCCAATAGGAGCCTATGTTATCACCTGCTAATTTGCATTAATTTTTCCCAAAGCATCTTGTCCTTGTGTTATTTTTCCACTCAGATTTTCAAAAATTTTCACCTGCTCTGTCAAGATCCCATCACCTAAATCCTTCACTCAACTGATCATCCAAAATAGTCATGTCCTCCATGAGTAAAAAATTTGGCGAATATCCCAAAACTATACCTAGCCTTAATGCTTATGTAAATCCCTTAGTTCCATCACTTCATTCAATTTTACCCTTATTTTCATATTCCCGTTAAAAATAAAAAATATTCCTTTTATTAAGCACCCTTATCCTATCCACAAAGTCATGTGTTAAGCCTCATATGCCCAAAGTCCTTAGAAACTGGAAAAAGCGTTTATTATTATTAATATAAATATTTTTATATTAAAATGTTTATATTAATATTTGACCCAATATTTAATTTATGGCATCACATCAAATCATGGGCACGAATCTCAATTTATAATGTGGAAAAGTCAAAGAGTAGATGGAGGGTGCACATACATATCAGGCATATAATTAACGTGGAATTTAATTGTGTGAAGGTGGGCCGGGGAAAATACCGTGGTTTTTTGTTGGGGACACGTGTTCTTACTTGACGCATATCGGGGAGAAAACAGGGTGACGATATAATAAATGCAACCATTTATGCTATGGTTTAGGTGCGACATTTTTCCAGGAGTGTGGTTCAATAATTATTATGGAATTTTCAATAAAAGAAATTCTTCCTCACGTGAAATTGTTTTACAGAGGTAAGATTCACATTTTACAAATAAAAGATCTTAATGTTTATTTCCATGGAAAATATTTAAATGGGAAGATGCACGTGAAATAAGACTTGGATAATTCTTTATCCAAAGGTTTTACAAAAGTAAAAGAAGAAGATAAAAGGTATTTTGCCAAAGATGGTAAACTAGAAAAAACAAGACACGGTAAATGTTTTTTCACAGGGAAACGGTAAATTGGAAAAACATAACACAATAAATGTTTTTCACAGTGGAATGGTAACAGTAAATGTTTTTTACAGTAAAATGGTGAATTGGGAAAAAAAAGAACATGGTTTTAAAAACCATGTGCATGAATTAAATTATGGAAATTTAATTCTACAGGATAGAAAAATATTTGGGAATTATTTTCTTCAAATATATTATTCCCAAATATTTAATGAGAATATGGATAAATGGAATTAAATTTGAAAGGGTATAAGTGACATTTCAAAGAGAACATGGCAGAGGATTGAGCTGGAGTGTCAGAGGAATCTGCAGGGATCATGAAACATTTTTTTGAAAACTGTCATTTGTAATCATTACAGTCAATTTTAGAAGCTGAAACGTTTCAGTTTAAGCCATTGTAATCGAATTGCATAAATACTAGGAAACTTGAATGAATTAAGGTGGGCATAAGTGCAAGGGCACAGTTCTGGGTGTTTTGAACTCCATTGTAATTTTTTGGGACTGAATTGAATACATATGTAGAAGCTTTGAAGTCTCTATGAAAAGATTCTAATGGTGGTGATACGAGTTTTATTTTCCCTCATTGTATGTATTTCCTGTGATATTTTATTCCATTTACATTTTCATCTGTTTAAATTGGAGAGTTAAAGGCCCAAAATTCGTCTTGTGACGCTCTTGGCTTAAGCAATTTAAACTGTGTATGTTTCTTGTTATCTAATTCATAATTCATTTCGATAATGCTCTGATGCATTTATTTTTTTTCTTTATCTTCCTACATTCAACTTAAATTCAAATATAACTCAGATTCATTACCTCATTTAGCCTTATCCTCTGGAGAGTTCTACCGGCTGGTGATCAAAATCTGGACCAGGGGTCAAAAATTTGCTCAAAATTCAAAGTGCTCGGAATGCGACGAAAATAGTGCCATTGTGTCCGTCTCATCTTATTGATTCCGGCGGTATATTTACTTTCGCAAACTGAGTCCATATGGAAAAGATATCGCAATCTGTTCACCGAGCCAAACAGGCAAAAAAAAAATGGGATGCTGACTGGGTAGTCCGTACAGTCGTGCGAATGCTGACGTGGCATGATGGTACGGTGACGTGGAAGGCTATACATTCTGTATGATGACGTGGCAGTGCTGACGTGGTGGTTTGTGATTAGTTGGCAGTTGGCAAATCAAGTTGCGACACGTGGCATCTAGTTGGGCGAATGTTAGGGCGCCACGTGGCCCAATCAAGGGCTTCCACGTGGCACCCATTTATTGTCTGTTGGTGTTTTGTTTGGTTTATTAAAAAATATATGGGTCTATGGGGTTCGACCCCTGGACCTCTCCACTCTACACAAAGCTTTAACAAAGGTCAGCCCGCCAACGCACCACGGTATTGGTCTTAATAGCCATACGTTGAAATATTAATTTATGTTGAAAGGTTTGATTTTTGGCACGGGGGTCCGGGCTGGGGCTAAGCCCCAGCCCCCGATCACACCCGCGTTGAAATATGACCACGATTCATTTAAATGGCGCGGTGGAGTTATAAAATTTATAAACCCGCGGTTTCAGTGGTTACTCATGTGACCATTGCATGGTAAATGCGCGTGGTGTTAAATGTTTAACCCGTGGTTCTACCCTTTAGGCATACAACCGTGCCTTTGGTTTAAATTCGTGTGAGGTTCCAAATGGAAAGACCCGTGGTCCTATTGTAGTACCATATGACCATTTTAAACGGAGGATTGGCGCAAACTTATATTTCAATTCAAAACCACGCGGTTATATTACATGTTAATACATGTGACCGAAACAAAAATAAAACGGTTTGTGCGGGGGGTTTGCAATGGTTTACCACATGGTTTTGTGGATTAACATATATGACCAGTCGCTCCAGAATGGTGTGCACGTTTTTAAATTGGGATTTTTACAATGTATAACCCACGATTTTATGCGTGGAACCATATGACCCTGCACAATGGCGCGCGGGATTTGTTTTGGTTTTGGTTTTATGTTTAAACGGTTATTCAACCACACCCGACGTGTGTCAAGACTAGGTTTTACAATGGAACAGGTAGCCCTTTTGGTGCGCGGGACGTGGCCATATGGTCCCCCATGCGCCCAACACCTCCGTCCTCGGGGGCCTTAATCTCGCTAACGCTTCGACAATTTGGCGCGTTTTGTGGAGAGGCATGCGTGTGCTGAGTTTAGGCATGGAAAACGCCAGAAGTAGGGTTCACTTTCACACAGGTGTGAAATGGCGAACCAGTAACAGAGCTTGAAGGAGGGAAAAATGGCAGGAGGCCTAATTTTTGGAGTTTTTGGCCAAATGAGGTGCCGAAAAATCCCAGCTAGGGGTTTTTGGACATTCTGAGTCCATTGGCACAGTTTTCATAGGCATTTGAAGACTTCTTTTGTAATTTTTTAACCATTGAAGTTTGAGGAAGCTCCAGGAAGCTTGAAGTCCTCATTGTTTGAGGCATTGCTCAGATGAATACAGGTCCATTTTCTGAGACTGAATAGTCATTTTTGACTAATTATTGTGCTCTGAACACATTGGGATAGGTTTCAGATCCATTGTAGGACTTTTACAGGTTTTTTTTCCACATGTAAGCTCAGAGAAGCTTGGAGGCCACATGTAGAAGAGGTCATTACTGGATGAGACAAGATCCATTTTCAGAGTTCTAATAGTCAATTTTGGGGTTTTTATGTATTCTGAACCCAATGGGACAGTCTGTAAAACCATTGGATTTGAGAAGCAGCTTGTAAAAGAACATTTGACAAACTAATCCCAAAGAGCCAAGTCCATTGAAGGAGGCTCAAGGAGACGTAGCCCAGAGAGGGGTGAACTCATTTATCATCTTGTTATTGTTGTGAGTTTTCTGTGTCATTTGTTGCACTTTATGATGCTGTGTATTGGTTTATGGCACATAATTAATCCTTTAAAAGAACATTTTCTCACACATATACATTGACAAGAAGAAGCATGAACTTAACACATAAACCATCTTGCATATTTTAACACATGAAGCAAGGTCCTGTTAAGGTTTATTTTATTGAGGTAGAGGGTACTTGCATAGCATAACAAGTCAGCCTTCTATTTTCAGATCAGATGGTATCAGAGCATAGTTTATTTTGCCCATGTATTTACCAATGATAGCTTGAGATTTAGCTATTGGTATTTGTGCAAGTTTTGTGTTGAAGTTTGATCTTGCAAAGATGGAGGAAGCTTCAAACATTGATAGTTCTCCTACATCTTCCAAATCTAAGTTCTTTGACAAAGAGATGTTTAAGGCATTACTAACCATGAAATATATGGTACAAGAGTTGTGGAAAGATAGAGAAGAGAGCATTTTCCTTCAAGAGCAGTTGATGGCCATGAAGGAGGAGAAAGACCAACTTATTGAAAAGTTGTAGGAGATGGAGAATCAACTCCATGAAGCAAAAGAAACTCTTACCAAGTACATGCATGAACATGAGGTATGTAATGTTAGTTTGTCTTCAAATTCCTCTCAAGAAGAATGCTTTGGTG
>JZKD02S1673078.1:622394-639859 GCA_000966675.3 Picea glauca | reverse complement strand
GGCAAGCATGCACAAGGCATTGTTGAGCCTATTGTTGTTGAAGAGAGACCTAAGTATTGTGGTCTTGGTTATGAATGAATTGATGGAACAAATTCCAAGGTTGAGGAAACTAATGGAAAAACTCCAAGAACAAATTTCGTTTCAAGTTCACCTCCTCAAGAAGGATTTAAAGGTGAAAGTTCAAGAACTTTTGTTGAAAGTTCAAGAACTTTTGTTGAAAGTTCAATCTCTTCAACATGCAAAAATTGTGATCAAGATGAATGCAAGTGTGTGAAACAAAAGAGTTGTGACAACCATGAGGACAAGAACAAATTTGTTGGTCTTCAAAAGAGAGCTTGTAACTCTTCAAATTCACCTCCTCAAAGAGGCGAAAAAGGTGAATGTTCAAGGTATAAATCTACCTATAACTCAGTTGCTTTTGATTATGTTAAGCATGATAAATCTGCATGTAAAAATGGAAAAAGGCCATGTACATATTGTGGTTTATATAACCATCATGTTTCAAAATGTTGGAAAAGAATGTCCACTTTCAAGAAACTTTCCAAGCAAAGGCAACATGAAAAGAACATGCAAAAGATTTGCACTCATTGTCAGAAGAGGGGTCATCTCATTGACCAATGTTAGACATTGCATCCAACCTCTCATCCACAGCACAAGACGCAGTTGGATAAAACGATTGACAAGAATGAAAGAGGAGATTCCATCATTGATGTGAGTCAAGAGGATTCACAAGAAGACGACTTTCAACAGAAGAATTCGCCATTGAGTTGGCTTGGTAAGAAATGGTTAGATTTCTTAAGTAAGTAAGGCTTGCATTTTTTCTGCAATAGATGAACATTTCAGCCTTATCTTTTCGTTTTGTTGAAGTTTGACAAGTTGCAGCAGTGATCCTAACTTATAAGATACAAGTTTGCATGTGAATGCATTTACTTTTGTATGCATACTTGTGTTATACCACCTCGTCAAGAACATGTAAAAGAGGGGTATGTTGTCCATTTTGTTACAGCCATATACATTTTTCATATTCAACTCTTTAGTACCCACATGTTTTGGGTTTGAGTACCTATGTTTCTACAGGAAGGAGAGTTGAAGAGCTATGCACATGCATTTGGTTTTGAAAGTGCATAAAAAATGAATTTGATGATAGTTCATCATAAATGACTCATGATTGTAGCATGATTGTTTATCATGATTTTCGACTTGTGATTTTTGAAGGTTGATATGTTTCACATGAGTCTCGACTTGTGTCGATGTTGTCTTGACAACTAAGTTGTGTCGTTCATGGTTTTCGACTTGTGTTTAGTCGGTTATGTTGGATGGCTTGTAAGTCAATTTTGAGTACATTGAGATAGAGGAAAACGCCATGTACTTTGATGAAGCACAAGATGCGACAGTTTGCTTGAAGAGCAAAAAGACTTTGCTGTCATTATTTTTAGTCTTGTGTCAATTTGTTTTCAAGATTGATGGTTTTCTTGGCTTGTGACAAGATGTCGCAGGAAGGTTTTTGTAGCCATTGGAGAGCAGATTGTCGACGTCAAAGAGTTCACAAGAGGGACTTAATTCTCAGTGGGAAGCTTGGCAGTCTTCTAAGCACAGAGAGAAAAGTGGGTCAACAACAGCCAGAGAGCAGTGGTTGAGGGACATAGCTAGTTGCAGTGCAAGGCATGTCAAAGTATCCAGGTGATTGTCGAAAATACTTTTCAAGTAGAATCAGTTGATAGAACTTGAAAGGAGAAGAGTATTGAAGCTCAGATAGATAATCATAAGCTTTTGTGGGTCCAAAAGCCTTTCAGTGGGAAGGTGTGATCAAAATCTAGACCAGGGGTCAAAAATTTGCTCAAAATTCAAAGTGCTAAGAATGCGATGAAAATGGTGCCATTGCGTCCGTCTCGTCTTCCTGATTCTGGCGATATATTTACTTTCACAAAAGGAGTCCGTATGGAGAAGATATCACGATCTGTTCACCGAGCCAAACAGGCAAAAAAAAATAAAAAATGGGATGCTCACTGGGCAGTCCGTACAGTCGTACGTATGCTGACGTGGCATGATGGTATGGTGATGTGGCAGGCAGTACATTCCATACGATGACGTGGTAGTGCTGACATGGCGGTTTGTGATTAGTTGGCAGTTGGCAAATCAAGTTGCGACACGTGGCATCTAGCTGGGCAAATGTTAGGGCGCCAAGTGGCCCGATCAAGGGCTTCCACATGGCACCCATTTATTGTCTGTTGGTGTTTTGTTTGGTTTATTAAAAATTATATGGGTCCGTGGGGTTCGACCCCCGGACCTCTCCACTCTACACAAAGCTTTAACAAAGGTCAACCCGCCAACGCGCCACGGTATTGGTCTTAATAGCCATACGTTGAAATATTAATTTATGTTGAAAGGTTTGATTTTTGGCGCGGGGGTCCGGGCTGGGGCTAAGCCCCAGCCCCTGGTCACACTCGCGTTGACATATGACCACGATTCATTTAAATGGCGCGGTGGAGTTTTAAAATTTATAAACCTGCGGTTTCAGTGGTTACTCATGTGACCATTGCATGGTAAATGCATGTGGTGTTAAATGTTTAACCCGTGGTTCTAACCTTTAGGCATACAACCGTGCCTTTGGTTTAAATTCGCGTGAGGTTCCAAATGGAAAGACCCATGGTCCTATTGTAGTACCATATGACCATTTTAAACGGAGGATTGGCGCGAACTTATATTTCAATTCAAAACCACGTGGTTATATTACATGTTAATACATGTGACCGAAACAAAAATAAAACAGTTTGCGCGGGGGGTTTGCAATGGTTTACCACACGGTTTTGTGGATTAACATATATGACCAGTTGCTCTGGAATGGTGTGCGCGTTTTTAAATTGGGATTTTTACAATGTATAACCCACGGTTTTATGCGTGGAACCATATGACCCTGCACAATGGCGCGCGAGATTTGTTTTGGTTTTCATTTTATGTTTAAACGGTTATTCAACCACACTCGATGCGTGTCAAGACCAGGTTTTACAATGGAACAGGTAGCCCTTTTGGTGCGTGAGACGTGGCCATATGGTCCCCCATGCGCCCAACACCTCCGTCCTCGGGGGCCTTAATCTCGCTAACGGTTCGACAATTTGGCACGTTTTGTGGAGAGGCACGCGTGTGTTGAGTTTAGGCATGGAAAATGCCAGAAGCAGGGTTCACTTTCACACAGGTGCGAAATGGCGAACCAGTAACAGAGCTTGAAGGAGGGAAAAATGGCAGGAGGCCTAATTTTTGGAGTTTTTGGCCAAATGAGGTGCCGAAAAATCCCAGCTAGGGGTTTTTGGACGTTCTGAGTCCAATGGCACAGTTTTCATAGGCATTTGAAGAATTATTTTACAGTTTTTTAACCATTGAAGTTTGAGGAAGCTCCAGGAAGCTTGAAGTCCTCATTGTTTGAGGCATTGCTCAGATGAGTACAGGTCCATTTTCTGAGACTGAATAGTCATTTTTGACTAATTATTGTGCTCTGAACACATTGGGATAGGTTTCAGATCCATTGGATGACTTTTACAGGTGTTTTTTCCACATTTAAGCTCAGAGAAGCTTGGAGGCCACATGTAGAAGAGGTCATTACTGGATGAGACAAGATCCATTTTCAGAGTTCTAATAGTCAATTTTGGGGTTTTTATGTATTCTGAACCCAATGGTACAGTTTGTAAAACCATTGGAGTTGAGCAGAAGATTTTAAAAGAACATTTGACAAACTAATCCCAAAGAGCCAAGTCCATTGAAGGAGGCTCAAGGAGATGTAGCCCAGAGAGGGGTGAACTCCTTTATCATCTTGTTATTGTTGTGAGTTTTCTGTGTTATTTGTTGCACTTTATGATGCTGTGTATTGGTTTATGGCACATAATTAATCCTTTAAAAGAACATTTTCTCACACATATACATTGACAAGAAGAAGCATGAACTTAACACATAAACCATCTTGCATATTTGAACACATGAAGCAAGGTCCTGTTAAGGTTTATTTTATTGTGGTAGAGGGTGCTTGCATAGCATAACAAGTTATCCTTCTATTTTCAAATCAGCTGGTCATTGTTTTCATTCACTTTTAGAATTTTGACTCCATAGACTTGAGTGTTCCTCCCCTTCACTGCCAACAACTTTGTTAAAACCCCCCAAAACAAACCAAATCTAGCCACCGATTTCCAAAGAAATATCAAGTGACACGAGAGAGCCCTCTCTGAGTTGAGCAGGCTAGTGCCTCAGCTCTAAATCTGGTTGAAATAGTTACCTTTATCGTTTTTCTATCATCCAGAAAAAATTTACAGAGTGTTGACAGGAGGTAAATTGGGTTCCTTGGACTATCAATATTTCTTGAGGCACGCCAAAATGAGTAAAGATGTCTTCAAACAGAAAATCAACAAAACATTGTTAATTTGCATAGTAAAAAGCTTTAGCCTCTACCCATTTAGTTACATAATATGTACAAACCAACATATACCTTCTCCTTCTTGACATGGGGTTGATAGGTCCTACAAATTCCAAAGCCCATTTATCAAAGGGTTCAATGACTACCTAATCTTGGAGAGGCATCTCATCACTTTTTTTTGGTTTCCCCATCATATGACAATAATCACAACTAGCCACATATTTCTTTGTATCCTTGAAAATAGTTGGCCAATATTATCTTGACTATAGTATTTTATATGTTGTCCTCTTATCGACAAAATGACCTCCACATGGGCCATCATGGCAGGCTTTGAAGATATCATACATCTCATCCTCCCGTACACATATTCTAATCACCAAATCAAGTCTTTTATGGTATAGACAGTGATCATGCCACATATAATTTTCACTCAATTGAACAATCCTCTGTTTTTCTCGAAGGGACAAATTCTGAGGTAATTTCCCTGTTACAAGATAGTTAGCCACATCTGCATACCAAGGAATGTAAGTAGAAATATAAAATAGACTTTCATATGGAAAATTGTCATCCATTGGTGCGTTATCACATGTATGAATAATTCTAGATAGGAAATCAACAACAAGGTTATCTTTGCTAGGTCTATCAATGATAATAATATTGAATTCTTGCAATAGTAGAAGCCATCTAGTAACTCTCGCATTTGTCACAAGATTATTCATTAAAACTATAATGGATGAGTGTTCTGTGTGTAAAAAAACCTCATACCCTATTCTGTAGTGTTTGAATTTATTAATGGCATGAACCACTAATAAGAATTCCTTTTCAGTGACAGTGTAATTCACTTTAGTAGGGGAGAGATTTTTGCTGACAAAGTAGATAACATAGGGGAGTTGGTTTTCTCTTTGTCCTAGAACAATTTCCAAAGCTGTATCTGAGGCATCATTGTAGATGTGAAAGGGAAGAGACCAATTTGGTCCTCTTAACACAAGGGCACTAGAAAGATTTTTCTTCAAAATTTCAAAGGAAATCTGACATTTCTCATCCCAATGGAATTCAACCTCTTTTGCTAATAATTTGAACAATGGGGCATCCAAGTTTGTGAAATTTTGAATGAACCTCCTATAATACCCAACATGCCCTAAGAAGCTTCTAACTTCTTTCTGTGAGCTAGGGATCCTGATTTGAGAAATAATGTCAATTTTAGCAGGATCTACCCTTATCCCAGTACCAGAAATATGGTGACCCAAAATGATCCCTTCAGTGAGCATCATCCTAGATTTTTCATGGTTGAGGGAAAGATTAGTCTCTCTACACCTTACTAATACTTTATTGAAATTGTCCAATGCTTGTTGGAAATTGTCCCCATATACTGTGAATTCGTCCATATAGACTTCTACACAGTCATGGGTTAAATAAAAAAAAAATAGCTAGGACAACCCTTTGAAAGGTGGTCCGGGCATTACAAAAACCAAAGGGAAGAACCCTATAAGCATAAGTACCCCATGGAAAAGTGAATGTGGTTTTCTCCTGATCTTTAGGGGCAATTTGGATATGATTATACCCACTAAACCCATCTAATAAAGAAAAGTACATCTTCCCAAACAAGGTGTCCAAGACCTGGTCTTTGAAGGGTAAGGGAAAATAATCTCTATAGGTATCCTTGTTCAACTCCCTGAAGTCCACACAAATTCTCCATTTTCCATGCTTCTTAGAGACAATAACTAATGGGGATACCCACTTGCTATCTGAAATATGATAAATGAAATTGACATGTAGGACTTTTTGGAGCTCTTCTTTCACTATGTATTTTAAGTCTGGATTCATTCTTCTTTGGGGATTCCTAACATGTCTGATTTGATCATTGTTGTAAATATGGTGTATATAGGTATTAGGGTGAATTCCTTTCATATCAGAGTAATCCCATGCAAAAGCACCATAATTTCCTTGAATCATTTGGATCAATTTTTGTTGTTGATCTAATTCTAGGCTAGAATTTATATATAGGGATTTTCCGAGACTAATTTCAACAGTCCGGACAACTGAATCCTATTCTCCACTTATTGCTGATATAGTAAATAATGTAGAAGTAGAGGGATTCCAAACCTCCTAAAACTCAGGGCTGAAAATATGTGTGAATTCTGGAAAATATTGAGGATACTCAATGGATTATGCATTGGCTAGAAATAGACCTAAAATCTGTTCTTCAGTCTGTTCTTGAACTCCCTTTTCTTTCTCAAGTGTTAATAGAAGTTGAGCATAGTTCTCCTCCCCATAGGGATTCTCCATCCATACAAGAAATTCACTGGATGGTTGGGAAGGAGGAAAGAGAACAAGTTTATGACTGTGGGCACCATTAGAAATTGTCATCTCTCCAGATCGACAACTAATAAATGCATCAGTAGTGGCCAACCAAGGTCGACCAAGCACAAATGGATGTCCAAGTTTGGAGGATTTTGAATGAATTACCAAGAAGTCCATAGGATACTCCCAAGAAGCCAAGGTAACTATTACATTATATAGGCTTCTTGATGGGATGATGACTGATTTTTCTGCCAATTCCAACAAGGTCTGTGTTGGCCTTAAATGATTTAGTTGCATCGTATGCATAGTGTCAAAAATCATAAAATTTATTGCTTCTCCTAGATCAATAAGTTTATTTGAAAAAGAAATAGAATTAATTTCTAGATTCACCACTGGGTTTCCTAGATCATTATATTTGGATGGCATTTCTGCTATAAATTCTGATAGTTGTCCAACCACTTGTATAACATGAGGTTCCTTCCTCTTCCTTCCAAGATTTTTGATGCAAATATCCCTTATAATTTTAGCATAGATAGGAATATCTTTAATGTTTTGGAGTAAGGGTATCTTTACACATATATTCCTTAGTTAAGCTTATAAGTCATGTCCGAGAGGTACCTCATGTTTCTTCACAAGAAACCTTTCTGGATAGGGTGGGAGATTAGTTTCCTGAGGTATTTCTGATGGTTGAGGAATGTGAGGAGGAATTTCCTCTTGTATAGGAATGTCTTCTTCCTCACTGGGTTGGTTATATATGTGTTCTTCTTCTTGAATAACCACTGTAGAATTTGGTTTATTCAAGACTTTCCCAGATCTCAATTGAATTTTACTTAGTGAAGTAGGAGTTATTACATAAGTTGGGAAAGTCTGTACTTCAAGATTTTGTACAGGTTGAGTAGGTATATTGTTTGGATTAGGGATGGGTTTTGCAAGAATATGGGTAGGATGAGAGGGGTTTGGATTAGGTGAATCTTGCATTTTTTACTGCTGATTTGGATTCAAAGGAAAGGTGAGTTGTTGTTGTAGCTGGGAAGGTGGAAGTATAGCAGGTGGATTAAATCCTGGTAAAAACTGAGAGATATTTGAAGAATATTGTGGGTAAGTAGGAAGAGTTGGTGGTTGAAAAGGATCATTCCCATATGCAAGGCCCCTCCATCCTTATTGCCAAGGTAGGATTTGTGGTTGCTGATGTGTCCATTGAGAATAAGGCATTGGAGTAATCCATTGTTGTTGTGAGTATTGTGTGGTATGGTCATAAAACATATTAGGATTTTGTAGTCTCCATGCTCTCTTGGGGGGATATAATGTTTCTTGAGGTTCTCCCCCTCCCTTGAAAATTGCCTTGAGTCTTGGTAAAAAAGGGATCTCATTGGTAGGGTGATATTCTGTACAAGTCCCACAAATTTCAATAATGTTAATGGGGCATTCTTTTTCAGGGTGCCTCTTCTTGCACCGAGGACAAAAAATTGCTAAAGTAACATTTTCTTCTTCTTGTTTCTTTTTTATTTTCATAGTGTCTAACTGGATGTTGATTGTGTTTAGGATGTCTGTTTTGAAGTTTTCAAGAAGATTCCCTAACTCTATCCTTATAAAACCTCCTGGAGAAGTTTTGGTAGTTCTTCTCATAAGATCCCTTGCACTTTTTCATGTTTTGGCTTGGTTGCGAGAGTACCTTTTACAATAATCTGCAATGTCTGCAAATGGTTTCTGATATACATCTTTAGAACTCATGAGGTTTAGTACCTAAATACAGTCATCCTTTAAACATTTTGGAATATGGTCCTAACTATGGCCGTGTCCAAGGAAAATTGTTTCATCTTTTGATAGTTATATAGGAACCTTTCTAGGTAATCTTCCAAACTTTCCTCCTCAGACTGCTACATTTTAAATATATCATTCCTAGAATCTCTAGGTCTGTAATAGTCTTGATATTTATGGAGGAATTTTTCCTTCATACCATCCCAAGATAATATAGTGTGTTCTCTTAGGCTCATAAACGACCTTAATGGTGAGTCTTTAAGTGTGGCTGGAAAGAGTTTTAGTTTTTGTGCACTATAAATGTAATTATAACTCCTGCATAGTATATCAAATTCAAACAAAAATTAATCAGGATCTTCTGTTGACATACCATGGAAGTGAGGTAATGATGAAAATGAAACATTATTCATAGAAACATCTCTGGTAATGTCTAATATTGGGAATCCAAATGTCTATGTTTCATTGTTTGCATTTCCCTCTTCATTTGCCATATCTCCAAATAACACATTATAAGATGTTGGTGATGTCTCCTGACTAAGTGATGGTTCAACGACTAGGTTGGATGGTATATCCAACTGTTCCAATACTTTGTGTGTTGCTCCAATGGCATATTAAGCCTCTTCTACCACTCCCTCTGTCTCTTTTCCAACTCTTCCTTCTAATTGGGTCACCAATGCTTCCCTTCTTGCTTGCTATAATATGTTTTCAATATGAACAATAGCTTAAGATTTAGGACCTTTGTTTTCAGTTTCAATTACTGTGTTTGAACTCTCCTCTCTAAGGATTTTTCCTACATAAACATTAGTTGAGCTAGTATGGGGGGTTTTTCTTGATTTTTCTGTAACTTTGGGGGGTTTTCTTGAATTTTCTGCAATTTTATATCTAAATACTAACTCACACAAAATTCAACTACTGAAGGTAAGAGGACAACCTGACTTTGGAGAAACCCCACTAAAGTGGATGTGTGGGCTCTTCCCTCACGTCTTCCCATCTTCTCCCCACCCTCAGGTCTTCCTTAAAACCACTCGAAAACCATAAAATAAATCTAATGCAAACACTACCTATTACTGTTTACAACTCCCTGACAATGATGCAAAAATGTTGGTGCAATTATATGTTCAATATATTGCAATCATTGAATATGTCAATCCGATTTCGTAATCAATAGAGTTGATGTACTATATGTACCGATGATAGATAATTGTCTATGTATATTGAGTATAGTCTATGTAAGAAAACACTTTTGAAACCAAATACTCTATTTTCACACCTTTCAAATAACACTCCCCATACAATTCAAAATTCAGAAAGAAAAACTAATCAAAAAACATATAATCTAGGATTCAGGCTCAGGTGATAGATATGTTCATTTTTGGATCATGAAAAGTAAATATGAACTATGATTCTATCTCCTGGGACAACCACAAAAACAATAACTAACACTCTGAAAACTTAATCAAGTTTAAAAGAATTACTAGGCAGGGTAAAACATTCCATTATAAGTGCATGTATGGTGAGAGATGGAAGTCTTAATTGCGCCTATGTTTGCAAGGTGTAATCTAATAAATTGTGGAAAGGAAATCTAAGTATGGTGGTTACAGAATCATGTATGGTGAAATATGGACATCCAACCTATCTTTAAATTTGCAGAACAAAAACAAACACTACAACATTTAGTCTAGAAAAAACACTTAAATTGAATGATTTTTCTCACATACTCACACAAAGATGTCAAATCATCACTCAAAAATCGTGACACTTAGAGATATCACATTATACACAACTTTATCTTACTCAAAATTACCACACATCCATGTGACCTGCTACCAAATGCATCACAGGAACATATCAGGGAAGGAATTAACTATTGTATTCAAACATGAAATTACTCTATTCACACACACAGAAAACTAGAATCATATTCACAATTAATTACAAAGAGACTTACCTTGATTGGGTCTGTGGGCCCTTTCCGTACCAACAAGGCAAATCTTAAGAGAAACTTATAGTAGAGAAGATGTAAACACACACATGTAGTCGATAAACAAAAAATATATAATTACTTCAGAAAATGGAGGTACAATCCACAATTGTTTTAGAACCAAACTTACAACATAACTGTGATTTATTTTATCTCTGCCTATCCTATCATCTAAAAGTCTCTCTCTTTAAAGAGAATCAACCATTACAATCCAAGTTTGAAGATAACATAAAATATTTGAATGATTATTACAATTGGATGATACATCGATTTTTAAGGGAATGATTTCATCCTCATGACACAAAGTGCATGAGTGATGAAATGTATCATGGTCTCCAATGAACAAAGAATGTTCGATCCAACAAATTCAAATTCAATAGGTTGCATAGATTAACTATTGACATGGGATACTCAAAATCATACATCATTTTTTTCATTGAGTCGAGATTGGTAGCTATGGATGTAGTAGGATATTATTTCACTTCAATCCATGTGAAGACTTTGTAATGAACCCTACCTCTTGAACCCATAATTTTTTTTTTGTAAGTAAGTTTTCTATAAATTTCTTGTCATGAAAAAACGATTACAAAGTGCCAATTGTTTGTTGGAGCAAGAGTCACCATGCCTAGAAAAAAAATCTGCTCCAACTGATTTTTCAAAACTGAACAACTTAATACATAAAAAATTATACAAAGCCAAGGGGCTATTATGACATAGAGATTGATTTATAATTCCAGAGACAAAATGAAAAAGAACAATATTTCTAATCTGGACTCAATATTAATACCTAAGACGATTCGAATAGACGAAAAATACTACTAACAAAAAAGATGAAACTGATGTCCCTCATATGCAACATCAGTTCTCTGCAAAAGCGTTGTTGCTCCAGTAGTTGTAGGAGATGGTGGGGCATATAGAGTATTGTGCATGTATGATGCCATGGCAATGCGATGATCCAAAATCTCAAGGAAGAATTTAACATCATTCATTTCTCTACGAAGCTCATAAATCAACTGTTGATCCAGATTAATTTTGGAATGAAATGAGAGGAAAGATATTACAATGAAATGCTCATGAAAATTGCTAGAAACAAAGAAATACAACAATACTTAATTTCTATTAATGAAATAATTGTAAAGAGACTATAAAAATAGAGAGTGAAAGATTTGCTAGAATGGTGGCAACTTTATCTCTAAGAAGATATGTGACGGCTACGCTCATTCACAATATGAGGATTACAATGAAGCTCCAAAGGCCTTTTTATGATAAACATGAATGCCAAAACCCTAGACATCCAAAAACCTAACCCTAGGAGATGAAACGCCAAAATTCAGGTGAGCCCCATTTGGGTAAGTTAGTACATTAACTTCTTGGGGTTGTAACTTTTGCATACAATCTCCATTTTAGGCATGTGATAGCCTATTGGAAAGGTGTTTTCGATAATTACACATTATGCCATCAAACTCTAACTATGTCTATAGTTTGATTGCAGCGAGCCAAAAAAACATTGCTTAGGGCCCCAAAACGACGCTGGAAGTGCAACAAGATGTGATGACATGAAAACATACAAAATAAGCCAGTTGGATTAGCTGGGAGGCCACCAGTATCCACCTAGAAGATGTGTAGGGATTCAAACAATCCCAAAAGCGTAGAACCCGCAATTACAAATAAGTACAGAAGAATGTGCTACACTAAAAACTGAAAAGAGGAGCCAGTTGGAATAGGTGGGTGGCCACCAATATCCACCTGGATCAATCCTCCCCCCTTAGGAAGTGATGGTCTCCATTTCTTTGAGTTCCTAGGGAAGAGGGGAAAGAATTTTATGAATCTGACGCTTGGTGAGTTGTGTGCCTTGTTGGAGAAGTTGTGCTTCTTGGCTTGTGGAAGACTATCACAAACTTGTTGCTGGAGGGGTTGAATATGTTCCACCAACCTGTTGTCTTTGGGTTGGATGGGGCATTGTGTAGGAACCATTGTAGGTGAAGAAACAATATATTATGTCTCTTTGACAATCTGTTTTTGCTAGATAGAAGGTGTTGAGGCTGTAGTGGTCTTTTGTGCATCCTTTGAATAGACTTTGAAGAGGATGATTTTTTTAGTATGAGAGATTACCTTGCGGTGCTATTTTGGTGGAGTAGTAGTCAGAACTACCTCTAGTATCCTGTAGAGATGACCTCCCAGAGTAATAATGACACTATGGGGTCTAGACTCATAGACATCATGAAATTTCCACATATATGGTTGGACCAAAACAACATCACAGACATCAAGAGGGGAAATATCACACAATAACTCATCCTTGAAGGGATGGATTCCATAGGACATGCGACACTGCTGGCTGACACAAAGATCTCGTCCCTGGTGAAGCCACCCTATGTTGTATGGCTACGGGTGTGGTGTTGTCGACAACCCCAACTGTTTGATGACCTTAGCTGAGATGATGTTCTTCTCGCTATCGTTATCAACAATGAAATGCAATGGGGTCCCCCTCACCCACACATGTGAATGGAAGAGGCGCTCCCCTTCTTCAAGATCTACTGGTTCTTCTAGTTGAATTGTTGTGGTCGTGACAATAACAGTGGGGTTTGCGTCAATGATCTGTCTATTTTCAATATTTTCTAGATTGGATTATGAATCAGGGTTTGGATCTGTGTCTTTGAACTCAGCCACCAATGAATGTTTTGAGCGACATTCATCGGTTTTGTTCTAGGGGATTTTGTGGAAGTCACACCACTTCCCAGTGTCATTATTCATCTTTACTTTACCCTTTTTGTCTTGTGTCTTGGGTTGGTTGTCTAGAGGATGTTGGTTAGGACCATATTTACCATGCTTTGGTTGTTGCATATTTGAAGACTTGAATTCCCATTTGTTCTGGTGCCTAAATTTCTGCTCGATTTTGACAACATATCTATAGGAAACTCCCAATGATGAGATGTTTAGGAAATCCATTTTGGTTTGGATGTACCTATGCAGAGCCCCATGGTATTTCAGAACCAGATGTCACTCAAAGTATTTGATACCCAACTTGGTGTGCAAGGTATGGAAAGTATTTGTGAACTCTGACATTGTTTGGCTCTTCTCTTGTCGTAGTGTGGTCTATATCATGTACTGGTCTTCATAGTTATCAACATGATAGTATTGTTCTTTGACCACATCCAAAAAAAAATCCCAAGTGGGATCATCCCCATATATTTCAGATTCCTCTGTGGAACTTTTCTCCCAGTAAGTTTCCCACCAATGTTTGACATGGGGGAGAGCCTTGAGGAGTGTGAAGGTGATCTTTTACCCGTCAGAAAAGTTTTGAACAGAGAAATAAACTTCTAATAGATTTAACCATTTTTCTAGGGCATCTTCATCTATCTGACCTTTAAATATGGGAATATCAAAATTAAATTGTACCTTGAAGGGAGAGGTTCCTCCAAAATGACCGCTTGATGAATATGCACATGTTTCTATCGGTAAGCATTGAAGGATGTGTGCAAAATTGTCCATCATTTTGTCCCTCTGTTGCGCGAGAGCTTGCTCAAGCAATAGGTTAATAGAATCTTTTTCTTCGTCATTTTTATTTTCTACCTCCATCGAGGGTTTCTTGGGCGTGCGAGAGAGATTTTCCTCAAGAGAGACAAACTCAATATCTAATTGGCTATACTTGGACCTCATTGGGGACATGCAATGAAAAACGATCAAGAGCAACCTGCTTTGATACCACTGATCCAGATTAATTTTGGAACGAAATTAAAGAAAATAGATTACAATGAAATGCTCATGAAAATTTCCATAAATAGAGAAATACAACAATATTTGATTTCTATTAATGAAAGAATTGTAAAGAGACTGTAAAAATACAGAGTGCAAGAATCGCTAGAATGGTGGAAGATTTATCTTTGAGAAGAGATGTGACGAATACGCTCATTCGAAAGATGATGATTACAATGAGGCTCTGAAGGCCTTTTTATGATAAACATGAATGCCAAAACCCTATACATCCAAAAACCTAACCCTAGGAGATGAAATGCCAAAATTCATGTGGGCCCCGTTTGGGTAAGTTAGTACATTAACTTCCTGCGGCTGTAACTTTTGTATACGATCTCCATTTTAGGTATGTGATAGCCCATTGGAAAGGTATTTTCGAGAATTACACATTACGCCATCAAAATCTAACTCCATCTACAGTTTGACTATGGAGAGCCAAAAAAACATTATTTAGGGCCCCAAAACAGCCCTGGAAGTACAACAATATGTGCTGACATGAAAACATAAAAAATAAGCTAGTTGGATTAGGTGGTAGGCCACCGATATCCACCTGGAAGATGTGTAGGGCTTCAGACAGTCCTAAAAGTGTAGAACCCACAATTGCAAATAAGTACAGAAGAACATGCTGCACCAAAAACTGAAAAGAGGAGCCAGTTGGAACAGGTGGGTGGCCACCAATATCCACTTGGATCAATTCTCTCCCCTTAGGAAGCAATGGTATCCATTGCGTTGAGTGCCCAGGGAAGAGGGGAAAGAATTTTCTGAATCTAACGCTTGGTGAGTTGTGTGACTTGTTGGAGAAGTTGTGCTTCTTGGCTTGTGGAAGACTATCACAAAATTGTTGTTGGAGGGGTTGAATCTGTTACACCAACCTGTTGTATCTGGGTTGGATGGGGAATTGTGTAGGAACCATTGTAGGTGAAGAAACAATATCTTCTGTCTCTTCGACAATTTTTTTTTGCTGGATAGAAGGTGTTGATGCTACAGTGGTTGTAGTGGTCTTATGTGCATCCTTTGAACAAATTGTGAAGAGGATGAATTTTTCAGTATGAGAGATTACCTTGCGGCGCTGTTTCAGTGGAGCAGTAGTCGGAACTACCTTTGGTATCCCGTAGAGATGACCTCCCAGAGTAATAATGACACTATGGGGTCTAGACTCATAGACAACACGGCATTTCCACATATACGGTTGGCCCAAAACAACATCACAGACATCAAGAGGGGAAATATCACACACTACCTCATCCTTGAATGAATGTGTTAGCACCAGGAGCCACCTCTGGATTGCATTAGAGGTAAGCCCAATACCCATCATTTATGTCACAATGAAATGATTTAATGGTGGTCTAATGGATGCAGACTCAGGATATATCGTTTTAACTCAAAAAACTGAGCAGTTGTGCACAGATAAATGGGGTCTTGATCTAACTTCAATCAGTAAGTTGGTATAGTGGTGAATGGGTGGAAGAACGCGAGAGAAATTTGAAGGTCTGCTATGAACATTCGGTCTTCTAGCAACCTTGGGAAGAAAAGCTTCAGATACAAGATCCTCCCAGATCTGAGAACTTCGGGAAAATGAAAACGTTGTAGAAGCAATGAAATCAAACCTACATTACACCATAGTCACAACAATTCGACTAGATCATCCATGCCTGAGCTTCCAGTATTAGAAGCCAAAATAAATGGGGAAGAAAATTGATTGTTATTAAACAAGAAGTCTCAAAATACCATACATAACTGGAGAACCAAGAACTTTACTAAAACATTACATGCGGGAGCTCAACTCTACTGTTGGCCCTTGACCAAGTTGTGAGGATACTTGGTCATGTTTGACCTACGTTTGGGACTTTGACATGTTGTTGAAGGCGGAGCGCAAGTCGAAGCAGATATCGCGGGATCTCAGCCCCTTTTTAGGGATTTTTGGGTTTTGGGCTTATGTAACGGGTATGGGGATGTTGGCCCATGGGTTTACCCATGGTTAGGCCCTATTTGTAATGTGTAAATATAAAGCTAGGCGATGTAGAAAGTAGTCAGTCAGTCAGTCAGTGAGTTAGTTCTATCTATGTGATTGAAGAGATGCTAGACACTGTGCTAAGTGCAACTTGTAAGTGCTTTGTGCATGCTAAGTTGAGAACTTACAGAGCTAAGTGCAAGTGATTGTAAGAGACTGTGAAGAGGATTTGTGTTGTAACTCAAGGAAGGAGGATCTAGCGGAGTGCATGCAGATCTCCTGTCCTCTTTGGAGTAAGATAGATTGGCTCTGTGCATGTAGAATATTGACAGAAAGAAATAAAGAAGAAGAGTTGGTGGACGTAGCCCCAGGGTGGGGGTGAACCACATATATCCCGTGTTGTGGTTGCTTTGTGATTTATGGTTGTTTTCTTGTTTATGTGGTTAAATGCTTAGTGCACTGATATATTCTTAGAAGAATCTAATATGGTAGCATAGTGATGACGAATGTGAATGAATGCTAGATCTAATCTATGTTGGTATGCTGAGTGCTTCAATCTATTGGATTTGTGTGAATACTACGCTGATCTATTATTAGGGTTTAGCTGCGCTGTAATCTAAGATTGAATACTACTGAACTATAACTGCTAAGTGCTCTGTTAAGGTGTTATAATCACAGATCTGTGTTTCAGCTAAGGTTGCATACATCTCAGTCCTGCAACCACCCTTGCCTCTACCCTGGGTGAGACTTCATATGCTTCGCAAGTGTTGTTGAAAGGGTCGGTAGTCAGGGTTTTTTTGGTGCTCTGTTCTAAGCGTTGAACCCTGGGTCTGCCCCTGTGCCAACTTATACCATCGACACCAACAAAATATGAGAATGAATCCTATATACTCAGAACCAAAATCACAGCAGTGAGCTCGAGTCATCGCATTTAATGTGTTACGTCTGCATACCTCCTGGCAGACTGTGCGTCCAGTCTCTGGTGAGACATGAAATCTACTAGACGTAATCGTGCTTCAGAATGGACCTGGGACTGAGTGGACTAATGAATGGTCCTTTCCTGGGCTTTCCATTTATGGTGGAAACGATGTTCAACCACCACCACATGTTTTAATAACTGCTTCCTCGGGATCGAAGAGCTCCAAGTCAACTCTGCATCTGAAGGACCTGGCAGTTTTCCCTTGGTTTTCTGATGCTTCGTTGGAACGTTACAAGGGGACCTAGTTGGCGGACGCGAATGAGGATCTGGCGGGGACAATGGCACGATCGACATGGAGGTGAGATGAGAGATGACCATATGGATAGGCGTGGAAGATGGAAGG
>JZKD02S1673078.1:604272-622344 GCA_000966675.3 Picea glauca | reverse complement strand
TGCTTTTTTAGACCCCCCCTTTGTTAAAGGAAGAATGTTCGGGGGGGGGTCTGGTATGGACCACACACTATAGATCTGGGCGCACAGATCTCAACCGCCCATATCTAGGCGTCGATTAGCACAATCGCACCCATGCCCAAAAACTTAGGATAACGTGATTTTGTGGGTTTTTTGCCCCTTTTCTTCATTTCTTTCACCAAGGGGCCAACTTCTTAGGAAAAACACCCCTTTACAAATTAATGTGATAACAGGATGGATTCCATAAGACATGTGACACTTCTGGTTGACAGAAAGATCTTGTCCTTGGTGAAGCCACCCGATGTTGTATGGCTGTGGGTGTGGTGTTGTTGACAACCCCAACTGTTTGACGACCACATGAAATAATTCAACTCAATATTCTTTTCTGACACACCCTCATTATTCCATCCACCATGCTATATTCATTATTAAGTTTCCTCTTCCTTTCTATGCTCACCCTCCAGGATCAGACATCCCCTTCATTGCTACACAATCCCTTAGGCGATCCATCATTTTCCAAGGTGTTCTCATGCAAGGAGAGCACCGAATTACTACCAGAGTTCCACTAACAATCTATAACCTATGGAAACCATAGGGTTCTAGTGTCATAACAATAGCCTTTATCCCGAGCTTTCCAGCTTCAATAATGATTATCTCATATGTACATGCATATAGTCATGGTGAGATATCATCATAACAATTTCACTTATTAATTCAAATCTGTTTCATAGGGAAATTCAAATTTCCTAGTATGAGATTCCTTCTCATAATGTTTGGCTCTTGTAGAAACATACATCAGTCTTCCTTATGGGCTTACATGATTTCCATATCCAAGACCATCCTTCTTGTAATTTTCTCAACCTTCATTCAACCAAACATATTGTCAATATCTCATGTACAATATATTTTTTCTGCACATTTACAATAGCTTGTGAAATGATCTCAGAATTGTGTCTTACGAACAATTAAATCACTTCTAACTATTATTCATATTAAATGGAATGAAACTATCATTCCCTGTATATGAATTATCTAGCACACCAAGCTTTTCATAATGTAATCAAACATTATTAATAAATAAACTAATGTGTCAATACCCATGACCACATATACACAATGCATCCTTACATTGACTACATAATACCACATATCTATGTCATGTATTCCACCATGGTGAGTTGGAAGGTTTAGCCAACGCCTCAACACATCATCCAAACTTTTCCACTTTTACTTGTTCGACCATTTGGATACCTTCTTCTTTGACCCTTACACAACACTAGGAACATAATCCCTTAATACTCTTCAATATCAACAAAGAGGTTGTATTCAAAACATTGATTATACATGGGAATACCATTGAACACTTGTACAACACTATAGCCCTTCCATATCCAACTACAACATGGCCTCACACATGGATAGCTATATTGGCATCCATTTCTATAACATGAGTGTGTCTCCTAAATTGACTTGGTTATGATCTCATAACCAATATAAGATGACATGTAATTAAATTTCATATAATTGCATTCAAAAATTAAATAAAATTTCCATACTCAAGGCCCTTTTCCTCTAAACATTGATTCAATATTGAAATTTAACCGATGGAAATATTACCTCAATTCCCTTCAGTAATTATGCATCATAAGCAACCCATAGCTTCATGGTTGTTATAAAATTACTCGATGCTACCTGATTAGCTGGTAAGCTCACATGATTTCTTCACCAACCTCTTGATCAACATTCTTACCATCCTAATTTTTCTTCATATAGATGGTTGTCATATGCAATGACAACACCATCAACATTTTCAACCATGCTATAAAAAAATTTCCTGGATACATATTCCATCATTAATTACATTTAATTATCATAATATCATTATTGCATATATAACAACAGACTACTCTCAACTTACAAGTATGCCATATGTATTCCCAAGCATGTCCGTACGCACAAATACACTTCTATATGCACCAAGAATTCACTATCAACATGCCTACTAATTCATATGCATTCTATATTCTTTTTCTCCATGGAGATGTCCTTGATTCCCTCTAGATCCCCGCGGCCCTATGCTTTGTCATTCTGTGAACATTTTCCAACCAAGTCCCACTCAACCTTCTTGCAATTCCAGTCAATATGGCCTATTGGAAACTGCCTCTTTTTAGGCAATCAACCCCAACTTTACATTACTAGAACCTTCTAGTGCCTTGATATTTCATTATCCTCCAACCAAATTACCCATTCTTATCATGGCATCCCTTGTCATTATCTCTAGTTTTCCATTATCTTTTCTCAACTTTTAAACACTTTTCTTCACTTCATTGAGTAATTCCTTGTAAATCCCTATCCCGTCCATTCAGGACCAAATTGCTCCCAATGGGATGTTGCATTTTTCCATTGGTACTAAAAAATGCATGGAACTTCATTATTTTTTCCTTCCTTTCACCTATATCTTACTTCCACTACACAATCTGATAATAAAAGTGCTTTCTTGCTCTAAGTACTTTTTAGACAAAAATAACTCATTCATAACTAGCAATTATTTTCCAGGTATTCATATGCTTGCACATAGAGATGACTCACCCATCCCATGAGTCACACATCACCCCCTGAGATCCTTGTTCTCTTTTGTAGAAAGATTTTCATATTTCAACAAATCTCTACCTTCAAGGTTGTGGAGTCTTACCTTGCCTTTTTGTGCCCATTAATGACATTCTTCCCCTGTTGGTTTCATGTTTACGTGAGAATCCTTGTTGATATTCCTTTGTAAGTCATTCAAAATTTGTAGTAGTGGAATACTAATTTTTTATTCTCTTCCTAAGTCCTTTATCCACTTTTCATTACCTACCCCATAGTTGTACACGTCCCTCTGCAACCAACTCTACAAGCTCTACCCTACTTCCCTATCCATTGGACCCTGGGATTGTTATGCAATAGAACCACACAATATTCTCTTATGACATCTGATATTATTGTTATAAATACCTTGACACAACACTCTTTTCTTGAGATTCTCATGCTAATCAACAATACCCTATCATTAAAACTCAACCCCTTTTCTTACCAAGATTTTTCACTTCCAAATGTTCCTCTATACCTATGCACATACGTCATCATAAGAATCAACAATCTTTTTGACCCAATACTTTTTCGATGACACAATTATTCCAATAGAGGACTAACACCTTTAGTTACCACTCACAAAAATACATCAAAGATCAACACACCAATGTTTTGACGTGGTAAAACCCTACATGAAAACATCTACGACCCCAACCAACACAACCACTTGGAGAAGTTTATTAATGCAAACGAAAAAGATTACATAGAGATTTTACAAGAGAGTTTCTCACAATCGATCATCGACAAATGACCCTCCATTCTCTTTAAATAGAGATCATGGGCCAATCATGTGTTAAGACACAAATCAATGTCCGTTAAGAATGAGGATAATACGAACCGTCAGATCACTCTATGTTGGGAACATATCGTGACCGTTGGATTTCCTAACTACAAATGCATACTAATGCATACTAAAGAAACATACTAAGAAACACACGTTTACCTAAAAACACATTAGACCAAGTAGATATTAACTAACTCCTAAGTGTCTAAATATCCTAACAATACCCACCTTTGGTAGGTTTCTCTAACATCTGAAAATGTTTTTCCTAAATAAACCTTATTTGGAAAACTTTCACCTTTGGTTCATAGAGCCCGATTGCCCTTTTTCCTGCAATTTTATGAAATGAATAGATACTTCCTTAGATAATTTAATCCTTATGTCATGTTTCCTTCTATATTACCTTTCTAATGGATGTACTCATGCATTATTCTTATTTCTAAGCTAAAAGTTATGGTTCTCTAAAATCAACAGTTTCACCATTTTTGCACCTACTTCATTGGTACAATTAATCTCAAAAGATATCTTCTGCCACATGTGGAAAGAAATCTGGTGAGAACTAGAATTTTTTTATATCAAGCATTGGTAGTATTCCTAATTGAGAATACATAACAACTCTTATATTCAACATCTAAGGCTCTCTCCAACTTCTACATCAATCTGAATTCGCCAACTTTGACCTTTTGCATTTTCTTGAGACTAAGAATTTTTATTGAAAACCTCTATCTCCCAAACAGAGCAAAACTGAAAAAAACTCCCTCAAGACAAAGTTGTCTGGATTGATGATTAGATAAAATGTTGAATAAATAAAATTTTCTATATTGGTGATTTGGAGTCCCTTTTCATCCTCTGAAGATTTCAAAAATCCCTAAGAAGTGCACCAAAATAGTAGATTTTTCTCTGTTTTAACATCTCCACTCCAAACAATTTTGAATTTTTGTAGAATTCCAACTGGGTATCTTCATGCCTATTTTTTGAGCTATCTAAAAAAATTCACCTTAATCTAGATTCCGGTCACAAGCAAGACCTTGATCTTAAAACCCCACTAATTGGCATTTTTCAGAAAATTGAAGAAGAATTAGCTAGTGGCCTTCATCAACACTCTTGTATCCCTCATCACTATGAACATAACCTTTAAATTTCACATGATTTTGAGTTGAACTACTCGTGTTATGGCCAAAACGATTTTTTGGCTCTATACTTTTTTGTAAAATTTTCTATTTTTCTCCTTCTCTTTCTTCTCTTCTCTTCTCCTTATTTTCTTCTTTATTTTCCATGTATTAGTGAGTTGAAATATTTCTTCCTTTTCGATATGTGCTCACTACTCCTTTATTTCTGATTAAAGATATTTCTCTCTCTCCCTTTTCTTCTCTTCTCCTCTTATTCTTTCTTTTCCTTGTATCAATGAGTTGGAATCTTTCTTCCTTGCCGATACATGCTCCTTTATTGACAATCAAAGATGTTTCTCTTTCACTAATACATGCCCTTTATCGACGATTAAATATATTTCTCTCTCGTCAACATTTTGGCACCCAAAATACTTTTTTTCACTAACGTTTTGGTTCCCAAAAGACTTTTCTTCGCCAATGTTTCAGGACCCAAAAGTATTTTCTTTCTCGATATTTCGATGCCAGAATATCTTTTCCTTGCCAACGTTTCGACGCAAAAATCTATTTCTTCGCTAATGTTTTGGTGTTGAAATCTCTTTTCCTCACCAACGCTTCAACACCAAAATATCTTTCTTGATCGACATTTCGACACCAAAATCTCTTTTCCTTGTCGATGTTTCGACACCAAAAGATCTTTCTTTATCGATGTTTCAAGGTTAGAATATCTTTTCCTCGTTGACGTTTCGACGCTAAAATCTCTTTTCTTCACTGATATGTTGCTCAATTAAAGTATTTTCTTTGCCAACATGCCATGTATTGGCCACAAAAGACTTTTTGACACTTGGCCGATTTCTTTCATGTTTTTGATCTTGCGATTGTCACAATTGTCACAAAAAACATCTGATTTGACTCCTTCGGCCGGATTCAAGCCTTCAATGGCCATAACAACCTTTGCAATAGGAAAAACCAACAATATGAATACTAGAAATGAAGAAAAATGGGGATTTCGACCCCACATCTTCTACTGTTGAACTTCAAATTTCACCCCAAACACCCTGTGTGGATACTACGAATTTGACCATTTTGGCCTCAAGGACCAAAACCCACTGATTGGATTCTAATTCTCGACATACCCGTGCAAATTTTCAACTAAAATATGCCCAAAAATTGGGGATTTTTCCTGATTCCACAATTTTTCCCCAACTAAAACAAATGTAGCAACTCTATTTTTGTTGTATCATACCCTTGCAAGCCCTGTGTTGCAATATAAGCTCTGATACCACTTGAAATAAACCTTGCCTCCTGACCCCATAATAATATACATGCGTGCATCATAATAAATTTCCCATGTGATTAACAACATAATAAAAATTTGTGGATGCAATCATTCAAGCAACACACAATCTTCATATTAAAACATTTACACGATAGAATTAACACGATAAAAGATAACATAAACTTTTATTTGAATAGATGAACCAATTGGCTGCATACGAATGACGTTCCTCCCAGCCATAGGCTTGTTGTTCATTTTCTCTCAACAACAAGCCACCTCCGAGATGGGGCTATGATTCCACAAGGAGGTCTGGCCGTTTTGGCTATCCACTCTCCACATTTAGCACCCCAAAACCCAGGTTCTACTCTAACAACAATTCCAATATACCAATTATCTTTCCCCTCAACCCTCACAACCCAAGGAATAGGATCACCCTTCTTCGCTACATAGTCCCTCAGGTCTTCCCACTCCCCTCCAAGGCTCCAATGCACACAGTTGGATAGAAAATATCCTAGCTGGGACTCTAGGAATTGTGAACTACTCTAAGAGTGCTCACAACAACCTTCCCAAGGCCCTTGAGCCAATTTCCTCAACATGAAATATCCTTTACAAGCATACAACCTTCATTACAAACATACAACCTTTTTTCTAGCATAAAACTCATCTCAACAAGCCAAATTTTGATGGCTAACATGGTTAGGGCTCTTCTCAGCACTTAACTCTTCTCTTGTTTTCCAAAATCAACATGTAAAATCTATCCCAATAACTTATTCAAATTTTCTTTTCTTCTCATGCAAGTTTGACTCTCACATTTTCCAAAATGTGGTTGTACTCAACCCATGTTGTTATAAATTGGTGAGTTGGCCTTTCCCACCTACCACTCTTACATCAATTTAATAGCTCTTTTGATATTTCAAAGGGGATAAACATTAATATGAAAATGACTAAATTAATAGAAATGGGTAACCCCTTGGACCCCCCTTTATCCCCCTCTCTTGTGAACTCATAGCCCCCCATTGTTACCGTCCCTCTCGTATCGCAACCAACAATTATCATTTTAATGTACAATTTAAATAGCTCGACCCTCGGCCATATTAATCTATAGAATTAACATTATAAAAGATAACATAAACTTTTATTTGAATAAATGAAGCAATTGGTTGTATACGAAGGACGTTCCTCCCAGCCATAGGCTTGTTGTTCATTTTGTCTCAACAAGAAGCCACCTCCGAGTTGGAGCTATGATTCCACAAGGAGGTCTAGCCCTTTTTGTTGTTCACTCTCCACATTTAGCACCCCAAAACCTAGGTTCTACTCTAACAACAATTCCAATCCACCAACTCTGTTTCCCCTCAACCCTCACAACCCAAGGAATAGGATCACCCTTCTTCGCCACACAGTCCTTTAGGTCTTCCCACTCCCCTCCAAGGCTCTGATGCACATAGTTGGCTAGCAAATCTCTTAGCTGGGACTCTAGGAATTATGAACTACTCTAAGAGTGCTCACAACAACCTTCCCAAGGCCCTTGAGACAATTTCCTCAACAGGAAATATCCCTTACAAACATACAACCTTCATTATAGACATACAACCTTTTTTCTAGCATAAAACTCATCTCAACAAGCCAAATTTCGATGACTAACATGGTTGATTCTTTTCTCAATACCTAACTCTTCTCTTGTTGTCCAAAATCAACATGTAAAATCTGTCCCAATAACTGATTCAAATTTTCTTTTCTTCTCATGAAAGTTTGACTCTCACATTTTCCAAAATGTGGTTGTACTCAACCCATGCTGTCATAAATTGGTGAGTTGACCTTTCCCACCTACCACTCTTACATCAATTTAATAGCTCTTTTGATATTTCAAAGGGGATAAACATTAATATGAAAATGACTAAATTAATAGAAATGGGTAACCCCTTGGACCCCCCTTTATCCCCCTCTCTTGTGGAATCATAACCCCCCATTGTTACCGTCCCTCTCATATCACAACAAACAATTATCATTTTAATGTACAATTTACATAGCTCGACCCTCAACCATATTAATCAATACATGTTTCCCATCCCAAACATATCGACTCACCAACCTAAATCACATTTACACAATTAGATTATAATTTGTGGGGATTAAAACTATGGATGTTACAGACTCTATCACAAAAATAGATAGTTGATTTTGAAGAACACAAAGGAATCCCCTATAGGTTCAATGTCTCCTTGTATAGTAGACCTCTACTCAGGAATAGTTTCCCCGAGCTGTTCATATCCACCACAATTGTAGATGCTCCTAATTGAACTCTAGGCCATGGAAGGAGTAGTTCACAGACAAAGATATGGATAAATCTATAAACACTTCACGTAATGATGCATTTTCTACCATTTTAACAAATGATTCCTTAATGGCATCTCCTCCTCTAATAGAAAACAATGTTTATAATTCTCTTCTACAATGTCTATGGAAATTCTTGTTTCTTGAGAAAAATAGCACAAGAAAATAAAATGAATGATGAAAGGTTGTGCTTCCACTCGTAATTATTCAACAAATATGTATAGTCATTAATGGCCCAAGCATTCAATGAAAAAGATAACCTTCATGCATAGAACACTTAGTTGACATAGTTACACAATTATGTAAATAATCAACTTCATAATTTAAAATGATAACCTATATTGTTAAGAATTAATGGTATTAGACATCACATATGCATGTTATGTCAATCTCTAAAGTAATACTTGTGGCAAGCAATAAACTTATATAGGTTTGTTATTTAATTAAATTAAAAAAATTGGGATCTTAGAACAATGGCGTTAAGAAGATTAACTTTTCCAAAAGCTTTAAAAGAAGTTAAGAACACGTGTTTCCTCTTAAGAAGTTACAAGTTTAAATCTAGAGGGATAAGGTATGTATACCTCTGTACACTTTATTAGTCAAAATCGCTGGACAAAGAAATCCCTTGTCCCACAAATAAGAAGATCTCATACACTAATTTGATGTTTGACTTGATCGTAACCTTAACCACTCTTCAACAAAATTAAAAAACTTCAACTTCTTAGCAACTCTCGAATATCTCACTGGCCAATAACTTAGCCACTCTTGAATATCTCACTGGCCAATATTATAACACAGGATCCACCACCCCAAAACAAGGAGTCGACTCCCTCTTCTCGACGAATATAAGTTTATTCTACGTTACTCATTTTGTTTGCCCAAAAATATAGGTGGTAGCATTATCTTCAGCGTTCCAATAAAAACCAAATCGCAAATGCAGTGCATCAATTTCTCAATTGAATGATCAATGATGTCTGCATGCTAGCCGTCACTGCACTGGTTGGTTGGAAAAATACAGAGAGCAAAACATCTCTTAAAAGAAGAAAAAATATCTTCCGTTGCCGGGATTTGAACCCGGGTCGCCTGGGTGAAAACCAGGTATCCTAACCGGACTAGACGACAACGGAGAGACAGTATCTGGATCTGGACTAACATTCATGGTCGGTTAAATATTATCATATTGCCCTTAAATTTCTTTCTCATTCCATTTAATGTTGATTGCATTAGTTTCATCGTCGAGGACAAATATTTTTACAATCTAATGTTAAACATAGGAAAAACAAAAGTACATGTTTTCTTTTGGTGAAATATTTTTTATATTCCACACTTACTTGGAGGTTAAGTTTGATGCTTTATTTTAGGGCGCCACCAAACCTGACAAACTATAATCATGATGTACATAATAAATTGCCAGTTTTCCGGACTTTGTTTTATTATGCGAGTATGCAGATTTCTACATTTAGTCATATTAGTTAGTCATATTGCTTGTATTTTCTGAATAAAAAATGTATAAGTAATTTCGAAACCTCCTAAACTATTTTATTAGTTTCATATTGTTCGAACTGTTGTTTAATTAGTTTTCATATTGTCAACACCAACACAAAAGAATAAATGGCGTTGAAATAGAAATAAACACATTGTTAGACTCACTTGTTTCGTAGCTTGTTTCCTCAAAATAAAGGCACTCACATACTCTTGTTTCGTGGTGTCCATTGCCAAGTGTTTTTTTATTCATTACGTAGTGTGATGTTTTGTGGTACTGCGTAGGAGACTGTCCATCTGCACCATACAGATCCATTCAGTTTCTTCTTATCACTTATCTATTGTTTAGTTTCCAACATTTTCATCCAAGTTTCAATTTCATTTCCCAATCTAGCATTCAATGATTTTTTGCTATTGGACATATCTACAAATAATTGTTCTTCTGGACTTTAAACATATTATAGCGCCACAACTTCTATTATTTTCACCTTTTTTGAGGGACATATTTGCAGACAATTGTTCTTTTGGACTTGGGATGGATTATGGCACCATAGATTCTATTATTTTCACCTTGTTTGTAGGGAATTCACAATATCTATCTACAACAAATTTATGTCTCTGTGCATTGTTCCAAATATTAGGCTCCTAGTTGAATGCAACATTGTAAGGGTTTGCAGCCATAAGATTATAGCAGAGCAAAGAATTCATTCAATCCAAATTGTAATCTAGAAGTGTTGTAATGTCCCCTTTCAATTGATCATGACAAAGGATGACTTAGTAGCCTATACAACTCTCGTAGGCTAATGGCTCAAAGTGCCTAAAGAATTATTCTTCCAAACACATAAGCACAATGCAAAATTAAGGAGTGTGAAAAGTTAAAATAAGAATATCTTAGTTGTCACAAAATCATAGGATATTTCTTGTGGAAAGGAACAAAAGCTTCAAATAAACAAAAGGTATGTGATAAAATGGCAAGAGAGTATTTACAATTACTCGAATATCAATGTTAAATGAAGTCATTTTGCATATCAAGATGTGCATGGAATCGATGAATTGATGTTTTGTAGAAAGTGTTTATATCCTTTGTAGGACACAGGACAACTGCTCTACTTGTAGGACATAGGACAACTGCTCTACTTGAGTCAATGCTTCACCTTAAAAGGTGAAGGTGGAGCACTAGAACAAGTTTTGCACTACCAATCCTTAATCAAGGACTAAGAACGACTTTCCTTTTTTAACTCATGCATATTGAATAATGGTTGAGACAGACAAAGAGGAACAAAACAAAGTAAGTAAAGTAGAATGTGATTCCATTTAGAGAAATAGAGTATGAGAATTCATGGAATTGCTTAAATGTAAAATTATAATTGCATCCAAGTGGATTTTCAAAGTACAAAACAAATGGTTTAGTGGACATGCACAAAGCAAGGTTAATGGCAAAAGGTTTGCATAAAATGAAGGTATCGATTATAGCAAATCCTTTACAACTCTAATAAAATAAACACCGTTAAATTAGTGTTGGCCATGTCCACACAATTCAAGTAGACCATGCATCAAACAAATGTCAAATGGGCTTTGGAGATTTAGAAAAGAAAGTCTATATGCAGTGACCACAAGGCTTAAGCTTTGTGCAAGAGGGAAAGAGCACCTTGCTTGTGAGTTGGAAAAAAAAATATATGAAGTTATATATACTCTTAGAGCCTTAAGCAAAGATAGAAGAGCACTTCAAGTTCATGAGAAATCCATTATATCCTACTAGATATATAAAATACAAAGATGGTGATATTGCAATTGTGGTGTTGTAAGTAGATGATATAATCATTACAAGTGATATGACTAAAGAATTAAAATACTAAAATGTGAGATGCACAAACTATTTGAAATGGAATATTTGGGCATACTTCATATTTAGGTGTGGAAATATGGTAGATGGATGGTAGCATACTTTAGTCCCAAACCAAGTCTATACAAGAAATAAAAGAACTAATATGGTGAATTGAAAACTAAAGGAGAATGTTGTTATATTATCATGATGATTGGAAGCCGATGGATGCAAATTTATATGATCACTTGGTGTATTGTTTGATCTATCTCACTATTATGATGTTAGTTTTGAGTTACACATTTGGGTTTGTGTCACAACTCATGGAAAGTACCAAAGAGGTTCACTAGAAGCAACACAAATAATCTCAAGGTATATGGAAGGTATGGTACATCGTGGACTTGAATATGTGTGTAGAAATATGACTTCAAATTGATTGGAAACACAAATTAAAATTCAATAGGTTGAATAGATTAATTATTGACATGGGATACTCAAAATCATACGTCACTGTTTTCATTGAGTCGAGATTGGTAACTATGGATGATGTAGTGGGATATTCTTTCACTTCAATCCATGTGAAGACTTTGTAATGAACCCTACCTCTTGAACCCATAATGTTTTTTTTGTAAGTAAGTTTTCTATAAAGTTCCTATCATGAAAAAGCGATTACAAAGTGTCAATTGTTCATTGGAGCAAGATTCGCCATGATTGGAAAACAACTCTACTCCAGCTGAGTTTTCAAAATGGAACAACTTAATACATCAAAATTTATACAAAGCCAAGGGGCTATTATGACATAGAGATTGATTGATAATTCCAGACACAAAATGAAAAAGAACAATATTGCTAATATGGACTCAAGATTAATAGCTAAGAGGACCTGATATAGATGAAAAATACTACTAACAAAAAATATGAACTTGATGTCCCTCATATGAAGCATCAGTTCTGTGCATAAGGAAGGAGGGAGGGCATCATCGCTCCAACAATTGTAGGAATTGGCGGGGCATCTCGCGTATTGTGCATGTCTACTGACATGGCAATGCAATGGTCCAAAAGATCAAGATGATATTTGACATCGTTCATTTCACTGCAAAGCTCAGAAATCAGTTGTTGATCCAGATCAATTTTGGAATGAAATGAAAGTATAGATATTACAATGAAATTCTCATGAAATTTTCTAGAAATAGATAAATACAAAAATACTTGATTTCTATTAATGAAAGAATTGTAAAGAGACTATAAAAATACAGAGTGTAAGATTCGCTAGAATGGTGGTAGCTTTATCTCTGAGAAGAGATGTGATGACTACGCTAATTCACAAGATGATGATTACAATGAGGATCTGAAGGGATTTTTATGATAAACATGAATACCAAAACCCTAGACATCCAAAAACCTAACCCTAGGAGATGAAACGCCAAAAGTCATGTGGGCCCTGTTTGGGTAATTTAGTACATTAACTTTTCGGGGTCGTAACATTTGCATACGATCTCCATTTTAGGTGCATGATAGCCTGTTGGAAAGATATTTTCAATAATTACGCATTACACCATCAAAATATGACTATGTCTACAGTTTGACTATGGCGAGCCAAAAAAACACTGTTTAGGGCCCCAAAACGGCCCTGGAAGTACAACAAGATGTGATGACATGAAAACATACAAAATAAGCTAGTTGGATTAGGTGGGAGGCCACCAGTATCCACCTGGAAGATGTGTAGAGCTTCAAACGAACTCGAAAGTGTAGAATCCACAATTTTAAAGATGTACAGAAGAACATGTTGCAATAAAAGTTGTAAAGAGGATCCAGTTGGAATAGGTGGGTGGCCACCAATATCCACCTGGATCAATCCTCCCCCCTGAGAAATAAATGGTCTCCATTGTGTTGAGTGCCCAGGTAAGATGGGAATTTTTTTTCTCAATTTGATGTTTGGTGAGTTGTGTGCCTTGTTGGAGAAGTTGTGCTTCTTGGCTTGTGAAAGACTGTCACAAACCTGTTGTTGGAGGGGTTGAATCTCTTCGACCAACTTGTTGTCTCTGGGTTGGACAGGGCATTGTGTAGGAACCATTGTAGGTGAAGAAACAATATATTTTGTCTCTCCAACAATATGTTTTTACTGGATAGAAGGTGTTGAGGCTGCATTGTTTATATTGGTCTTATGTGCATCCTTTAAACAGACTGTGAAGAGGATGAATTTTGCAGTATGAGAGATTACCTTGCAGTGTTGTTTTGGTGGAGAAATAGTCGGAACTACCTCTGGTATCTTGCAGAGCTGACCTCCCAGAGTAATAATGACACTACAAGGTCTAGACTCATAGATATCATGATGTTTCCACATATATGCTTGGCCCAAAACAACATCACAAACATCAAGAGGGGAAATATCATACACTCACTACATCATCCTTGAAGGGATGGATTCCATAGGACATGTGACACTGCTAGCTGATGCAAAGATCTCATCCTTGGTGAAGCCACCCGATGTTGTATGGATATGGGTGTGGTTTTGTCCACAACCCCAATTGTTTGACGACCTTAGATGAGATGAGTTTCTTCTGGCTGTTGTTATCAACAATGAAATGCAATGGAGTCCCCCTCAACCACATCTGTGAATGGAAGAGACACTCCACTTCTTCAGGATCTACTGGTTCTTCTGGCTGAATTGTTGTGGTCATGACAATAGTAGTGGGGTCTGCGTAGATGATCTGTCTGTTTTCAATATTTTATGGATTGGATTCTGAATCAATGTTTGGCTTCATGTCTTTGACCTTGGCCACCAATGATTTTTTTGAGCGACATTCATCGGTGTTGTGCCAGGGGATTTTGTGGAAGTCACACCACTTCCTAGTGTCATTGTTCGTCTTTACTTCACCCTTTTTGTCCTATGTATTGGGTTGTTTTTCTAGAGGATGTTGGTTAGGGCCATCTTTAACGTGATTTGGTTGTTGTAGATTTGCAGACCCAAATTCCCATTTGTTCTGGTGCTTAAATTTCTGCTTGATTTTGACAACATATCGATAGGCATCTCCCAATGATGAGATGTTTAGGAAATCCATTTTGATTTGGATGTACCTATGAAGAGACCCATGGTATTTCATAACCTGATGCCACTCAGATTCTTTGATACCCAACTTGGTGCGCAAGGTATGGAAACTATTTGTTAACTCCAACATTGTTTGGCTCTTCTCTTACCGCAGTGTGGTCCATCTCATGTACTAGTCTTCATAGTTATCAACAGGTTAGTACTGTCCACAAAAAATATCTCAAGTGGGCTCAACCCCATATATTCCAGATTCCTCTGTGGAACTTTTCTCCCAGTAATTTTCCCACCAATGTTTGACATGGGGAGGAGCCTTGAAGAGTGCAAAGGTGATCTTTTCCCTGTCAGAAAAATTTTGAGCAGAGAATAACCTTCTAATAGATTTAACCATTTTTCTAGGGCATCTGCATATATCTGACGTTAAAATATGGGAATATCAAAATTAACTTGTACATTGAAGGGAGAGGTTCCTCCAAAATGGGTGCTTGATGAAGATGCACCTATTTCTATCGACAGATTTTGAAGGAAGTGTGGAAAATTGTCCATCATTTCATCTCTCTGTCGCGCCAGAGATTTCTCAAGCAACAGGTTAATATAATCTTCTTCTCCACCGTTTTTATTTTCTGCCACCATCAAGGGTTTCTTGGGTGTGTGAGAGTGATTATCCTCAAGAGAGACAAACTCAAGACCCAACTGGTTATACTCAGACCTCGTCGGGGACATGCACTGAAAAATGATCAAGAGAAACCTACTCTGATACCACTAATCCAAGTTAATTTTGGAACGAAATGAAAGAAGAGATATTACAATGAAATGCTCATGAAAATTGCCAGAAACAAAGAAATACAACAAAACTTGATTTCTATTAATGAAATAATCATTAAGAGACTATAAAAATCTAGAGTGCAAGACTCTCTAGAATGGTGGCTTCTGTGCATCTTTTGAAAAGACTATGAAGAGGATGAATTTTGCAGTATGAGAGATTAACTTGCAGTGTTATTTTGGTGGAGCAGTAGTTAGAACTACCTCTGGTATCCTGTAAATATGACGTCCCAAAGTAATAATGAGACTACGAGGTCTAGACTCATAGACAACATGACGTTTCCACATATATGGTTTTCCCAAAACAACATCACAAACATAAATAGGGGAAATATCACACACTACCTCATCCTTCAAGGGATGGATGCCATAGGACATGTGACATTGCTGGCTGACGTGAAGATCTCGTCCCTGGTGAAGCCACCCAATATTGTATGGTTGTAGGTGTGGTGTTATCGACAACCAAAACTGTTTGATGACCTTAGCTGAGATGAGGCTTTTCTGGCTATCGTTATCAACAATGAAATGCAATGGGGTCCCGCTCACCCACATCTGTGAATGGAAGAGGCACTCCCCTTCTTCAAGATCTATTGGTTCTTCTAGTTGAATTGTTGTGGTCATGAAAGTAGCAATGGGTTCTGTGTTGATGATCTGTCTGTTTTCAATATTTTCTAGATCGGATTTTGAATCATGTTTTAGCTCTGTGTCTTTGACCTCGACCACCAATGACTATTTTGAGCGAAATTCATCAGTGTTGTGCCGACGGATTTTGTGGAAGTCACACCACTTACCAATTTCATTCTTCATAATTATTTTACCCTTTTTTTCCTTTGTCTTTGGCTGGTTGTGTAGAGGATATTGGTGAGGGTTGTCTTTACGATGCTTTGGTTGTTTCATATTTGCAAACCCGAATTCCCATTTGTTTCGGTGCCTAAATTTCTGCTCGATTTTGACAACATGTCGATAGGTAGCTCCCAATGATGAGATGTTTAGGAAATCCATTTCGGTTTGGATGTACTGTTGACCCAAAAATCTTCTTTGAGCTCAACATGATGTTTTGCACCTTCATTCCTCCACAAGCGTCCCTTTGTGTTATGGGGGTCATAGTTACTATGGCCTCTGCCCTTGAAAGAGTATCAGTTGGATAACCTCAAATGGTTTTGATCCCTACCACATCATAATTCCTCATGTCAAGACTATTTAGTTCATATTTCATGAGCCAATCTCACATTTTGCGAAAAATTTAATGTTAGCCCCTTTCGCCTATCACTAGGCGGGTCGCTTGGGGACGGGGTCCTGTCGCAAAGGATAAGATAAAGTCTGGTCAAATTTTGAGAAATAAAATTCTTCCATCTTGTTGGGATCAATACAATATTTCCAATGGGCTATCATGATCCCGATTCTGAGTTCGTATGACCCCCCTACAGAGGACGTAAAGTTAGAGTCACCCGAATGGCCAAAACCAATAGTTGTGATTTCCTGGTCTGATTTTGTTCAGATTTATGTTTTAAAAGGAAAGGAAAACATAGATATTGAAGTATGATACCTTTCCAATGGTATATCCTTTGTTTGGTTTCGACCCCCGGTTGGTAAGAACGAGCCTTCGCAAGTTCATGACCAATTTTGGACACCAGATTGGTTGCAATGCTTCATGGTTCAAAAATTATTGGTAAAGAGTTTTAAATTAGAGATTCATTAATTCCACGTTGTAATGGACTCACATAAATTTCCAATGGCTCCTCATTTTCCTCATTCCGACCTCGGATGGACCGGCTAGAGCTGTCACAAGTTGGTCAATTAATTTGGACAAAGTAAGGCAACCAACTTGCGAAGCAGGGTTTCATGATAGATAAGATAGCCAATAATGGCCCCCAAAAAAAAATATATGGAAAACTCATCGAATTAATCATTGATACCTTTTCGATGGTACTTCATTTGCCTCAATTGGATATTGTATGATGATATGGCACCTTTCACAAGATAGGGTGTCATGTGGGCCCACCAACAAGTCAGGGGTTTTGAGCAACAACTGTTTTGGGCCGCAATTGAGGGTTGAGGTTTAAATTTTTTACTATGGCTGAGTATGAAGGCCTGTGCATGGCCATTTGTAGGCCCTGGGATTTGACCCCCAGCCCCCTCCCTTTTCCTCTGATCATAAATTCCTAGAAACTACTAGAAATCAAATAGGAGGGGAGGGGGCTTGAACCCAAAACCTCCCTCTCCTGACTATTGGGAAAAAACCCAAAAATAAAAAAAATAAAAAAATTAATTTGGGGTGGTTGGCCACCCATCCACCACTAGGGTTCCACCACCACCTCCTCTAAACCCCAATACCTCTTCCTGCAACTCGACCTCCACTCCTCCACTTCTGCAACTCCTCCTCTTTCCTTTCACACTGCTTCATCCCTCCTCCACACACCCTCCACTTAACTACGTACATGCGCTCTCCCATCCCTCCACACTCCACTCCACATTTGCACACACCAACAACCTCCTTGACCTCTGCCTCTTCCTCCCCTCGTGCGCCCTCTCTCTTCCAATATGAAGACCCCTGCCACCTTCTCCCTCCACCTCTTCCTTCCGCGCACACACCCATACCCACTCCTTCCTCCATCTACCTATCCCTCCCTCTCCCCAAATCCCTCACCACCTTCTCCACCATGCAGTCAACCCACCCAACACCATGTATTCCCTCCACCTACATGCTCCTCCTCTTTTGTATTCCCTTCCACTCCCCCACACACTAGCAATCCCCTT
>JZKD02S1673078.1:582644-599047 GCA_000966675.3 Picea glauca | reverse complement strand
TTATTAGAAAATATAATAAAATTAATTTTTTTTTAATATTTTTTTTTTATATATGTTTAAACTATATAGTAAATTTTAATTCCCCCCCACTAAGGGTTACTGGACTCTTTAATTGCATAACTTTTCCATACAGAGGTGGATTTTCTCTCGTGAATAGTAAAAATGACCGGGGAGAAGTCAAGAATGCATCCATGACATTGACCTCCACAAATTCAGCCCATAATTTCAGTGGCACACCCTAGAGCGACATGGACTCATTATTGGCCCAAAAAGAACGCACCAGAAAGAGGCTTAATTGGGGATCTCCGAGGCCAAATTGGGACGTATGAGGAAAATTATTTCAGCTACAGGTATGCAGGCCTATATCATCCTGTAAATTCTGGTTTCCAGCCCATAATTTTTCCCTAATTTCAAATTTTCCCCTAATCAGTCTCTCTACCGACTCCTTCCCGCGTACCTTTCCGAGGCCATATCTTACTCATCTGGATTCAGATTTGTGCCAAACGAAAGGCACAGGAAATTTAGTGAACAAAGATACAACATGGGAACAATTAAAATCATTTTTGTGGTGTCTTGGTATAGGGGAAATCCTCTCAAGGTTCATGGCCAGGGAGTCCCCTCACCGAAACAAGCCCAAATCGAAGCCATGCTTCGACCAACTCACATGGAAAATTATAGGCATCAAAGGGGGTGTATAATCAGGTATGAAAAGTGCTTGAAAATAAGACATTTCCTTACATACAATGACCAAATCCCAAAGACCCCTTGCCCTCCTAAGCAATTCTGCAATTTCCCCACACCTTAGGGCTTCATCCCGGTGAATCCAACAACCATGGATGGTCGAGTATTGTACTAAATCACCTCGTCTACAACTTCAAAATATGGAATAAATGAAAGATTCTATTGGATGGCACAAATCCCAAGGAAAATGGTGATGTGACATATTAATTTTGTCATTTTATGATAAATTACTTTTTGTAATATGTAGTCTCGCATAATTTGATTTTTGGTATGTATACATTGTAATTAAGAGGTCAAATCAGATTTTATTTGATCCCTTTTGGATAAGATTCCCTTTTAAGATAAGGTTACTTTTTGGTAAAAAGACAAAAACACTTTAGGGTTGGTCCACTTGTCACTTTTCCAAAAGTGACAAGTGTCTTGTGACCTAACCCTAAGCCTTCATCACTCCTTTATAAATAAGAGGGTTGGCATTGTAAAGAGGGAGGATGAATATAGTAACACAGTTCTGCTGAAATTTTCCAAAACTCTTTGTGTGTGTGATACTTGTTGAGTTTTAGTTGTTGGATATGTCACTTTTTGTTTAAGGGTTTAGGGGTAGAAGTAAATACTTGTTATGTTAGCTATATCTAGGAGGGATTGGTTAGCTAGGTGTTTGTTTTTTCTTCCTTGGGTTTAACTTACTTGCTTTCATTGTCTAACAACTTTGTTTAACTTTTTTGATGTGTTTTAGTGCATATTTTCTTAAGTATTCAATTGTTTTCATCCTTAGTTAGTGTCCAAGAGTCCTAGGGCCCCTTATGACAATCCTTAAATAAGCCTCTTAGCTTGTTGTTCATACTTGTTTTCTTCCTTATTTCGTTCATGTACATTTTTGTTATGTTTTCCTCCTAGTAACCTTGTTGTCCCAAATAGGAAAATTGACCATTTTGGTCAATTTTGCCCCACGAGACAACCATCTTAGTTGGTTGTTATCTGTCTTTTATGTGAAAAGTTATGTTTCATTTACTCCAATTTTTCCATATAAATAACTAAAATGTCATTGTTTGCTTGCAAAGATACAATTCGATCACCTACTTTGCTTCTCCTAAGTGGTTGGGGACCACCCAAAGACCTATTTGAGGCAAAGGGGCCAACAACAAAGCGAGGAAAAAACATCAAACCTGATTGATAAATCTACCCAATCACTCTCATATTCACCTTACATTCACTAGCACTCATCCTGAAATTTTTGGCACACATACCCATGTTGATATACTTTGTTTGTGTAGATAGTTTGAGTAGTTTACTTGTAAATTTTTGTTTATAAAATCTTATCTGTACTTTCGTAGATATTCATCACTATTTCTAAACTCCAATCAGTAAACTTCCAATCCCCATATAAGAAATCAGTTGGGGATTTCATGCACATGGCAACATTTCCACTCACAAAGAGCCTCAACCCATTCCTTTGGGTTGAATGGTATAATTGTTTACTTGTAAATTAGTTGATTTTGTCATATTTTCATTGTATAATTTTTCATTCACTAATCTACTGGTGGATTCCCCTAAAGGGGCCATGCAAAAATCAACAAGCTAAATACACTCAAAAAACTGCAAAACAATTGAAAACAAAGAAGGGGTCCGCCCCGTACACTCAAAACAAAACCTATACTATTTATCTATATACATACATATATTATTTAGCCGTGCCATATATGTCACATAACTATTTACGTTTTTTGTATAAAGTTTTAGATAGATTCAAAATTCATTGACCAGTAGGCACACTTGTGAAAGAAAGACGTGACCTCACCACGTGGATGGCCTGGTCCTTTATTTCAAGCAATTTCAATTTTATAGGATACTAAGAGTCAAATCCAGGGAGACGTCATCAAGATCCCCTCAGAAGTTGTCTAGTTAGTATAAATCAAGTGGTCTTTCATTAGTACCACACGGTCAAAGAGTTGAATAGCTCAGCTTGGTTGGAATAGTACTCTGCTTGGGTAAGCTCCACTAAAAATCTCTTATGCGGGGGGAGGGGGTCATGGGCCTCTTCCCTTTCGCAGGTATCCTTCTTCCATCCAAGTGGTTTTAAGAGATCAAAATTTCTAGTGACGAGAAGTGGATAATTCCTACTTCCTTGAACTGCATGGGGCACTCTTCAATCTAACCACCGTGGTCTGCTAAGAATACTATTCATATACTAGTTGGCACAGTTCTGAGATGTGTTTTCCTGATTGGGATAACCTTCAAAACAGTATGGTGGCCAAGGAATGTATTAATAACTAAAAATTCACCAATAAAATACATTTAAAGTCAAACCTTTTATCAGTCCACCCTTCATCCACGAATCAAAATTGAAGTTGTAAATACTCTCCCAAACATAGTTGTATCAACTTGTAAAAAGGATGTCCATCTTGTTTTATAGCCCCCTTTTTGATTTGGCTATCTTCCGGGATCACTTTCCGAGTCACCTCGGGGGGTACCAAGCCATCCCAGGCTTGTTTCCCTGCCTTAAAAGCTTCGAACAACTTGTTGTTCACAATTTACAACCATCTAAAAGGACTTGGCTGTAGCTTTTAGTCTCACATTTCACCTTTATTTTTTCACTTTTTCACTTGAGGCATCCATTAGTTTAATTGTCAAGGACTCCGGTTTACCCCAGGAACCCATTCTAGGCCATTTTCCAAGGCTTTAAGGGAGTGAAAAACTCACTGTTCTCTTTGTCTAGTTTGTTGTCCTAAAACTCAATGAGTTTATTTTCATCTTATTGTCCATAATTTTCACCCCCAGGACATTTTGACCATCCATGAAGCTGAGGGAGGACAACACCCAGGGTGGGTGGTCCTAAGAAAAAATTCTTATAGGTCTTTCACCTCTCCTTTTTCCCCTCCATTACTGCCTCAGGCGAAGGACCATTTTAGGTGTGAGTAGTCTTTGCCTTGTGCCTAGCTATCAAAGAGGTTGTAACCAACTTCACAGCCGGATAGGCCGGATCTATCCCAATGAACAGATTTTGCTTATAACATGTACCTATACATAGCCCCACAGTATTTCAGAATGAGATGTCACTCAGAGTCTTTGATACCCATATTGGTGTGCAAGGTATGGAAAGTATTTGTGAGCTTCATAACTATTTGGCTCTTCTCTTGCTGGAGTGTGGTCCATCACATGTACTAGTCTTCATAGTTATCAACAAGATAGTACTGTTCTTTGACCACATCCATAAAAAATCCCCAAGTGGGATTGACCCCATATATTCCACATTCCTTTGTGGAATTTTTCTCTTAGTAATTTTCCCACCAATGTTTGACATGGGGGAGAGCCTTGAGGAGTGTGAAGGTGATATTTTCCCTATCAATTTTTTTTTGAACAAAGAAATAACCTTCTAATAGATTTAACCATTTTTCTAGGGCATCCGCATCTATCTGACCTTCATATATGGGAATATCAAAATTAACTTGTACCTTGAAGGGAGAGGTTCCTCCAAAATGGTTGCTTGATGAAGATGCACATGTTTCTATTGACAGACGTTTAAGGATGTGTGCAAAATTATCCATCATCTCATCCCTTTGTCGCACGAGAGCTTTCTCAAGCAACATGTTAATAAAATATTCTTCTCCATTGTTTTTATTTTATGTCACCATTGAGGGTTTCTTGGGTGTGCAAGAGTGATTGTCCTCAAGAGAGACAAACTCGAGACCCAACTGGCTATACTTGAACCTCGTCAGGGACATGCATTGAAAAACGATCAAGAGCAGCCTACTCTAATACCACTGATCTAGATTAATTTTGGAATGAAATGAAAGAAGATATATTACAATGAAATGCTCATGAAAATCTCCAAAAATAGAGAAATACAACAATACTTGATTTCTATTAATGAAAGAATTGTAAAGAGACTGTAAAAATACAAAGTGCAAGACTCGTTAGAATGATGGCAGCTTTATCTCTGAGAAGAGATGTGATGACTATGCTCATTAGAAATATGATGATTACAATGAGGCTTTGAAGGCCTTTTTATGATAACCATGAATGTCAAAACCCTAGACATCCAAAAACCTAACCCTAGGAGATGAAACGCCAAAAGTCATGTGGACCCCGTTTGGGTAAGTTGGTACATTAACTTCCTGGGGTCGTAACTTTTCCATACGATATCTATTTTAGGCGTGTGATAGCTCTTTGGAAATCTCTTTTTGAGAATTACACATTACATCGTCAAACTCTGACTCCATCTACAGTTTGACTATGGAGAGCCAAAAATACATTGTTTAGGGCCCTAAAACAAACCTGGAAGTACAACAAGATGTGATGACATGAAAACATACAAAATAAGCCAGTTGGATTAGGTGGGAGGCCACCAGTATCAACCTAGAATATGTGTAGGGATTCATACAACCTTGGAAGTGTAGAACCCACAAGTACAAATAAGTACAGAAGAACGTGTTTCACTAAAAACTGAAAAGAGGAGCCAGTTGGAATAGGTGGGTGTCCACCAATATCCACTTGGATCAGTTGTTGAAGTGTGGATAGAGTTACAAAGATGCGTTCAGAGTTTTCCTCTATATTTGCATTCAAATTATCTATGGAGGGAACTTCCAGTGGATTTGTTGTTGGGTGGCCTGAGGATTGAGTGTCTTGGCCTTGACTGGAGGGACAATGAGAAGCACTCAGAGGTGGGAATTTAGAAGAATTCCATCCAGGGAAATAAGTCGGAGTGCAACCTAGAAGGTTCCCTTTCCGATAAAACACTCAATTTTACATCCCCAACCAGATGATGTGCGTCAACTATTCTGTTGCTTAGCCTTTTTTTGGATTGTGTGATGGAGACCTAGGGAGCTTCCCATGAATTCTTGATCTGTCATTTCCTATGACCTATGAGATGGGCTGACTAAATGGAACATGCATGGCTTTCCTTTGCTTTGGGAATCCTCATTGCCTTGACATAGTGAGTACAAAAGTGGTGGACGCTCTAATAAGAAAAATCATGACCCGCAATTTTCTCCTTCTGTGATAATGCACTAGGTAAAAATCAAGAACTGAGTGATGCTATGTCCAAGGGATAAAATCCCTTAAGAAATTGCTCCTTTCCCGCGTCGTGGTCATTAATGGTCCATTAAACTTCTAGTACCAGGATTTACGATTTCCATCCTTCACCATGCAGATCTGCAACATTCTCCTAGCCTGAGATCGAGCGAGGTACTTAGTGCCTCATGTGATTTAGTTCCACTTCCTCCACATCCTTCCACCTACGCCTCTGGCTCGGGGATCAAAGGGCTAGGTGACAGGTGTATTAAAATTCTGGGTGGAGTGTCATGCGCACTATGAGCTGGATGTCACTCCATCTGAGGCCTCCTGAACCCATAATAATATACATGCATGCATCATAATAAAATTCCCATGTGAATAAAACCATAATAAAAATTTGTTGATGCAGTCATTCAAGCAACACACAATATGCATATAAAAACATTTACATAGAAAAATTAACATGATAAAAGATAACATAAAATTGTCTTTAAATAGATGAACCAACTGGATACATACGAAGGACGTTCCTCATAGCCATAGGCTTGTTGTTCATTTTCTCTCAACAACAATACACCCCTGAGTTGGGGCTATGAGTCGAAAATGAGGTATGGCCTCTTTGGTTGTCCACTCTACACATTTAGCAGCCCAAAACCCAAGTTCTACTCCAACAACAATTCCAATCCTCCAAATCTCTTTTCCCTCAACCCACACAACCCAAGGAATGGGATCCCCCTTCTCTGCCATGTAGTCTCTCAGGCCTTCCCACTTCCCTCTAGGTCTCCAATGCACATGATTGGATAGGAAATATATTAGTTAGGGACTCCAAGAATTATCAGTTTCTCCAAGAGTGCTCAAAACAACCTTCCCAAGGCTCTTGAACCAATTTCCTCAATAATAAATATCCCTTACATGCACACAACTTTGATTACGGGAATATAACATTCTTTCTATCATAAAATTCATCCCAATAAACTATCTTTCCATGGCTAGCATGAATGGTTCTCTTCTTAACACCCAACTCTTCTCTTGTTGTCCAAAATTAAAATGTAAAATATGTTCCAATAACCCATTCAAATTTATTTTTCTTCTCATGCAAGTTTGAGTTTCACATTTCCTAAAATACGGTTGTACTCAGCCCATGTTGTTATAAATTGGTGAGTTGACCTTAGTGGATTTACCACTCTTACATCAATTTAATAACTCTTTTGATATTTATAAGGGGATAAACATTAATAAGAAAATGGCCGAAGTAATAGAAATGGATAACCCCTTGGACCCTCCTTTATCCCCCTCTCTTGTAGAATCATAGCCCCCCACTGTTACCATCCCTCTCATATCACAACCCATGATTGTCATTTTTATTAATCATTTTAATGTACAATTTACATAGCTTATCCCTTAACCATATTTATCAATACATTATCCCCAACCCAAACATATCGACTTACCAACCTAAATCACATTTACACAATTACATTATAATTTGTGGGGATTAAACTATGGATGTTACATCCGCTCCCCCTTATTTTTTCTCCGTCTTTAGTGCACAACACCATACATTTGTACATACATATTACAATGTCAGGATCTCTAACCTTTAATTAACATATAGGCTCTTTGTCCCTTAGGCTATATCACTTCCCTCCAAGGATCCAATATAAGGTTGGACATGAAGTCTAAGATATGTGTCTCCAGGAAATCCAACTGTGGTAATGGAGTCTCCAAGCCTTCAAATAGTTGTAGATTTACCTATTGCACTACATCTTCAGTTGCACTTTTCTTCTTTTGAGTTGCAACAAGTCCACTAAACTTTACTCATTCCACGCCTTTGTCCTTGAGCTCCATTTCCTTCTAGTGCTATTCTTTCCAAGTACTTGATTCATGTATTCATTATTTAGTTATTCCTATGCAATCATAATGAAAACGTACATGTTGTAGTCCTTTTCATATAACAATCATCTTATTCAAAATAGTTCTCAACTCCAAAATATAAACATGTATTAAAATAAATTTACAATCATAATCTGATATTTATTAGTATGGCTATCCTGTGCTTCACATGCTGCCACATGCAATAATTCAACTCAATATCATTTTCTGACACACCCTCATGATTCCAACCACCATGCCATATGCATTCTTAAGTTTCCTCTTCCTAGATATGGTCACCCTCCAAGCTCAAACATCCCCTTCAATGCTACACAATCCCTTAGGCAATCCATTATTTGCCAAGGTGTTCTCGTGCAAGGATAGCACCAACTTACTACCAGAATTCCACTAGAAATTTATAACCTATGGAAACCATAGGGTTCTAGCATCATAACAATAGCTTTTATCCTAAGATTTCCAGCTTCAATAGCCATTATATCATATGTACACACATATAGTCATGGTGAGATATCATCATAACAATTTCACTTATTAATTCAAATCTGTTTCATAGGGAAATTCAAATTTCCTAGTATGAGATTCCTTCCCATAATGTTCGGCGCTTGTAGCAACAAACATCAATCTTCCTTATGAGCTTAAACAATTTCCATATCCAAGACCATTCTTCCTGTAATTTTCTCAACCTTCATTCAACCAAACATATTGTCAATATCTCATGTACAATATACTTTTTTTGCACATTTACAATAACTTGTGAAATGATCTCAGAATTGTGTCTTACGAACAATTAAATCGCTTCTAGCTATTATTCATATTAAATGGAATGAAACTATCATTCCCTGTATATACATTATCTAGCACACCAATCTTTTCATAATGTAATCAAACATTATCAATAAATAAACTAATGTGCCAATACCCATGGCCACATCTACACAATGCATCCTTGCATTGACTCCAAAATACCACATATCTATGTCATGTGTTCCACCATGGTGAGTTGGAAGGTTTAGCCAACACCTCAACACATCATCCAAACTCTTGCCCCTTTACTTGTTCGACCATTTGGATACCTTTCTCTTTGACCCATACACAACACTAGGAACATAATCCCTTAATACTCTTCAATATCGACAAAGAGGTTGTAGTCCAAACATTGGTTATACATGGGAAGACCATTGAACACTTGTATGACACTATAGCCCTTCCATACCCAACTACAACATGGACTCACACATGGATAGATCTATTGGCATCCATTTCTATAGTAGGAGTGTGTCTCCTAACTTGACTTGGTTATGATCTCCTAACCAAGATAACATGACATGTAATTAAATTTCATATAATTGCATTCAAGAGTTTCACCATTTTTGCACCTATTTCATTGGTACAATTAATCTCAAAAGCTATCTTCTACCACATGTGGAAATACATCTGGTGAGAACTAGAATTTTTTTATATCGAGCACTGGTAGTATTCCTAATTGCGAATAAACAACAACTCTCATATTCAATATCTAAGGTTGCCTCCAACTTCTGCATCAATCTAAATTTTCCAACTTTGTCCTTTTGCATTTTTTGGAGACTAAGAATTTTTAGTGTAAACCTCTATCTCCCAAACAGAGCAAAATTGACAAAAACTCCCTCAAGACAAAATTGTTTGGGTTGACAATTAGATAAAATGTTGACTAAATAAAATTTTCTATATTGGTGATTTGGGGTCCCTTTTCATCCTCTGAAGATTTCAAAAATCCCCAAGAAGTGCACAAGAATAGTAGATTTTTCTTTGTTTTAACATGTCCACTCCAAACACTTTTGAATTTTGCTAGAATCCCAACTGGGTATCTTCATGTCTATTTTTTGATCTATCTAAAAAATTTCACCTTAATCTAGGTCCTGATCACTAAGCACAACCTTTATCTTAAAACCCCACTAATTTTCATTTTTTCAGAAAATTGAAGCATAATTCGCTAGTGGCCTTCATCAACACTCTTGTATCCCTCGTCACTATGGACATAAACTTTAAATTTCACATGATTCTCAGTTGAACTGCTTCTGTTATGGCCAAAACAATTTTTTTGGCTCTATACTTTTTTGTAAACTTTTATATTTTTCTCTTTCTCTTCTCCTTATTTTCTTCTTTATTTTACCTGTATTAGTGAGTTGAAATATTTCTTCCTTGCCGATACATTCTCACTAATAATTTATTGCCAATCAAAGATCTTTCTCTTTCTCTCCCTTTTCTTCTCTTCTCCTTTTCTTCTTTCTTTTCCTTGTATTAGTGAGTTGGAATCTTTCTTCCTTGCTGATACATGCTCCTTTATCAACAATCAAAGATGTTTCTCTTTCACTGATACACGCCCTTTATTGATGATTAAATATGTTTCTCTCTCATCGACATTTTGGCACCCAAAATACTTTTTTTCATCGACGTTTTGGTTCCCAAAAGACTTTTCTTCACCAATGTTTTGGCACCCAAACATCTTTTCTTTCCTGATATTTCGATTCCAGAATATCTTTTCCTCGCCAACGTTTTGATGCCAAAATCTCTTTCTTCGTTGATGTTTTGGTGGCGAATTCTCTTTTCCTCTTCAACGCATGAATGCCAAAATCTCTTTCTTCACCGACATTTCGGCACCAAAATCTATTTTCCTTGTCGACGTTTTGACACCAAACGTTGTTTCTTTACTGATGTTTCAAGGTCATAATATCTTTTCCTTGTTGACATTTCGATGCTAAAATCTCTTTTATTCACTGATATGTTGCTTGGTGAAATTCTTTTCTTTGCCAATACGCCCTGTATTGAACACAAAAGAATTTTTGACACTTAGCTGATTTCTTTCGTGTTTTTAATCTTGCGATTGTCACAATTGTCACAAAAAACATTCAACTTGACTCCTTCAGCCAGATTCAACCCTTCAACGGCCATAACAACTTTTGCAACATGAAAAATCAATAATCTAAATACTAGAAATGAAGAAAAAGGGGGATTTCAACCCCACATATTCTACCGGTGAACTTCAAATTTCACCCCAAACACCATGAGTTGCTACTGCGAATTTGACCATTTTGGCCTCCAGGACCATAACCCATTGATTGAATTCTAATTCTCAACATACCCATGTCAATTTTCAACTAAAATATGCCCAAAAATTGGGGATTTTTCCTGATTCCTCAATTTTCCCCAACTAAAACACATGTAGCAACTCTATTTTTGCTGAAGGAGACCCTTGCAAGCCATGTATTGCAATCTAAGCTCTGATACCACTTGTAATAAACCTTGCCTCCTAACCCCATAATAATATACATGTGTGCCTCATAATAAAATTCCCATGTGATTATCAAAATATTAAAAATTTGTGGATGCAATCATTCAAGCAACACACAATCTTCATATTAAAACATTTACACAATAGAATTAACACGATAAAAGATAACATAAACTTTTATTTGAATAGATGAACCAATTATCTGCATACGAAGGACGTTCCTCCCAGCCATTGGCTTGTTGTTCATTTTCTCTCAACAACAAGCCACCTTCGATCTGGGGCTATGATTCCACAAGGAGGTTTTGCTCTTTTGGTTGTCTACTCTCCACATTTAGCACCCCAAAACCTAGGTTCTACTCTAACAACAATTCCAATCCGCCAACTCTCTTTCCCCTCAACCCTAACAACCCAAGGAGAGGGATCACCCTTCTTCGCCACACAGTCCCTCAAGTCTTCCCACTCCCCTCCAAGGCTCCAATGCACACAATTGGCTAGAAAATATCTTAGCTGAGATTCTTGGAATTATGAACTACTCTAAGAGTGCTCACAACAACCTTCCCAAGGCTCTTGAGCCAATTTCCTCAACATGAAATATCCCTTACAAGCATACAACCTTCATTACAGACATACAACCTATTTTCTAGCATAAAGCACATCTCAACAAGACGAGTTTCGATGGCTAACATGATTGGTGCTCTTCTCAACACCTAACTCTTCTCTTGTTGTCTAAAATCAACATGTAAAATTTGTCCCAATAACTCATTCAATTTTTATTTTCTTCTCATGCAAGTTTGACTCTCACATTTTCCAAAATGTGGTTGTACTCAATCCATGCTGTCATAAATTGGTGATTTGACCTTTCCCACCTACCACTCTTACATCAATTTAATATCTGTTTTGATATTTCAAAGGGGATAAACATTAATATGAAAAGGACTAAATTAATTGAAATGGGTAACCCCTTGTGGCGCAGACCCCTCTAGTGCTCGACGCCCGCACACATGATCGATCAATTACCAAGTGAGCTGAAGTAGCTCTTCTGACTCCCTGCTAGAAATCAACGTCAAAATCAGATCCACGGGTCCTTTCGTTGTCCTCGACATCCTTGCATAAACGACCGCTTCCTCTTTCCTGCAACAAGAAATGAAATTTTGGACTTCGGTTTTTTTTCCTAGTACCTGTTGTCGAGGACCTCTATTCTCGCGATCAACTGATTGTCAATTACCTGGGATGCACCTTTAGCATTAGCCCCTGGGCTATCTCTTGGCCCACATGACCAATTCTCATATGACCACAACCATATGTCCTTCGGGATTTACTGATGCGAGAGCCCGATCTCTTGTCCTCTTGACTCCCAATTCACCGATCCACGAAATGCCGAATCGGTAATGCCTTAGCCCCGCCTGGCTATGCTTCGGCCCAAGTGACCATCCTTCACATGACCAAGAACTTATTTCATGGTTTCACAACCCAAGCGCTCGACCTCTTATTCTTTAGACCCTCGAAGTGTCGATAAAACGAAATGTCGATATGGCGCTTATCCCGACCTTCTCTCCTCCTTTCACTATTTCGGGTATTAAAACACCGAGATACTTCGATGCTTTTTCCTCTGAACCTCCAAAGTTTCGATCCCTGATTTCCCAAAATGACGTCATCTATACCCCACAACGAGACTTTTCCACGCGTCACTTCCACCAATCCTTCCACTGACGTGGGCTTCTTTCCACCCGTTGCCTCCTTTTGGACTACACGCCCATATAACTTCGGACTTCTGGGTATCGCAAGTCCTAGACTCTCGGTCCCAAACCTTTCTTTAGCGTGAACCTCGAATTTCCGATCTACTCGGACTTCACCACGTATTCCAAGTATTTTCCCCACTACGCGACCTTCCACCTTTCGTCAGGGTTTCGGACTTCGTAATTTCGCAAGTCCACACGCTGAAGTTTCGACTCTTATCTTCTGCTCTATACTTGCAGACTCTAACTCTTACCCCACCTTTTTTTTCCAAAATGAGATCCCAAATCTCTTTTACCTGAGGGGGCTCTTAGAGTTGTTCCCTCCAACCTACCCACCCTATTCAATTACATTGAATGGGTTGTCTAGTCCGCAATTCGGATCTAGATCTCAGCCTTGCAAACATTAAAGGCCTATCTTATCTACAACCTGCGCAAAGGAACGACTTCCTAGCTCAACAACTTAAACATTTAATTACATTCAATTTTAAATCAAAATGAGGGCAGCGCCTCTCTTCAGCTTTGAATGCATGGGCTTGACGTGGTTGGCTGGCTGGTTGGCCAACGTGAGATGATGCTCCTGCATCATACTCCTCAGCTGCAAAATTCATGAGCTCTTGCTCATGAGCTTCCCCTCTCAGTTGTTGAAATCCTCCTGGATCCCAAACCATCCTTTGGAGTTGTTCATCTGCTCCATTTTCCTGTTGTTGTTGCTTCTGTGTTGTTGCTCCTGCTTCTTCCTTTCTATCCAGCGCCTCCTTGCTAGCAGCTTCTATTGACTCTATCATCAACCTTCTGATCTCCTCGATCACCTCATCGAACTGCTGTAATGGTTGGCTCTGCTCATGCAGTCTCCTCAGATGCAAAAATTTTCTACAAATGGGTAAATCATTGTGATCTCCCATGCCTTCTTCATCTACTGCCAACTTCACCTGTTGGATGTGCATGGTTTTCACCTTTACCCTTCTCTCGAGGGCTTCAATATGTTCATACAGATCAGCCAAACTAATGTTGTCTGCTGCTTCTTCTTCTTCTTCCACTTCTGCAAGCTCCAATGCTGCAGTCCTTTCAGGTTTCTGGCTGAAAGTATTGAGCCACTCCTTGGAATGCTCATCTTCTTCTTCTGTTGTCAGCTTCAGTGCTGCAGCTTCCTCAACTTCCTAGCTAAATATGTTGAGCCATTCCTCAAAATGATCATTCTCCTCTTCTTCTTGGGCAACTTCAGATATCTGCTCCAATTCTTCTCTGACAGTCACAGCTGCATGTCTTTCTCTCGTTGTTGCTGCTTCAATTGCAACATTGATTTTTGCCTCCTTCCGGGCAAATGGTAGGAATATTTCAATTCCCCCAATCATTAGAAGGTTCTTCCGATATTCCTCCTCTTTGGTCAACTTCGTCTGCTGATCTAAATTCTCCTGCTCATCCCTGCTCACCTGACAATATGGGATTTTCCTACCGCTTCCCTGGTAGACTATGAGATCAACCGATCCCTTCTTCATCAGCAATCCTTACTGAATTGAACTCACCTCCGAGTCCATGAGACTTTCAGACAGTATTGTATTCTTTTATCTACCCACTTGGCAATTTGAGATGCTTCCACGACCCTCCTGGCAGTCTTCGAGATCCCGCAGCGACCTCATTTCATTGCCTAGCTAGCAATGTGAAATTCCTTGGCTGTCCTCCTAACAGTCCATGAGATCTTCAGCTGATCTCAACTCCTTGCCCACCTGGCAATTTGGAATTTCCTCTCTGCCCTCCTGGCAGTTCTTAAGATCTTCAACTGATCCCATTTCATTCTCTTCACCGAGAATTCTCCCAGTCTCTGGTTCACATATCTGAACCATTTCCTCAGGTCCATCGAGGTTTTTAGCATGCCTCAACCATCCTTTTAACAACCTATGTTGTCTTCTAGCCATCAACTCCTTGACTGACCATTTTTCTTTTGCCTTCCTTATGGGTCATTCATATACCCATATTGACCTTGTATTCTACTGCATTTGAAATGCAAGCTTTTCCATTTCTGCCCTTATATCAGTGATCTCTTCATCTATTTCAGATCTACTCATCAGCTCTAGGTTCTTCCTTCCAACGTATCTATAGCCTTCAGTAGCCATATCGTTGTCCCAGTCTGTTCTCCTGGAAAACCTCCTGTTGTCACTCCGAAATCCTGAGTGTTCCCAGCTTCATCTACAGTCTTCTTGATTGTCTGTGGACTTTTGCCTACCTGCAAACAATCCTTACAAAGTTTCAGCACTCTATTTTCTTCCTTTGCCTTCCCCCTCTGCTTGAAATATACAAACAGAGTTCTCGCTCTGATACCAAACTTGGCACAGACGCCTCCAGCGCTCGATGTCCTCACATAGGATCGATCAATTACCAAGTGAGTCGAAGCGGCTCTTCTGACTCCTTGCTAGAAATCAGCATCAAAATCAGATCCACAGGTCCTTTCGTTGTCCTCGACGGCCTCGCATAAATGACCGCTCCCTCTTTCCTGCAACAAGAAATGAAATTTCGGACTTCGGGTTTTGTTCCTGGTACCTGTTGTCGAGGACCTCTATTCTCGCGATCAACCGATTTTCGATTACCCGGGATGCACCTTCATCATTAGCCCCTGGGCTATCTCTTGTCCCACATGACCAATTCTCATATGACCACAACCATATGTCCTTCGGGATTTACTGACGTGAGAGCCCAATCTCTTGTCCTCTTGACTCTCGATTCACCGATCCGCGAAATGCCTTATCGACAATGCCTTAGCCCCGCCTAGCTATGCTCCTGCCCAAGTGACCATCCTTCACATGACCAAGAACTTATTTCGGGGTTTCGCAACCCAAGCGCTCAACCTCTTGTTCTTTAGACCCCCGAAGTGCCGATACGCGAAATGCCGATATGGCGCTTATCCCGACCTTCTCTCCTCCTTTCACTATTTTGGGTATTAAAACACAAATATACTTTGATGCTTTGTCCTCTAAACCCCCGAAGTTTCGATCCTTGATTTCCCGAAATGACGCCAACTAGACCCCACAATGGGACTTTTCCATGCGTCACTTCCACCAATCCTTCCACTGACGTGGGCTTGTTGCCACCTGTCGCCTCCTTTCGGACTACATGCCCATATAACTTCAGACTTCCAGGTTATAAAAACAGGACCACAGAGCAATAAATAAAACAAATGCAGAAACAAAACACAGAAGACACACAATACAAGAGAGACACAGATTTACGTGGTTCACCCAGTGTGGGCTACGTCCACCAGAGAAATTGCTAGGTCCTTCCTTTATTATTATCCAACAAATGAAGGGATACAACCTACAACAAAACCCGTTGTAACTTCCTCTTCTTTCTCTCACAGTCTCCTTTATCAGAATACAATATTCACCATCAACCATAGCCACAATACATTTCCCTCATAAAAGAGGGTTTCCTTCTAGGGAAAAAAACCCTAACATAATCTCTACCGTTAGATCTACGACCTTATAATGAACGGTTCAGATTTACAATGAAATTACAATATACTTTTACAAGAAATTTTTTTCTTCGGGGGCTTCGCCCCCAAACCCTCGCTGGGGGCCCGCTTGCCCCAAGACCCCCCAGCCGGGGGGATATCCCCCCCGGACCCCGCAGAGGGGGTACCCACCCTTTTCACTCCCCCGCATGGAAGAGTGTACATACTTCTGGGGTGTAAATACTTCATGGGGTATAAACATGGCTGAAAGAAAGGACCTCTGAATCAGGAAGATAATCAGGCTCCACAACCA
>JZKD02S1673078.1:536025-547631 GCA_000966675.3 Picea glauca | reverse complement strand
CTGCACGGGGCACTCTTCAATCTAACCATCGTGGTCTGCTAAGACTACTATTCATATACTATTTGGCACAGTTCCGAGATGTGTTTTCCTGATCGAGATAACCTTCAAAACAGTGTGGTGGCCAAGGCATGTATTAATAACTAAAAATTCACCAATAAAATACATTTAAAGTCAAACCTTTTGTTAGTCCACCCTTCATCCACGAATCAAAATTGAAGTTGTAAATACTCTCCCAAACATATTTGTATCAACTTGTAAAAAGGATGTCCATCTTGTTTTATAACCCCCTTTTTGATTTGGCTATCTTACGGGATCACTTCCCGGGTCACCTCGGGGGGTACCAAGCCATCCTAGGCTTGTTTCCTTGCCTTAAAAGCTTCGAACAACTTATTGTTCACAATTTACAGCCATCTAAAAGGACTTGGTTGTATCTTTTAGTCTCACATTTCACCTTTATTTTTTCACTTTTTCACTTGAGGCATCCATTAGTTTAATTGTCGAGGACTCTGGTTTACCCCAGGAACCCATTCTGGGCCGTTTTCTAAGGCTTTAAGGGAGTGAACAACTCACTGTTCTCTTTGTTTAGTTTGCTGTCCTAAAACTCAATGAGCTTATTTTCATCTTATTGTCCATAATTTTCACCCCCGGGCCATTTTGACCATCCATGTAGATGAGGGAGGACAACACCCAGGGTGGGTGGTCCTAAGAAAAACTTCTTGTAGGTCTTTCACCTCTCCTTTTTCCCCTCCATTACTTCCTCAGGCGAAGGACCATTTTAGGTGCGAGTAGTCTTTGCCTCGTGCCGAGCTATCAAAGAGGTTGTAACCAACTTCATAGCCAGATAGGCCAGATTTATCCCAATGAACAGATTTTGTTTATAACATGTACCTATACATAGCCCCACGGTATTTCAGAATGAGATGTCACTCAGAGTATTTGATACCCATCTTGGTGTGCAAGGTATGGAAAGTATTTGTGAGCTTCATAACTGTTTGGCTCTTCTCTTGCTATAGTGTGGTCCATCACATGTACTGGTCTTCATAGTTATCAACAATATAGTATTGTTCTTTGACCGCATCCATAAAAAATCCCCAAGTGGGATCGACCCCATATATTCCACATTCCTTTGTGGAAATTTTCTCTCAGTAATTTTCCCACCAATGTTTGACATGGGGGAGAGCCTTGAGGAGTGTGAAGGTGATCTTTTCCCTATCAATTTTTTTTTTAACAAAGAAATAACCGTCTAATAGATTTAACCATTTTTCTAGGGCATCCACATCTATCTGACCTTCATATATGGGAATATCAAAATTAACTTGTACGTTGAAGGGAGAGGTTCCTCCAAAATGGTCGCTTGATGATGATGCACATGTTGCTATCGACAGACGTTTAAGGATGTGTGCAAAATTATCCATCATTTCATCCCTTTGTCACACGAGATCTTGCTCAAGCAACATGTTAATAAAATATTTTTCTCCATTGTTTTTATTTTATGTCACCATTGAGGGTTTCTTGGGTGTGCAGGAGTGATTGTCCTCAAGAGAGACAAACTTGAGACCCAACTGGCTATACTTGAACCTCGTCGGGGACATGCGCTAAAAAACGATCAAGAGTAGCCTACTCTGATACCACTGATCTAGATTAATTTTGGAACGAAATGAAAGAAGATATATTACAATGAAATGCTCATGAAAATCTCCAGAAATAGAGAATACAACAATACTTTATTTCTAGTAATGAAAGAATTGTAAAGAGACTGTAAAAATACAAAGTGCAAGACTCATTAGAATGATGGCAGCTTTATCTCTGAGAAGAGATGTGACGACTATGCTCATTGGAAATAAGTACAGAAGAACGTGTTTCACTAAAAACCGAAAAGAGGAGCCGGTTGGAACAAGTGGGTGTCCACCAATATCCACTTGGATCAGTTGTTGAAGTGTGGATAGAGTTGCAAAGATGTGTTTAGAGTTTGCCTCTGTATTTGCATTCAAATTCTCTATGGAGGGAACTTCCAGTGGATTTGTTGTTGGGTGGCCTGAGGATTGAGTGTCTTGGCCTTGACTGGAGGGACAATGAGAAGCACTCGGAGGTGGGAATTTAGAAGAATTCCATCCAGGGAAATAAGTCGGAGTGCAACCTAGAAGGTTCCCTTTCCGATAAAACACTCAATTTTACATCCCCAACCAGATGATGTGCGTCAACTATTCTGTTGCTTAGCCTTTTTTTGGATTGTGTGATGGAGACCTAGGGAGCTTCCCATGAATTCTTGATCTGTCATTTCCTATGACCTATGAGATGGGCTGACTAAATGGAACATGCATGGCTTTCCTTTGCTTTGGGAATCCTCATTGCCTTGACATAGTGAGTACAAAAGTGGTGGACGCTCTAATAAGAAAAATCATGACCCGCAATTTTCTCCTTCTGTGATAATGCACTAGGTAAAAATCAAGAATTGAGTGATGCTATGTCCAAGGGATAAAATCCCTTAAGAAATTGCTCCTTTCCCGCGTCGTGGTCGTTAATGGTCCATTAAACTTCTAGTACCAGGATTTACGATTTCCATCCTTCACCATGCAGATCTGCAACACTCTCCTAGCCTGAGATCGAGCGAGGTACTTAGTGCCTCATGTGATTTAATTCCACTTCCTCCACATACTTCCACCTATGCCTGTGTCTCGAGGATCAAAGGGCTAGGTGACATGTGTATTAAAAGTCTAGGTGGAGTGTCATGCACACTATGAGCTGGATGTCACCCCATCTGAGGCCTCTTGAACCCATAATAATATACATGCATGCATCATAATAAAATTCCCATGTGAATAAAACCATAATAAAAATTTGTTGATGCAGTCATTCAAGCAACACACAATATGCATATAAAAACATTTACATAGAAAAATTAACATGATAAAAGATAACATAAAATTGTCTTTAAATAGATGAACCAACTGGATACATACGAAGGACGTTCCTCATAGCCATAGGCTTGTTGTTCATTTTCTCTCAACAACAATACACCCCTGAGTTGGGGCTATGAGTCGAAAAGGAGGTATGGCCTCTTTGGTTGTCCACTCTACACATTTAGCAACCCAAAACCCAAGTTCTACTCCAACAACAATTCCAATCCTCCAAATCTCTTTTCCCTCAACCCACACAACTCAAGGAATGGGATCCCCCTTCTCTGCTATGTAGTCTCTCAGGCCTTCCCACTTCCCTCTAGGTCTCCAATGCACATGATTGGATAGGAAATATCTTAGTTAGGGACTCCAAGAATTATCAGTTTCTCCAAGAGTGCTCAAAACAACCTTCCCAAGGCTCTTGAACCAATTTCCTCAATAATAAATATCCCTTACATGCACACAACTTTCATTACAGAAATATAACATTCTTTCTAGCATAAAATTCATCCCAATAAACTATCTTTCCATGGCTAGCATGAATGGTTCTCTTCTTAACACCCAACTCTTCTCTTGCTGTCCAAAATCAAAATGTAAAATATGTTCCAATAACCCATTCAAATTTATTTTTCTTCTCATGCAAGTTTGAGTCTCACATTTCCTAAAATACGGTTGTACTCAGCCCATGTTGTTATAAATTGGTGAGTTGACCTTAGTGGATTTACCACTCTTACATCAATTTAATAACTCTTTTAATATTTATAAGGGGATAAACATTAATAAGAAAATGGCCAAATTAATAGAAATGGATAACCCCTTGGACCCTCTTTTATCCCCCTCTCTTGTAGAATCATATCCCCCCATTGTTACCATCCCTCTCATATCACAACCCATGATTGTCATTTTTATTAATCATTTTAATGTACAATTTACATAGCTTATCCCTAAACCATATTTATCAATACATTCTCCCCAACCCAAACATATCGACTTACCAACCTAAATCACATTTACACAATTACATTATAATTTGTGGGGATTAAACTATGGATATTACATCCCCTCCCCCTTATTTTTTCTCTGTCTTTAGTGCACAACACCATACATTTGTACATACATATTACAATGTCAGGATCTCTGACCTTTAATTAGCATATAGGCTCTTTGACCTAATATCACATAGACACTCTCGCCCAAAACATATATACATATGCACTCTGAACCAAAACATGTACACAAAAGGAACTATGACCCAAAACTGTACATAATGAGTTCACACTTCAGTAACTCTTGCAACAATTCCAACCAACAATATATCTTTCCACTTGGCCTACACAACCCAAGTAAGTGTACCCCCTTCTATGCTTTGTAGTCCCTTAGGTTGTACCACTCCCCTCCAAGGCTCTAGCATAGATCAACCAAGAAGTCTTATAGATGCGTCTCCAGAAACTCCAACTGCAACAACTTTTACAATTTTTCGATTCCCACAAAAATTCCAACCAACGAGATCTCATTCCCCTCAACCTGCATAACCCAAGGAAGTGTACCCCTTTCTCTGCACCACAGTCCATTAGGCTATATCACTTCCCTCCAAGGATCCAATATAAGGTTGGACATGAAGTCTAAGAAATGTGTCTCCAGGAACTCCAACTATGGTAATGGAGTCTCCAAGCCTTCAAATAGTTGTAGATTTACCTCTTGCACTACATCTTCAGCTGCACTTTTCTTCTTTTGAGTTGCAACAAGTCCACTAAACTTTACTCATTCCACGTCGTTGTCCTTGAGCTCCATTTCCTTCTAGTGCTATTATTTCCAAGTACTTGATTCATGTATTCATTATTTAGTTATTCCTATGCAACCATAATGAAAGCGTACATGTTGTAGTCCTTTTCATATAACAATCATCTTATTCGCAATAGTTCTCAACTCCAAAATATAAACATGTATTCAAATAAATTTACAATCATAATCTGATATTTATTAGTATGGCTATCCTATGCTTCACATGCTGCCACATGCAATAATTCAACTCAATATTATTTTCTGACACACCCTCATGATTCCAACCACCATGCCATATGCATTCTTAAGTTTCCTCTTCCTTGATATGCTCACCCTCCAAGCTCAAACATCCCCTTCAATGCTACACAATCCCTTAGGCAATCCATTATTTTCCAAGGTGTTCTCGTGCAAGGATAGCACCAACTTACTACCAGAATTCTACTAGCAATTTATAACCTATGAAACCATAGGGTTCTAGCATCATAAAAATAGCTTTTATCCCGAGATTTCCAGCTTCAATAGCCATTATATCATATGTACACACATATAGTCATGGTGAGATATCATCATAACAATTTCACTTATTAATTCAAATCTGTTTCATAGGGAAATTCAAATTTCCTAGTATGAGATTCCTTCCCATAATGTTCGGCGCTTGTAGCAACAAACATCAATCTTCCTTATGAGCTTAAACAATTTCCATATCCAAGACCATTCTTCCTGTAATTTTCTCAACCTTCATTCAACCAAACATATTGTCAATATCTCATGTACAATATACTTTTTTTGCACATTTACAATAACTTGTGAAATGATCTCAGAATTGTGTCTTACGAACAATTAAATCACTTCTAGCTATTATTCATATTAAATGGAATGAAACTATCATTCCCTGTATATGCATTATCTAGCACACCAATCTTTTCATAATGTAATCAAACATTATCAATAAATAAACTAATGTGCCAATACCCGTGGCCACATCTACACAATGCATCCTTGCATTGACTCCAAAATACCACATATCTATGTCATGTGTTCCACCATGGTGAGTTGGAAGGTTTATCCAACACCTCAACACATCATCCAAACTCTTGCCCCTTTACTTGTTCGACCATTTGGATACCTTTCTCTTTGACCCATACACAACACTAGGAACATAATCCCTTAATACTCTTCAATATCAACAAAGAGGTTGTAGTCCAAACATTGGTTATACATGGGAAGACCATTGAACACTTGTATGACACTATAGCCCTTCCATACCCAACTACAACATGGCCTCACACATGGATAGATCTATTGGCATCCATTTCTATAGTAGGAGTGTGTCTCCTAACTTGACTTGGTTATGATCTCGTAACCAAGATAACATGACATGTAATTAAATTTCATATAATTGCATTCAAAAATTAAATAACATTTGCATACTCAAGGTCCTTTTCCTCTAAACATTGATTCAATATTGAAATTTAACTAAGGTAAATCTTACCTCAATTCCCTTCAGTAATTATGCATCATAAGAAACCCATACCTTCATGGTTGTTATCAAATTACTCAATGCTACCTGATTAGTTGGTAAGCTCACATGATTTCTTCACCAACCTCTTGATCAACATTATTACCATCCTATTTTTACTTCATATGGATGGTTGTCATATGCAATGACAACACCATCAACATTTTTAACCATGCTATAAACAATTTTCCTGGATACATATTCCATCATTAACTACATTTAATTATCAGAATATTCCAAGCATGTTCGTATGCACAAATGCACTTCTATATGCACCAAGAATTCATTGTCAACATGCCTACTAATGCATATGAATTCTATCTTCTTGTGCTCCATGGAGTTTTCCTTGATTCCCTCTAGATCCTTGTGGCCCTATGCTTTGTCATTCTGCTCATATGAACATTTTCCAACCAAGTCCCACTCAACCTTCTTGCAATTCCAGTCAATATGCCCTATTGGAAATTGCCTCCTTTTAGGAAATCAACCCCAACTTTACCTTACCAGAACCTTCTAGCATCTTGATACTTCATTATCCTCCAACCAACTTACCCATTCTTATCATGGCATCCCTTGTCATTATCTCTAGTTGTCCATTATCTTTGCTCAACTTTTGAACACTTTTCTTCACTTCATTGAGTAATTCATTGTGAATCCCTATCCTTTCCATTCAGGACCAAATTGATCCCAATGGGATGTTGCATTTTTCCATTGGTACTAAAAAATGCATGGTCCTTCATTATTTTGTCCTTCCTTTCACCTATATCTTACTTCCACTACACACACTGATAATAGAAGTGACTTTCTTGCTCTGAGTACTTTTTAGTCAAAAATAACTTATTCATAATTAGCAATTATTTTCCAGGTATTCATATGCTTGCACATATAGATGAATCACCCATCCCATGAGTCACACATCACCTCTTGAGATCCTTGTTCTCTTTTGTAGCAAGCTTTGCATCTTTCAACAAATCTCTACCGTCAAGGTTGTGGAGTCTTGCCTTGCCTTTTTGTTCCCATTAATGACATTCTTCACCTGTTGGTTCATGTTTACATGAGAATCATTGTTGGTATTCTTTTTTAAGTCATTCAAACTTTGTAGTAGTAGAATATTAATTTTTTCTTCTCTTCCTAAGTCCTTTTACCCACTTTTCGTTACCTACCCTGTAGTTGTACGCTTCCTTATGCAAGCTCTTTATTGTCTCAACCAACTCTACAAGCTCTACCCTACTTCCCTGTCCATTGGCCCTGGGATTGTAATATGAAATAGAACCACACAATATTCACTTATGACATATACTATTTTTGTTAGAAATACCTTGACACAACACTCTCTTCTTGAGTGTCTCATGCTAATCAACAATACCCTATCATTAAAACTCAACCCCTTTTATTACCAGGATTTTGCACTTCCAAATGTTCCTCTATACCTATGCACATATGTCATCATGAAAATCAACACTCTTTTTGACCCAATACTCACCTTTGGTAGGTATCTCTAACATCTGAAAATGTTTTTCCTAAATTAACCTTATTTGGAAAACTTTCACCTTTGGTTCATAGAGCCTGATTTCCCTTTTTCCTGCAGTTTTATGAAATGAATAGATACTTCCTTAGATAACTTAATCTGTATGTCATGTTTCCCTCTATATTATCTTTCCAATGGATGTACTCATGCCTTATTCTTATTTCTAAGCTAAAAGTTATGGTTATCTGAAATCAAGAGTTTCACCATTTTTGCACCTATTTCATTAGTACAATTAATCTCAAAAGCTATATTCTACCACATGTGGAAATACATCTGGTGAGAACTAGAATTTTTTTATATCGAGCACTGGTAGTATTCCTAATTGCGAATAAACAACAACTCTCATATTCAATATCTAAGGTTGCCTCCAACTTCTGCATCAATCTAAATTTGCCAACTTTGTCCTTTTGCATTTTCTAGGGACTAAGAATTTTTAGTGAAAACCTCTATCTCCCAAACAGAGCAAAATTGACAAAAAACTCCCTCAAGACAAAATTGTTTGGGCTGACAATTAGATAAAATGTTGACTAAATAAAATTTTCTATATTGGTGATTTGGGGTCCCTTTTCATCCTCTGAAGATTTCAAAAATCCCCAAGAAGTGCACAAGAATAGTAGAATTTTATTTGTTTTAACATGTCCACTCCAAACACTTTTGAATTTTGCTAGAATCCCAACTGGGTATCTTCATGTCTATTTTTTGAGCTATCTAAAAAATTTCACCTTAATCTAGGTCCTGGTCACTAAGCACAACCTTTATCTTAAAACCCCACTAATTTGCATTTTTTCAGAAAATTGAAGCATAATTCGCTAGTGGCCTTCATCAACACTCTTGTATCCCTCATCACTATGGACATAACCTTTAAATTTCACATGATTCTGAGTTGAACTGCTTCTGTTATGGCCAAAACAATTTTTTTGGCTCTATACTTTTTTGTAAACTTTTATATTTTTCTCTTTCTCTTCTCCTTATTTTCTTCTTTATTTTCCCTGTATTAGTGAGTTGAAATATTTCTTCCTTGCCGATACATTCTCACTACTCATTTATTGCCAATCAAAGATCTTTCTCTTTCTCTCCCTTTTCTTCTCTTCTCCTTTTCTTCTTTCTTTTCCTTGTATTAGTGAGTTGGAATCTTTCTTCCTTGCTAATACATGCTCCTTTATCAACAATCAAAGATGTTTCTCTTTCACTGATACATGCCCTTTATTGACGATTAAATACATTTCTCTCTCATCGACATTTTGGCACCCAAAATACTTTTTTTCATCGACGTTTTGGTTCCCAAAAGACTTTTCTTCACCAATGTTTTGGCACCCAAACGTCTTTTCTTTCCTGATATTTCGATTCCAGAATATCTTTTCCTCACCAACGTTTTGATGCCAAAATATCTTTCTTCGTTGATGTTTTGGTGGCGAATTCTCTTTTCCTCTTCAACGCATGAACGCCAAAATCTCTTTCTTCACCGACGTTTCGGCACCAAAATCTCTTTTCCTCGTCCACGTTTTGACACCAAACGTTGTTTCTTTACTGATGTTTCAAGGTGATAATATATTTTCCTTGTTGACGTTTCAACGCTAAAATCTCTTTTCTTCACTGATATGTTGCTTGGTGAAAGTCTTTTCTTTGCCAATACACCCTGTATTGAACACAAAAGACTTTTTGACACTTAGCTAATTTCTTTCGTGTTTTTTATCTTGCGATTGTCACAATTGTCACAAAAAACATTCAACTTGACTCCTTCGGCTGGATTCAACCCTTCAACGGCCATAACAACTTTTGCAACATGAAAAACCAATAATCTAAATACTAGAAATGAAGAAAAATGGGGATTTCGACCCCACATCTTCTACCGGTGAACTTCAAATTTCACCCAAAACACCATGTGTTGCTACTGTGAATTTGACCATTTTGGCCTCCAGGACCATAACCCATTGATTGAATTCTAATTCTCAACATACCCATGTCAATTTTCAACTAAAATATGCCCAAAAATTGGGGATTTTTCCTGATTCCACAATTTTCCCCAACTAAAACACATGTAGCAACTCTATTTTTGCTGAAGGAGACCCTTGCAAGCCTTGTATTGCAATCTAAGCTCTGATACCACTTGTAATAAACCTTGCCTCCTGACCCCATAATAATATACATGCGTGCATCATAATAAAATGCCCATGTTATTAACAACATAATAAAAATTTGTGGATGCAATCATTCAAGCAACACACAATCTTCATATTAAAACATTTACACAATAGAATTAACACGATAAAAGATAACATAAAATTTTATTTGAATAGATGAACCAATTATCTACATACGAAGGACATTCCTCCCAGCCATTGGCTTGTTGTTCATTTTCTCTCAACAACAAACCACCTTCGAGCTGGGGCTATGATTCCACAAGGAGGTTTTTCTCTTTTGGTTGTCTACTCTTCACATTTAGCACCCCAAAGCCTAGGTTCTACTCTAACAACAATTCCAATCTGCCAACTCTCTTTCCCCTCAACCCTAACAACCCAAGGAGAGGGATCACCCTTCTTCGCCACATAGTCCCTCAAGTCTTCCCACTCCCCTCCAAGGCTCCAATGCACACAATTGGCTAGAAAATATCTTAGCTGAGATTCTTGGAATTATGAACTACTCTAAGAGTGCTCACAACAACCTTCCCAAGGCTCTTGAGCCAATTTCCTCAACATGAAATATCCCTTACAAGCATACAACCTTCATTATAGACATACAACCTATTTTCTAGCATAAAGCTCATCTCAACAAGCCGAGTTTTGATGGCTAACATGATTGGTGCTCTTCTCAACACCTAACTCTTCTCTTGTTGTCTAAAATCAACATGTAAAATCTGTCCCAATAACTCATTCAATTTTTATTTTCTTCTCATGCAAGTTTGACTCTCACATTTTCCAAAATGTGGTTGTACTCAATCCATGCTGTCATAAATTGGTGAGTTGACCTTTCCCACCTACCACTCTTACATCAATTTAATAGCTCTTTTGATATTTCAAAGGGGATAAACATTAATATGAAAATGACTAAATTAATTGAAATGGGTAACCCCTTGTGGCGCAGACGCCTCCAGTGCTCGACGTCTGCACACAGGATCGATCAATTACCAAGTGAGCTGAAGCAGCTCTTCTGACTCCCTGCTAGAAATCAATGTCAAAATCAGATCCATAGGTCCTTTTGTTGTCCTCGGCGGCCTCGCATAAACGACCGCTCCCTCTTTCCTGCAACAAGAAATGAAATTTTGGACTTCGGTTTTTTTTCCTAGTACCTGTTGTCGAGGACCTCTATTCTCGCGATCAAATGATTGTCGATTACCTGGGATGCACCTTCAGCATTAGCCCCTGAGCTATCTCTTGACCCACATGACCAATTCTCATATGACCACAACCATATGTCCTTCGGGATTTACTGGCGTGAGAGCCCGATCTCTTGTCCTCTCGACTCTCGATTCACCAATCCGCGAAATGCCAAATCGGCAATGCCTTAGCCCCGCCTGGCTATGCTCCAGCCCAAGTGACCATCCTTCACATGACCAAGAACTTATTTAAGGGTTTCACAACCCAAGCGCTCGACCTCTTATTCTTTAGACCCCCGAAGTGTCGATAAAATGAAATGCTGATATGGCGCTTATCCCGACCTTCTCTCCTCCTTTCACTATTTTGGGTGTTAAAACACTGAGATACTTCGATGCTTTTTCCTCTGAACCCCCAAAGTTTTGATCCTTGATTTCTCGAAATGATGCCAGCTAGACCCCACAATGGGACTTTTCCACGCGTCACTTCCGCCAATCCTTCCACTGACGTGGGCTTCTTGCCACCTGTTGCTTCCTTTCGGACTACACGCCCATATAACTTCGGACTTCTGG
>JZKD02S1673078.1:512258-525485 GCA_000966675.3 Picea glauca | reverse complement strand
CGTGATAGCCTGTTGGAAAGATATTTTCAATAATTATGCATTACACCATCAAAATCTAACTATGTCTACAGTTTGATTATGGCGAGCCAAAAAAACACTGTTTAGGGCCCCAAAACGACCCTAGAAGTACAACAAGATGTCCCAACATGAAAACAAACAAAATAAGCTAGTTGGATTAGGTGGGAGGCCACCAGTGTCTACCTGGAAGATGTGTAGGGCTTCAGACGAACCCCGAAAGTGTAGAATCCACAATTACAAAAAAGTACAAAAGAACATGTTGCAATAAAAGCTGTAAAGAGGATCCAGTTGGAGCAGGTGGGTGGCCACCAATATCCACCTAGATCAATCCCCCCCCCTTAGAAGGAAATGGTCTCCATTGTGTTGAGTGCCCAGGTAAGATGAAAAAACATTTTCTCAATTTGACGTTTGGTGAGCTGTGTGCCTTGTTGGAGAAGTTGTGCTTCTTGGCTTGTGGAAGACTATCAAAAGCCTATTGCTGGAAGGGTTGAATCTGTTCCACCAAGTTGTTGTCTCCGGGTTGGATGGGGCATTGTGTAGGAACCATTGTAGGTGAAGAAACAATATCTTTTGTCTCTCCAACAATATATTTTTACTGGATAGAAGGTGTTGAGGCTGCATGTTAGCCTATGGCTTACCTTTACCAATCACCAAGTCTAAATTGTCACCTATATTTGTATTATTCATTTAGGATATTAGTAATATATCCTCAAGTGATGACTAATGAGTTAGTTAAGATTTCCTAGCCTAGTCATCATGCATGATTTTAGGATCTAGAGCAAATCTCTCTATGAGGTGGCATCACCCATTGTACTATAAATATGTAACATTGGAGTGAATAATTAAGTGTTGGCTAGTGAGCCTTTTCCGCCATGTTGTTATTCTTGTCTTATGTTTTATCACTATAGTGGTTATATTGGTCTTCTGTGCATCCTTTAAACAGACTGTGAAGAGGATGAATTTTGCAGTATGAGAGATTGCCTTGCAGTGTTGTTTTGGTGGAACAGTAGTCGGAACTACCTCTGGTATCCTGTAGAGATGACCTCCCAGAGTAATAATGGCACTATGGGGTCTAGACTCATACACATCATGACGTTTCCACATATATGGTTGACCCAAAACAACATTACAAACATCAAGAGGGGAAATATCATACACTACCTCATCCTTGAAGGGATGGATTCCATAGGACATGTGACACTGCTGGCTGATGCGGAGATCTCATCCCTAGTGAAGCCACCCGATGTTGTATGGCTACGGGTGTGGTGTTGTCGACAACCCCAATTGTTTGACAACCTTAGATGAGATGAGTTTCTTCTGGCTGTCGTTATCAACAATGAAATGCAATGGGGTCCCCCTCAACCACATCTGTGAATGGAAGAGACACTCCACTTCTTCAGGATCTACTGGTTCTTCTGGCTGAATTGTTGTGGTCATGACAATAGCAGTGGGGTCTGCGTCGATGATCTGTCTATTTTCAATATTTTTTGGATCGAATTCTGAATCAATGTTCGGCTTCATGTCTTTGACCTCGGCCACCAATGATTGTTTTGAGCGACATTCATCGGTGTTGTGCCAGGGGATTTTGTGGAAGTCACCCCACTTCCTAGTGTCATTGTTCATATTTACTTCACCCTTTTTATCATATGTCTTGGGTTGGTTGTCTAAAAGCTGTTGGTTAGGGCAGTCTTTACCGTGCTTTGGTTGTTGTAGATTTGCAGACTCGAATTCCCATTTGTTCTGTTGCCTAAATTTCTGCTCGATTTTGAAAACATATCGATAGGCAGCTCCCAATGATGAGATGTTTAGAATCCATTTCGATTTGGATGTACCTATGAAGAGTCCCACGATATTTCAGAACCTGATGCCACTCGGAGTCTTTGATACCCAACTTGTTGCGCAAGGTATGGAAACTATTTATTAACTCCAACATTGTTTGGCTCTTCTCTTACCGTAGTGTGGTCCATCTCATGTACTGGTCTTCATAGTTATCAACATGATAGTATTGTCCACAAAAAATATCTTAAGTGGGCTCAGCCCCATATATTCCAGATTCCTCTGTGGAACTTTGCTCCCAATAAGTTTCCCACCAATGTTTGACATGGGGAGGAGCCTTGAGGAGTGCAAAGGTGATCTTTTCCTTGTCAGAAAAATTTTGAACAAAGAAATAACCTTCTAATATATTTAACCATTTTTCTAGGGCATCCGCATATATCTAACGTTAAAATATGGGAATATCAAAATTAACTTGTACCTTGAAGGGAGAGGTTCCTCCAAAATGGTCGCTTGATGAAGATGCACCTATTTCTATCAACAGACGTTGAAGGAAGTGTGGAAAATTCTCCATCATTTCATCCCTCTGTCGCGCCAGAGATTTCTCAAGCAATAGGTTAATAGAATCTTCTTCTCCACCGCTTTTCTTTTCTGCCACCATCAAGGGTTTCTTGATGGTGTTGTAGGTAGATGATATAATCACTTCATGCAATAATGCATTTTCTACCATCTTAGCAAATGATTCCTTATTGACATCTCCTCTAATTAAAAACAATGTTTTTAATGATATAATTCTCTTCTACAATGTTTATGCAAATTCTTGTTTCTTGAGAAAAATAGCACAAGAAAATAAAATGAACGATGAAAGGTTGTGCTTCCACTCATAATCATTCAACAAATATGTATAGTCATTAATGGCCCAAGCATTCAATGAAAAAGATAACCTTCATGCATAGAACACTCACTTGACATAGTTACACAATTATGTAAATAATCAACTTCATAATTTAAAATGATAACTTATATTGTTAAGAATTAATGGTATTAGACATCACATATCGTTATGTCAATCTCTAAAGTAATACTCATAATAAACTTGTATGGTTTGTTATTTAATTAAATTTTAAAAAAATTGGGATCTTAGAATAGTGGCTTTAAGAAGATTAATTTTTCCAAAGGCTTTAAAAGAGGTTAAGAACACGTGTTTCCTCATTAGACATCACATATCGTTATGTCAATATCTAAAATAAGTTAAGAAAAAAAAGGGATCTTAGAATAGTGGCTTTAAGAAGATTAATTTTTCCAAAGGCTTTAAAAGAGGTTAAGAACATGTGTTTCCTCATTAGATATCACATATCTTTATGTCAATCTCTAAAATAAATTAAAAAAAAAAAGGGATCTTAAAATAGTGGCTTTAAGAAGATTAATTTTTCCAAAGGCTTTAAAAGAGGTTAAGAACATGTGTTTCCTCATTAGACATCACATATCTTTATGTCAATCTCTAAAATAATACTCGCAATAACTTATATGGTTTGTTATTTAATTAAATTAAAAACAATTGAGATATTAGAATAGTGGCGTTAAGAAGATTAATTTTTCCAAAGACTTTAAAAGAGGTTAAGAACTATGTTACTCGTTTTGTTTGCCCAAAAATATAGGTAGTAGCATTATCTTCAGCGTTCCAATATCATAGGTATAAAAAACTAAATCGCAAATGAAATGGATCAATTTATCAATTGAATGATCAATGATGTTTGCATGCACGCCGTCACTCCACTGGTTGGTTGGAAAAATACAGAGAGCAAAAGATCTCTTCAGAGAGAAGAAATATCTTCCGTTGCCGGGATTTGAACCCGGGTCGCCTGGGTGAAAACCAGGTATCCTAACCGGACTAGACGACAACGGAGACACGGAATTTGAACCTGGACTAACAGTCATGTTCGGTTAAATATTATCATATTGCCCTTAAATTTCTTTCTTATTATCCCGCCGCATTCCATTTAATGTCGATTGCATTAGTTTCATCGTTGAGGACAAATATTTTTACCATCTAATGTTAAACATAGGAGAAACAAAAGTACATGTTTTCTTTTGGTGAAATATTTTTTATGTTCCACACTTGGAGATTAAGTTTGAGGCCTCATTGTAGGGCGCCACTAACCCTCACAAACTATAATCATGATGTACATAATAAATTGCTGCGATTTTTCAGGACTCTTTTTTTTACTATGCGAGTATGTAGATTTTTATAGTTAGTCATGTTGTTTGTAATTTTTTGAATAAAAAATGTATAAGTAATTTCGAAACCTCTTAAATTATTTTAAGAGGAATTTTTTTTATTATGCGAGTATGTAGATTTTTATAGTTAATCATGTTGCTTGTAATTTTTTGAATAAAAAATGTATAAGTAATTTCAAAATCTCTTAAATTATTTTATTAGTTTCATATTGTCTGAAACTGTTTTGTTTTATTGTTTTATTAGTTTTCATATTGTCAACACCAACACAAAAGAATAAATGGCGTTGAAATATAAATAAACACATTGTTAGACTCAGTGGCTTCTTAGCTTGTTTCCTCAAAATAAAGGCACTCACATACTCTTGTTTCGTGGTTTCCATTGCCAAGTGTTTTTCATTCATTGCACAATGTGATGTTTTGTGGTATTGCGTAGGAGAATGCCCATCTGCACCATATACATCCATTCAGTTTCTTCCTATCACTTATCTATTGTTTAGTTTCCAGCATTTGCACCCAAGTTTCAATTTCATTCCCCAATCTAACATTCAATGATTTTTTGCTACTGGACATATCTACAAATAATTGTTCTTCTGGACTTGAAACATATTATAGCGCCACAATTTCTATTATTTTCACCTTTTTTGAGGGACATATTTGTAGACAATTGTTCTTTTGGACTTGGGATGGATTATGACACCATAGATTCTATTATTTTCACCTTGTTTGTAGGGAATTCACAATATCTATCTACAACAAATGCATGTCTCTGTGCATTGTTCCAAATATTAGGCTCCTAGTTGAATGTAGCATTGTAAGGGTTTGCAACCATAAGATTATAGTAGAGCAAATAATCCATTCAATCCAAATTGTAATCTAGAAGTGGTGTAATGCCCCCTTCCAATTGATCGTGACAAATGATGACTTAGTAGCCTATACGACTCCCATAGGCTATAGTCAATAAAGAAAAAGAGAGTCAAGGAGGTTTATTTAATGCCACTAGCTAGAAGATGTTACATTCTAAAGTGACATTAAGTAAAAAGGTAAATAATTTAAACATTAAAAGTGACTTTTAATGTTTAAGCAAATATTAAGAGGGAATAATGGTCATATTTGATTTGGTCAAAAAGCAGAAAGATCTAGAAGGCTTCATAGAAGTATTTAAAGGAAGGGTAGCACTTCACCTTCCTCATTATGGTTTGATCTCTCATTTAGAGTGCATCTAGAGCCAAGGTTTTCGTTGGGGTTTTGAAAAAACCCTTCCATTGTTGGTCTTGTTTTGGTGGTGCAACACCCACTCTAGCTAGAGAAAGGAGGAGATCCACATAGGTTTTTCACTTGAGATTTATTTGGGTGACTCTTTCAGCATAGAGGCATAACAATTGTAAGAATAGGTCGTAGGGTTCCTTTGAGGGGACCAATTCATCCTTTTTGCAAGTATGGAGCATTTGTGTGGGGTTCGTGGCAGTTTTAGAGACCGTTGGGGTTTGTGAGAGGGCCCGATCCACTCATCAGATAGACAATAAGGGCCATAATGAATTCTGGAGGCCGTCGTGAATCTTAGAGGAGGCCGTGGGCTACCTTTGGTAGGTCATATGGATTGTAAGAGCAGGTCAGGTAAGCCTGAGGGTTATGTGGCACTTGGGCATAGTCGATTTGGTGCCTTTGGGGGTTTGTTCCCTTCCTTATTGCAGACCGTATGATTAGTGGGGCCATGGAGGTATTGTAGGGAGGGCCAAGCCTTCCTTATTGCAGGTTTTGTGTGGTTGGAAGTGATCATGAGACATTTGGAGGAGTTGTGGCGCCTTGGCAAGGGTTTCAACAATGGTTTTATCTATTAGAGGGATTGTGGCATCCATTCCAGGTTCATTGCTTATTGTATGTTTTGTTGCAGCTACCATAGCAACCAGTAGGAGTTTATATATTGTTGTTGTAATTGGTTTATCCATCCATAGTAAAATGCCAATGTTGTCTCTACTATATACAAACGGTTGCACCAACTGTTTGTAGAAAGTTACAATACACTTTACAACACTAGGAATCGATGGGATGCAAATTGTTTGAAGAAATCACACAACTAAAATTAGTCAACAAGCACTAATATTCCAACATAGTTTTATTGGGGATATTACAAGTGTACAAGACAATTGATGCATAGACCAATGTCAAGGTGATTTCTTTATGTTATCTAATGTTTATATAATGAAATTGTTTGTATCTCATTTTCATTTAGTAGTTTTGATCCCCTTGATTTAATTTGTAATCAATTATTCTTAATACTAGTTTTGTTTCAACATGGACATGCTATTACCATGCTTTTCTTTACACCATGACGTAGAAATGTTGTGGTGATTTGGAAATATTTGAACACTTGTATATATTTCTACTTTTTAGTTAATAAACAAATCGAGCAATTGACTCAACATGACAGGGGCTATGATACCACACATGGGGAAAAGTGAGGGGGCATAAGGGGGGAGATTCTACATGCCTAATAAACCACATCCACCTTTCTAAATCATTTTTGTAATTTACCAACTATTTGTCCTTTTGACTATTTCAAGACCCAATCATTGAGTGCATGTAGGAGGTTGGCGGAAAGTCATCTCACCTAGTTAAGAGAGCATGGGCTAAGTACATTCATGATGGGAATTGTATCATTAAATGCATGTAAGAGGTTGGTGGGAAATTCATCTCACCTAGTTAGGAGAGCATGGGCTAAGTACACTCATGATGGGAATTGTATCATTGAATGCATGTAAGCGATAGGTGAAAGAGTCATCTCACCTAGTTATGAAAGCACGGGCTAAATACATTCATTTTTGGGGAATTGTGAGTGTCAAACATGCATGGGAAAAAAAGGGAAGCGAAATTCAAATAGAGGGGGGGGGGTGATTTTTCTGAGTGGGGAAGTGAGGAAAGAAGAGTTTTTCAACCATACTGTGTGTGAGTAAAAAAAATGAAAGAAAGTTTCTATCACTTTGAGAAGAGCAGGGAACCAAGAAAAAATTGTTGGAGTTACTGGATTGCAGTTGGGACCTTTCTATGCACACACTGAAGAGCATTGGAGGGGCGATTTCCAAGGGATTGTTGAGTAGAGAAGGAATACATTTCCTTGTGTTGTGTGGGGAAAGTACTGTGGGTTCCCAAGGGATGTCATGTCTTTGAAAACTTATCAATATGACACTTGGTTGGTAATTTTCCAGATCTGAGATGGTGAGACTGCCCATTAATTTCTGCATTCTACCATTTCACCCTGGTGGTATCATAGTTTGGCTAGGAGGTGTCTTGTTGTAGAACATTTAAGTGTAATAGAGCCTATATTTGGGTGGAAAGTCACTCAGCCTCAATCGGTTGCTTGGTATGTATTTTACAATGAGATCAATTTCTCATCTATGTTATGGAAATTCGTATGAATATTTGGTTTTTAAAAATCAATATAGTCTGTGAAGAAATCAATACATGTTTATTTGTTGCGTTCAGAGGTTTTCAGTATTCTTGTGTGTAATAATGATTTATCTTGCTTCAATTCTAAATATATTCTTCACTAAGAAGTAAATTAAAATCTATAAAATACATTGCCTATAATTCTGGGATTAAAGACTGTGGATAATGCATCTTCCCTTTTACAAAATGGAGAAACAAATTTAATATTATAGTGAAATTATGTACTATGGCTATAACATGTCATGAATACGATGTTTACAACTATACTATGGCCATAGAATACCATTGGTGAATAATAACCACATAGTTGTAGCTTGTTATTTGTGAATTTAACTCATATGGCTGTAGCTTTTACTCTATATTATGAAAACGTGTTTGGAGTATAGGAATTATGGATGGAGGAATTGTTCTTGAAATTTAGCACCTTGGATGTAGATATTTGCTTTGAAATTAATTAATCCTTTCGAGTCTTGAACCCAATTCTCTTTAATTTGGTAAAGAAACCAGATTTCAAGCTACAAAGTATTATTTTATCTCGTAAATTCGTTGTTTAGCTAAGTCATTGCTTTCTTTGTAACACTTTTAATTTTTTTGAAAGAATTGGTGGACGTTTGCACATCACATGAAAAATAAGTTTGGTGCAATATAGTGTGTTGCACTAAAAGTGAAGATCTATGTGATACATATCGCACCTCCAACCTTTTTCGGAAGGTATTGATCAAAGTGAGTTTATCGCACAAAAAATATTTTTTGTTTGACGTGGCCTTTTGCACCAAAAATAGAATCAGTATGACACACAACAAAAGGAGAAATTTTGTGGAGCTGCGATATCGCGGAGATGCAATATTTTGAGCAGTGTGATATGCCACGCCTAAAGATGAATCTAGTACAAAATAATGTGTGTCACATTAAAAGAGAAATCATGTGCGTAACATGTTGTACCACACCAAAAGTAAAATCTTGTGAGATAATATTTTCTTTCAAATTTATTATTGTTTTAAGATGGGGAAACCTCACATATTGGTTTCAAAGTTAATATTTAAGTTGGTGGTAAGGAAAATTTTAGTATCCCATCACCTCGATAGTGTATAGGGTGGTTGGGTATGTCACACTCACTAATTGAATACATTAACACAAGCTTTCAAGAAGCCTCCTAGGCAATCCAAATAACTTCCAAATATGACCTAGCATTAGTATTGGGGTTGTGATGTACATACTACATAAGACACTTACATTCATTTCCTGAGACGTAGAAATTGACACTCCGATTTATTTCCATTACCCCTGAAATGTCCAAGCTTATCGATTTATATTGTATGAGGATCTACATGGAAGTTAACATCGTGCTGGTGCCAACAACGTGATTTTGAGCAAGTAATTATTCAATGTTGAGTATGTTTTTGACCTAAGTCATCGCATTCGGTGAATTTCAAGCTTGAAATTCAAATTTCATTGAATTTTAAACTAGCTCGAATTAATTCGCCTCAAATTCACCGAATTTCGAATTGAAGTCAAACCTGTATGCGAGTTTGAATTTCTAGGTGAACTATTCGATGAATTCTTGGAAATTTGACTATGAAATTCGGCTAAAAATTCGATCCATGTATTTTAAAAAAACATCGAACCCTAAACCCATTTATGTGGTGGTTTTCGCTTGTCCACATGGATTTTTGGGTTTCCTACTCATGATTTGTGGGTTTCCCGCTCACTTACCCTCCCAAAGTCGAGTTGTAACACTCCCAACTTCATTTCTCCCTCCACCAGACACTGTAGCTCTCCTAATTTCCATTGTTTTAGCTCTTCCAACTACCATTGCTGTAATTTGTAAGCTCCATCGTCTGCGCTGTCCAAAAAACTACAATGAGCTAACAATTTGAAGTTTGAACTGTCCACACTGCACAATTTGGTTCAGTTTGGTCCAAAGTTCTCTTCCTGCACCTACCAAACTCAAGTATCGAATCATCTTAGTCCAGTCCACTCACCGACGCTTATCAAATTTGAACCATCTTAGTTTAGTCCACTTGCCCATGCATAACAAATCAAACTTCAAACTTTCCACCTATAGGCTGCACCACAACCATTGCCAAGTGTTTTATGTGACTCAAGAGTCGACGGTGAACCGTGACTGTAGTTTGTAGACCATAACGCATTTTTTCTGATTTCTCCAAGTGATTGCCACCAGGTCGAGTCCGGTCGAGAGCTCAAGCCAGGATGCATCTTAAGGTTTAAGCTTGTCTTGACTCTTCAGGAAAGAGTTATTAACTTATTGTTATTACCTATAGGCTACAACATAATGGCACATATATTCTCCCTGTTAAGTTCTCATTTCAAAGGAAACCCATAGTTGACTTATCTACGATTTGTACAATAGGTCATTATGTTTATGGGGGATTTCATTGGCATTTAGCTCCATATATTTTTCTCTTATCCTTCATGCTGCATAAAATTGCATAACATGAGATCTGATTATACATGCATTTTAAAACACCACTATTGTTAGTTTATTTGAGGGTGTGAGAGTGTTTTCTATTAAAAATAATATTTTTGTTATCTGCAAATGATAAAGACCAGTGGTAGGATGTAGGCTGTAGGCTATAGACTGTGATGCATCAACATGCATGAAAAAAATTTAAAACCTGAAAATTATCATTACAATTTACCTGTAGGTTTTGTTGTAGCTACTAGCATATAGCATGTGTGCTTGATCAGATTAGAGCTCGGTGAGCAGAGCAACGCATAGTGAGGAGAACATAACAAAGTGAGCAGAGCAGAGCACAATGAGTGGAGCAGATCATAATGAACTGTGAGTAGAGCATATCAGAGTGAGTAGAAGTTTAATTAGATGGCACCTAAATCCACTACTTAGGCATGGAAATATGTGCATAGGGAAGGGGCAGATTGTATCTGTTAGTTGCATGAAACAAATTTCACTGGGACCTTAACTAGAGTAGTAGATCATTGATCCATATTATTTTCATAATGAAATGAAAGCAAAGATATTACAATGAAATACACATAAAAATTGCCAGAAGCAGAGAAATACGACAATACATGATTTCTATTAATGAAAGAAATGTTCAAAGACTGTAAAATACAGAGTGCAAGACTCGCTAGAATGGTGGAAACTTTATCTTACACATGACTTATATTAATGAAAGAAATGTATATAGACTGTAAAATACAGAGTGCAAGACTCGCTAGAATGGTGACAACTTTATCTCTGAGAAGCAGAGTGCAAGACTCGCTAGAATGGTGACAACTTTATCTCTGAGAAGAGATGTGACGGCTACGCTCATTCGCAAGAAGATGAGTACAATAAGGATTTGAAGGATTTTTTTATGATAAACATGAATGTCAAAACCCTAGACATAAAAAAACCTAACCCTAGGAGATGAAGTGCCAAAATTCATGTGGGCCCCATTGGGGTAAGTTAGTACATTAATTTTTTGGGGTCGTAAATTTTGCATACGATCTTCGTTTTAGCCGTGTGATAGACCGTTGAAAAGGTATTTTCGAGAACTACACATTATGTTGTCAAACTTTGACTTTGTCTACAATTTTACTGTGGAAAGCCAATATGTAACGACCCTCGATTATAAATTATAATTAATTGAATAATGTAACCCTAAAATATTAGCTAAACTATAATTATTTATTAAAATAACCTTAATTAATTATTTATTATTAATTAGTTATTCTTGATTATGATTAATTTAAGTATAATTAACTCTTTAATCAATATGGTTCATGATTGATTTAATATTAATTAATTAATTAAATATTAAATAAAAGTTGGAAAATAAAATATAACATTTAAATGAAGTTACGTAAACAAGAAGGGATCACATAAGGATCTCGAGAAGATAAAGGAATGAATGTGAATGGATAAGGGTAATTAAATGGAGGGATAATGAATTTAATGCAAGGTGGAGTGTCGGTGAAGGGGGGGGATAAGGATGGAAGGAAGGAGTTGGAGGGGGCATTCTACGGGAGAATGTTTTCTTGCTATGGGAGAGAGCCGAGAGGGGCTGTGAGATCTATTTGATCAGGCAGGCACCAAGTTGCTAGAGGTTTTGGGCTCGGAGGGCCAGGATATCCGTAGATATCCTGGAGCTAGGTCATTTTCCTAGTTGGCAGGGTGGACAAGAGGTTTTGGGCAATTATTTTCTGTGTTTGCAACATGACTGGACTATGTAGCAGGTAGCAGCAGGAAGGCAGCTGACAACGGAAATTAGCATCAGTATTAAGGTACTCAATTCGAATTTATGCATTACCCATTGATAAATTTTAATTTTACTTGCATAATTCTTCTTTTATGAATCTGGTATAATTTGCTGTACATTTGGTAGGATTTGGGAAAATTTTTAGATGTTATTTTAAATCCAGTCATTACATTTGGTATCAGAGCACTAGTTGCGACACTGGAGCCTTAAGGGCCACGTTCCCAGCCCAAATTCCCATCCGCTTAACCTGTAAATCAACAAAACAACACCTTAGCTGAAAAGCACACCACCTATCAAAGATAAAGACCAAAAGAGACAAGTACCATGCAGATTAAGCAGATAACCTAGAGGTTTCATGGCATAATTACTGGTAACCTAGATTTATAAATAATAGTTTTACAAGCTTAGCTGGTTTCTCTACTTTTGAAATGAAAATGGCAAGATGTGCATTACCTGGCCCGGAATGAGGTGAAAGCTTATAATAACTGCACATACATCAACTCCAGAAGAAGGCTTCTGAAAAAGGACTGATTATGCTTTACTTAACTTCTGTAAAAGATTAATTATGCGCTGCCTATTTACATAAAAAGCAATAAAAATATTTTGCAGTAAAAGCAATAAAAGGACTTCCCTCTCCGGGAGAAGGCTTTGACTTCTGTAAGACACCTTAATTTCACACAATCTTGATCARGCATTTAATTGAAAGTTTCAAACTKTTGAAATTGTAAATTAATAGGCAAAAGAAAATAAGGTTAAATTAGACAAAATAAAGCTCCTAAACCAACTGCTCTCTCTCGAGCTGTGCGATCCAAAATTTCCAGCTTGTATAGGATGCTCTCAAACTTGCAAGGTAAACAAAATTGTGTTTAGGAATGCTGCAAAGAACAATAAGAACGTTAGCTAGGTATAATTTGAATAGAAAACTGCAAATTTTTGCCAGAACAGACTCAGAGACAACTCTAGACCTAGAAAACGAAACCAGGACTTTCAAATGGAGCGCACGGCAAGAAAACACAACTCTTAGAGCAAAAATACATATGATTTTAGTAGTAGAAATCGGACAATTATCGATACTAAAGAAAACTACATATACACACTAACAACTAGAGCTAATCATGCTATTTATGATGTTCTGGACAAACAAAAGAAATGATGAAATGACATAAAGTGAGATGCGATGCCTACAATACGACACATCCATCAACAGTTGCAAGTGGCAGCTGGCAGTTAGGTCCCACCATCTATTTCAGACCTATTTTAGCGCTCAAAAGAAATTGCAGTAGTAAAGGTATGAGGGCGCACTTATGAAGAGCACGAGATAACCAAGTTTATAGCTGATTCAAGTGAAATCGAACTACAAAAAAAAAAAACAGGCTGCAAATGTTTGCCCGACACTCTAATTTAGAAGAGAGTCACCGTATCAAAGTCGAAATACCTATCAACATTGAGCTTATAAAATTCAATGATTAAAGGCCATCTAGTTAAGTTATTACAGAAGCCCTAACATGCCATATCAGAGAAGCAAAAGGCA
>JZKD02S1673078.1:455676-480495 GCA_000966675.3 Picea glauca | reverse complement strand
TATATTCAAAATGAAAACCTTGGCTCTTGATAGACTTATCCAAATTCTTAAATTATTATTAAATGAAATGATATTGGTAATGGGATTTCCTCCATAAATTAGTAGAATACTACTTCTTGCAACGAATACTTGATTACTACTATTTTCCTTTGAATTTTTATTCATATGGAATAACTGAGGATTTGAAAGGGGGTTTACCTCTACTAGTTGCGAGTGTGCAAGGGGCATTAATCATTGCAGAATGGTTCCAATGTATTCTAATTGTACCATGTTTTATTGAATATTTTCCTCTATCTCGAACAAGTGGGATACATTTTCAATTCCATACCCATTACACAACTCCCTACATGCACCTTCCTTTGCTCTTTGATCTGAATTGTCTTTCAATATTATTCTATGATTTTATGTCCTTAAATCATCTATTTAAACTCCAACATCTACCTTACAAAATATGATAATAATAATAATAATAATAATTCTATAATAATGGCACATTTGATCCCTCATATCAATACAAACAAGTTACCTATTGACTGACCAACCAAGGATTGACATTTTTCATTGACCATTCGAACTCAACATTGACTTAACCATCGTAAGAAGTTAGAAAGACAAGGTTCTTCTAATTTAGAATTAGAGGCAGGGGAAATTTATAAACTTAGAAAACTATAAAGGTGCATCTAGATTTAGTATTCATTCCTCGAATATCAGGTTTTTCCTTTTAGAATCTTGAAATTTGGCAAGGAAACTCAAGATCAAACTCTATACTCTGCATTTCATACTTCAATGATATATCTTTACAGTGTTTTTGTTTTTCTGCATACAACTCTATCAAACTCTATTGGTTGAGAGTCAAATTTGTGTAAAGATTCATGCATACACCCAAAACTAGGAATCACTTTGTTTATGGATCACATTTAGTATCAGAGCACATTCCAGACCAGAGAAATGAAGTGTTGTGGAGCAGATTGATGGCCTATACAAAGAACCACTATTATGTTGCTGAACAGGTGAGGTGGACATGGTCATTGGCACTATGGACAAAAGTGTAGCAGAAAGCATTGTCATTAACATCAACATTGACAATGAGGTTGATATTCAAGTATCCCCTCATGTTTTGTTTACTGTATCTAGATGTCATAGGATAAAATGTGATAGTTGTGCCTCTCAATAGGAAATGATTTAGTCGTAAAATAAATTATTGGATTTTCATCACAAAGGATACACAAATTTTGTATCCTATAGCTGAGAGGCATAGGCCCTAAATTTCTGAAGAAAATATATAGCCTTCAACCATGTTGTTGTATATGCAACTATTTGAATCGTTAATAAAAATATTTCTTCTATAAAAAGTGTAGAGACCATTATATGGTACCTTGTCCATTAGGCTGTGGTCTAGAGGTAAGTTGGAGTACTTTCCATAAAGATAACCCATATTCAAATTATGGTAGGAAGGCTCCAATAAAACTAAAAAAGAGTGAAGTGGCATTAAATGTGGAGTGTGTGAAGTGGTGAATTGTAAATCAACTTTGTTTGTTGGCACTAAACCCAAATGTTTCTATAAACAATAAAACAAATAGAAGAAGTGTGGAGACAAAAATAAGATAGAAACACTCAATACTTGAAGGGATATAGAGGGTCGCCAAGTTTCTCAAACAATTATATTGTATGAAAATCCTCCAAAAAAGTTTCAAGGGAAACAAATTCTCACATATACACCAAAGTAATTTTCCAGCGTATGAAATCATTTAAGTTATTACAAAGACAACTATCAACGATAAGGAAAATATCAATGAAAATCTCAAATTAAAAATAAAATGAGGATGAAGACACAACAAACAATAGTACCTTGAAAAAACCCAAAAGTAAGAAAGCAAATTCTCCTCCCACAACAAAATCACAAATCTCTTAGACATGTTGTTATGATAAATGGAGGATTTTTGAATCTCGTAATCTTACTCTCAACACATTGTTGATAGAATGATTTTAAGGCATTATAGGGTTTGGTATTTTTAATTTGAGTGGGATTGTGCATGGGAATTATTTTTCTTCCAGGGAGACTATAATCATGTGAAGTAGGTAAGGAATTGGTCAAATATTTAGTATATATAATTATGTGAAGTAGGTAGGGAATTGTTCAAATATTTAGTACACATACTCAACATATGCCTTGATAGGTTTATGGGCAATGGGATCTTTCTCTACACACATTGATTCCATTCTATAATTCTTGGAAGTTATGGGATAATGTCTCAACTTTGAGTACTAAATCGTTGAAATGTGTTTCAACCAAATTCAAGAATTCAAATTGTATTTCCTTTGGCAAATGTAAGGTGTTGGATGGTAACAATCCATTAAGTTTTCCCTTGTGTTCCAAAGAGAGGGTAGAATCTCATGTATGGGTGTCAAGCTCATTAATTTTTGGTAGAATGGATTGAAAGGTTGTAACACACCCAACCCCTAATTATCCTTTCTAGGGGTGGGGCATCAATTTTTCACTTTCCCTGGTTCAATTCTAGTCCCTTAATTTAATAAAGACCCTCTTAAAGAGCTTCCCGAAACATACAACTCTTACTGTGCACTTGAACCAACTAGCGGGGTCCTCCTCATGACCTTGGGATAAAAAATGAGCTAAAAGTATGCTTAGCAATGGCTTCAAGAAATCAAAGCTCCTATACTCCAAAGGTTCTAACGATGTTGTATGGTGTTCCTCCTGACGGCCGAATTCCCGGATCACCGAACGATAGAGTAAATTGACAGTCCACAACATCCATTGAGATCCTACTGTTGGAAAGGGGCTTCAGAACTTCAAAGATATTTTCCACTCCCTCATGTGACATCCCCGAAATGCCAAAATGGTGGAGTTACGAGGTGCCTCAAGATTTCACCACGTGATCTTTTAGTCAACGACCATGATTTACTCTGGGACTCCAAACTTTGGGATTACCAGAAGGTTAACATATTCACTCCTTCGAAGTGCTGGACTAGCGAAGTACGAAGGAGCTTGAGATTGATCCACATGGCCAATGGTCAATGGTCATGATTTTCTTTGGGACTCTAGACTTCGGGATTCCTAGAGGGTTAACATATTCACTCCCCTAGAGCACCAGACTAGAAAAGTACGAAGGGGCCTGAGATTGCTCCACATGGCCAACGGTAAAAAATCACGATTTACTTTGGGACTCCGGACTTAAAGAGTCCCAGAGGTTTAACATATTCACTCCCTCGAAGCACCGGACTAGAAAAGTACAAAGGGGCCTGCTATTTCTCCACGTAGAAAGATAGAGCTCACACATGGCCCCTACAAGGGGTGACACGTGTCATAGTCTACGGGGTCCATCGGGTATATGGACACACAAATCTAGGTGACACATGGAATACGTACATGGGTCCACATCACCTTGAGTGACGTCAGGATACCACATTGTCTTGGATTGATCTTCACCCAACCCTTCGATCCCATGATTGTTAAGGGTCCACGTATTCCCTGGATCTATGACATCCATTAATTTGGGGCTTCAACAGGTTTCGTTCGATGGCTATGATGGTTTTAGCGTTGTACTACCTCTAATCTCCCAGAGTGGTTAATTCCAGGATGACCTTGGTAGGGATTCGATGGTCATGGAATCTCTTGAAAAATCCTCGGGTCTACAGTTCTCATTACTTCACAACTTCAGGCTTCGATGCTTTTCGAACCGTCTTGACACAAATTCCTCGAAGAGTTAAATATCCAAACTCTTAGATCTTGTGTCGTGTGTCCTCTTCGAACAACGATCAAGATTTACTCTGGCATCCGTGACTTCAACAGTTTTCAAACTTTGAAAACCCTTGGCCAAAATACTCCAGAGTGTGAAGTCTCCAAACCACGATATTGTTTTCAACGTACTAGTCCATCCGACGGTCCTGGTTACTTCGACATTTTTTCGTTTAGAGAGTTTGGTGTGTATCTCCTGGATTTCCCTCCGGACCATGCCAGATCTATCGCCATGTGTACCCAGCCTCTATGGCCAAGATTTACTCTAGCTCATAGACCTTTGGAGGAAACTTATGCATCTCTTAATTATCCAGATATCCGATCTCCCAGATAACCGTGGATCTATGGACACGTTTCCTTCTAGCTTCAACAGTCTAGATCAACTCCAAGACTTCGACATTTAAGACTTTCGGCACTAGACTGCTCCTATTCTCCCGGAGTGAGACATCACTGAAGCACTTAACGCTTCCCCTTCTACGTCTAATATAAATACTAGGAGAGGCCTACCTTGGGTCTCCAGATCGATGACCCTCTTCGATTTGCGAATCCGACCTTCAGGGGTTTCTAAGGATTGTGGGGACATAAGTCCCAAAGGGATAGCTCCTTTCAGACTAGCGCAGGGTTCCTAGACCTTGGTCACATGAGTCTATTGGAAAACCATAAGGGATAAACATAATATCTTCTCTGCAGAAAAGAGGTTAAGGGGATGGGCACAAGCCCTCGGTCTGATGGGTGAACGGTCTAAGGAAAGACACCCTTATCCCACATAATTCAAATTCTGATACTCCCGCTAAGGTAAAATTCAAGGGGTTGGAAATACTTAGATGTTTTAGTCGATCCTACCTCGACCCTTCTGCGGATTCCCATCCCATGAATATCCAATAGAAAAACTGATATAAGTTGAAAGATCATATAGATATAATAGTTTGCAGAAATCATAGAGATTTTATAACAACTGTTCAAATACTAAAATATTGAATCATAAACACAGACATTTCATCATCGCATCCAATATAATACACAAAGTATGAAAATACTTATCATAACGGGAAAATGTGAAGCAACTGCTAAAAGGGGTGCTTGTTTCCTCCCAACCATAGGCACAACCAATCCTACTAGATTTACCGCTAGCCACCCTTGAGCTATACCATGATGCTCTGAAAGATATTCTTTATCTTTGCTCCACAACAGTCAGGGATGAAGGTTAATCTCCTTCTCCCATGGAAACTTGGCAACTGGTTTTCTCTGCTCCAAGAAAGGGAGTCTTCCTAAGTACTTCCTCAGTTGCTCATCAACCCCGTTTACCAGCTTGTAGAGAAACCATGCCCATGGCTTCTTCCATCCAGATCAAGCTTGTGGCTCATATTCATTTTCTCAACTTTTGAGTCGAAGTCTGTTTCATTGCTCTTCCTGGAGAGTGTTTTCTATGCTCTGCTATCTCGTAGATCTCTCCCTAATCTATCTCTCTGCATGAATTACCTCATTCCTTGTCTTCCTCAGTAAGGTTGCGTTGGTATGAATCCCAATTCATGGTCAGGCCTAGAAGCCTTAATGATGGGTACCCTACCCCATCTCCTCATTAACTCTTGAGGATGGCCTTCCAACTACTAGCCTGAATGGTAATTCATTTCTGGGTCAGAGGACTGTTGAGAAATTACACCCAGTAGGTACTGGTCTAGTGAGGGTCATCTAAAAAATATTTGGTTTCCCTTCACCATCTCTCTCATAGCATCTATGTTCTATCTTGGCAAACTTTCCCCCTTTTAGCAGTTGTGCAACACATATTCAAATTCAAATTCTATTCATAACAAAAAATTCATACATTGACCCTTTTATAATAATAATAATAATAATAATAATAATAATAATAATAATAATAATAATAGTCTATTTTTAAGGTCACAGCCAAGCCACACCAAATTGGTGTATGAGACCCCCTTGTTTGTGGGACAAGGGAGCCCCCTCTGCCCAGCGATTTGACTAGTAAAGTCTATGAAGGTATACATACCCTACCCCCCTCTGGATTTGAACTTGTGACCTCTTAAGAATGCTAGTGATTTTCCTTGACTTGCTAACATTCTAGAAACTTAGCTAAGTAATCAAATATGCCATTTTTTTGTCTAGGCCAATAGAATAGTTTCCTAGTGGTTGTGATAATTTTTTTGATAACCATGATGACTAGTATATGGTATTTTGTGTAGTTCATCCATTATGAACCTCTTCAAGTCGTCACAATTTGGAATATACAATATTCCCTTGTAGTTCAGCAGGCCTTAACTAAGCATCTGATAACCTTCATACTTCATCCCTATGGGCTCTTGCTTTAGGTATGATGTCACGGTCTTGAAAAATGCATCTGTTTTTTGTGCAGTTTTGACCCTCTCTTTGATGTATGATTCACTGGCACTTACAACTTCCAAGTGAACTACTTTCATAGTTCTACTAAGGGCATCAACCACCCTATTCTCCTTTCATTTGATATGTTTGATTTCAAAATCAAACTCACTAAGGAGATCCATCCACCTATCTTGTCTCACATTGAGTTTTTGTTTTTCAAACAAATACCTCAACCCACTAGGGTTTGTCATAAGTACAAATCTCCTACCTAAGAGGTAATGCCTCCACATATTTAAAGCATGCACTATGGCAGCCAATTCCATATCATGGGTCACATAATTTGCTGCATACTCATTTAGTTTTTTGGATTCACAACAAATCACATGTCCTTATTGCATAAGGACTCCTCTGATCCCTTCCTTGCAGGAATTTTTACACACAAGGAAGTATTTTTTTGGATCTGCAATCTTCAATACATGCGCATTGGTTAGAAGGTATTTCATCTCTTGAAATATTTATTCACATCATGATGTCCAAATTAATTTAACCCTCTTTTTTTTGAAGGGAGGTGATTATGAAACCAATCTTGGAGAATCCTTTTATGAATCTTCTATAGTATCCTGCCAGACCCATAAAGGATCTAATATAAGATACATTCCTTGGGGTAGGCCAATCCATTATGGATTTAATATTTTTAGGGTCAAATTCCATTCCTTCCTCAGAAATAACATGGCCTAGGTATTGGACTTGTTTCTGAAAAAAGTCACACTTACTGAGCTTAGCATAGAGATGATGTTCTCTTAGTACCTGGAGTACTATATTGAGATGTTCTTCATGCTCTTATCTATTCTTGAAATAGATTAGGATATCATCAATGAAAACCAATACAAACCTATCCAATTACTTTTTGAGTACGTTATTCATTAAACACATAAAAGTGGCTGGTGCATTGGTAAGCCCAAGTGGCACCACCACAAATTCATAGTGACCATATCTTTTCTTAAAGGTTTTCTTATGGATATGTTCATCTTTAATTCGGACCTGATGGTATCCAGAACTCAAGTCAATCTTGGAGAATATGGTAGCACCCCTTAATTATTCAAAGAAGTCATCAACCCTTGGTAAGGGATACTTATTCTTGATGTTCATCTTATTGAGTTGTTTATAATCTATGCATAGTCTGAGTGTGCCATATTTATTTTTCACAAACAAGGATGGTGCTCCCCATGGATACACATTATGTCATATGTAGCCTTTGTACCACATATCCTTCAGCTGGATTTTGAGCTCAACTAGCTATGGTGTACTCATTCTATAGGGTGTTCTAGACATTGGCACTGCTTCTGGTACAAGTTCTATTGAAAAGTCAATATCCCTTCTTAGAGATAGACCTGGTACCTCTTCTGGGAATACATATTTATATTCTCTTAATATGGGATGGTTCTCTAGTCTGGGTTTGTATTTCTCAAAAAAGTTTAGTACTTGTATTGCATACAAGGGACATCCCTTTCTGCAATACTTCTTCACTTGGAGGGATGATATTTGCCTCACTGAGACAAGATTTTGAATCCCTTTTAGGGTTACCCTTCCTTATTCATTTTGACACTCCAAGGTTTAACTGTAACAATCCAATTTGGTTTTGTGGGAAGCCAACTAGTCCCTTCCAATCAATAGGTCATAAGATCCTAAAGGAAGTATGTTTAGGCTCTCTTGGGTGGGAAATCCACTCATAACGAATTGGCATGTTGATATGCCTTCTATTACTTTTATTTTGGTTCCAGTGGCTAGTTGTACCAGCTATGATTTAACATGTCTAACTTGTTGCAAATTACATTTCTCAATAGTTTGAGGGGAAACATAACTCAAATTAGAACCAGGGCTAATTAAAATGGAAATATGATGGTTGTAAATCGTACCTTCCATCTCCACCACTGAATCTTGGTGGTAAACTTGTTTATTATCCAAGGCTGCATAAATTTATGGTAGGTTTCTAGCCACATCATTGACTATGGTAGCCTCTTGGACGTTGTAGACCCTCTCAGGGTTCTGATTCCTATGCGGACAGTCCCTTAGCAGATGTTCCTCTCCACAACCCCAACATTTCAAGGTTTCTCTCTTCGTGTTATCAATCTTACTTGGAGTTCCTCTGAATGGTTTATTTCCACTTTGGGATGGAAAATTTTGTTGACACACACTTCTGGCAGGAAGGCTCACCCTAGAGCTCTTACCAGGGTTCTTAAATCTCGAGGATTTAAACCCCTTCTTCTTGAATTCCAATTTTTTTTTCTTCTTCCAGTTTTCACAGGGTTCTGTCTTACTCTTGAATTTCTCATAACAATATCTTGTTTTTCGAGTAGTATCTTCTAAGGTCTTTGGATTATTAAACTCAATTCTGTCCTGGTAGGACAAAGGTAATTCACTAATAAACCATTTCATTTTTACCTTTTCATCCTTTATGTAGGGCACATACCTCATCAACTCGATAAATTTGTTGATATACTCATCTATGGTGAGTTGTCCCAGCTTGATTTCATAGAACTCCTTGGTCTTCCCATCAAAGTACTTTTCTGACAGGTACTTCTTCTTGAAGTATTTCTCAAATTGTTTCCATGACAAGTCCTTCTCATGGACTCCTTTCACATTCCGGTTGAAAATGGCTATCTAAGCCTTTAATTTTTCAGAGTAGTCATGGAATATGAAGTACTTCTTCAGTTCGAGTAGCCAAAATTCTGCTTCTTCCCACTTCTTAACCTCCCCATCGAAGGTGTGCGATTTGTATTTATTGAATTCTTCAAGGTCACGACTCTTGGAGTGTTTCCTCTTATTTTCTCTTGTCTGAGAATGAGAATTAGTTTTCCACTAGAATATTTCTTGGAGTTGTCAGTATCCTCCCCAGAGGAGTCTTCCATTGAGTGTCTCTTGGCTCCATGTTGAGCCTTCTTTGAGGTTCTCTTCCTGGTTTGGACACTTTCAGGACCATGATTCTGTATCTCGGTTGGAATATGGGATTTCTTCGTATGATGTATGTCCATATTACTGACTGTTGGTCCATCCTATAGCTAGATTTGTATGTCTGACAAGCGTTGCATTAGAACTACATTAATTTCTGTTATCTTTTCCTACTCTTTTATCAACCTTTTTTTGTCAGCCTTACAACTATGTAACTCTTCCATGAGACTTCTCATAGTTTCAGCCAACGAAGGGGTTTCCACTACCCTCCTGTCATCATATTATTCCTCTCTATTGTGGGATCTCTCCCCCAACTCCTTATGCATCACCATCCTTTATGTTGTAGTTCTCTTGTTTTTCACTAACTGCTTGAGTGAAGATAAAACATTTTATGTTAGTTACTAGTCTACCAATTCATGAACAACACATATCATTGCAAGGTGAAGTCAGTTCTTTATTTGGAAACATTAGCCACCTATGGTGCAGAATTCCAAAACAAAAATCAACAATAGAAGGGTAAGGTAGGGTGTAACCCCATAATTTTTATAATAATAATTTTAAGGTAGGGTGTAAGCAGGTTGAGCACTATTTCCATGATCTGATATAGATTTGTAACACACCCAACCCCTAATTAGACTTTCTAGAGGTGGGGCATTGAATTTTCATTTTCCTTGGTTCAATTTTGGTCCCTTAATTTAAGAAATATCCTCTTAAAGAGATTCCTGAAACATACAACTCTTACTGTGTGCTTGAACCAACTAGTGAGGTCCTCCTCGTGACCTCAGAATAAAAGTTGGGACCTAAAAGTATGCTTAGTGATGGCTTCAGGACTTCAGAGCTCCTATACTTCGGAGGTTCCAATGACGTTGTATGACGTTCCTCGTGAAGACCAAATTCCCATATTGCCGAATGATGATGGAAATCGATAGTTCACAACATCCGCTGAGATCCTATTTTTGGAAAGGGGCTTTGAGACTTCGAAGTTATTTTTCACTCCCTCATGTGACATCCCCAAAGTGTCAAAATGGTGGAGTTATGAGGTGCCTCAATACTTTTCCACGTGACCATTCAATCAACGATCATGATTTACTTCGGGACTCCAGACTTTGGGAGTCACATAAGGTTAACATATTCACTCCTCCAGAGCGCTGGAATAGCGAAGTACGAAGGAGACTGAGATTTATACACATGGCCAACGATCATGATTTACTTCGGGAATCCGTACTTTGGAAGTCCCAGAGGGTTAACATATTCACTCCCCTGGAGTGCCAGACTAGCGAAGTACGAAGGGGGCTGAGATTGCTCCACATGGACAATAGTCAATGGTCACGATTTACTTTGGGAATTCAGACTTCGAGAGTCCCAGAGGGTTAACATGTTCACTCCCCTGGAGTTCCAGACTAGAGAAGTATGAAGGGGCCTAAGATTTTTCCACATGGAAAGATAGATCTCACACATGGCCCCTATAGGGGGTGACACATGTCAGAGTATAAGGGGTCCATGGGGTCTATGAACTCACAAATCTAGGTGAGACATGGAATACGTACATGGGTCCACCTCACCTTGAGTGACGTCAGGATGCCACATCATCTTGGAATGATCTTTTCCCAACCCTTCGATCCCATGGTCAGTAAGGGTCCACATATTCTCTAGATCTACGACCTCCATTACTTTTGGGCTTCAACAGGTTCCGTTTGATGACTATAATGGTTTTGGCATTGTACTACCTCTAATCTCCTGGAGTGGTCAATGCTGGGCTGACCTTGGTAGGGATCCAATGCTCAAGGAAGCTCCTAAAGGATCCTCAGATCTACGGTTCTTGTTACTTCGCAGCTCCGGGATTCGACACTTGCCAAACCCCCTTGACACAAATTCCCTAAAGAGTTAAATCTTCAGACTCTGGAATCTTGCACTGTGTGTCCTCTTCAACCAACGGTCGAGATTTACTCCGACGTTCACGAATTCAACAGTTTTCACACTTTGAAAATCCTTGGACAAAATCCTTCAGAGTACAAAGTCTCCAGACCACGTGATCATTTTCCACGTACCCGTCCATCCAACTATCCTAGTTACTTCGAAAATTCGACATTTTGGGGGTTTAATGTGTATCTCCCATCTTTTCCTCCAAACCACACTGGATCAATTTCCACATGTACCCAACCTCTATGGCCAGGATTTACTCCGGCTCATAGAGCTTCGGGGGAAACTTACACGTCTTTTAATTATCTGGATATATGGTCTCCTAGATAACGACACGTGTCCTTCTAGCTTCAACAATCTAGATCAACTCCGGGACTCCGACATTCAAGATTTTCGGCACTAGACTGCTCCTATTCTCCCAGAGTGAGATTTTGCCGAAGTGCTTAATGCTTCCCCTCCTACGTCTAATATAATGGCTTGGAGAGGCCTACCCTGGGTCTACAGATTGAAGACCCTCATCGATTTGCGACTCTGTCCTTCGAAAATTTTTGAGGATTGTGGGAACGTAAGTCCCGAAGGGCTAGCTCCTTTCGGACTAGTGTAGGGTTCTCAGACCCTGGTCACATGAGTCTATTGGAAAACTGTAAGGGCTAAACATAATATCCTCTCTACAACAAAGAGATTAAGGGCATGGGCACAAGCCCTCGTTCTGATGGGTGAACAGTCTAAAGGACAAATTCCCTTCTTCCATAGAATTCAAACGCTGATACTCCCACTAAGTTAAACTTCAAGGGGTTGGCACGACTTAGACGTTTTAGTCGATCCTACCCCGACCCTTCTTTGGATTCCCATCCCATGACTATCCAGTAGAAAAATTGATATAAGCTGAAATATCATATAGATATAACAATTTGCAGAAATCATAGATATTTTCTAACAAATGTTCAAATACTAAAATATTGAATCATAAACACACACATTTCATTATCACATCCAATATAATACACAAAGTATGAAAATACTTATCAGAACTGGAAAATATGAAGCAAATGCTAAAAGGGGTGCCTTTTTCTTCCCAACCATAGGCATAGCCACTCCTACTAGATTTACCAATGGCCACCCTCGAGCTAGACCATGATGCTTTGAGAGAGATTCTTTCTCTTTTCTTCACAACAGTTAGGGACAAAGGTTACTCTCCTTCTCCCACGAAAACTTGGCAACTTGTTTTCTCTGCTCCAAGTAAGGGGTTCTGCCTAAGTACTTCCTTAGTCACTTGCCAACCCTATTTATCAGCTTGTAGTGAAACCATGCCCATGGATTCTTATAGCCAGATCGAGCTTGCAACTCAACTTCTTTTTCTCAACTTTTGAGTCGAAGTTTGTTTCACTGCTCTTCCTAGAGAGTGTTTTCTTTGCTTTGCTATCTCGCATATATCTCCCTGATCTGTCTCTCTGCTTGAATTACCTCATTCCTTGTCTTCCTCAGCAAGGTTGCATGGGTCCGAATCACAATTCATGGTCAGGTTTGGAAGCCTTACCGATGGGTACCCTACCCCATATCCTCATTAATTCTTGAGGAAGGCCTTCCAACTACCAACCTGATTGGTAATTCATTTCTGGGTCAGAGGAATGTTGAAAAATTACACCCAGTAGGTACTCGTCTGGTGAGGGTCATATCAACCATACTTGGTTTCCCTTCACCATATCTCTCATAGTGTCCATGGTCTATCTTGGAAAACTTTCCCCCTTTTAGCAGTTGTGCAACACATATTCAAATTCAAATTCTATTAATAACATAAAATTTATAGATTGACCCTTTTATACAAAGGTTCATCAAATCAAACATTCACACATATTTAGTCCTCCATAGTCTCTTGGCCAGTTATAGTTATATTTACAAACTAGGGGAAATAGGGGTATTACAAAGGTTTCTTTCGTTTCCATCATTCTCTCTCTCTGTGAATCACAAGCTAACTCATGATACAAATGTTTTTGAAAAATATTATGTATAAATTACTATTGTTAATCTGTGTTTAGAGTAACCCGCTGGTTATATTTCTACTTGTGAAGGTGCAGTACTTGAAATTTAGTTGACCTAATGCACTAGACCTCGTATCTTGTATTGAGGCTATAGAGGCATTATTGAAACTGAAACATGTTTGTGGGTTGTCTCTGTCTCTCTTTTTCTCCAAGGAGGTTTTTAGATTTCAAAAAAATTGGTGAGGAAAATCTTATGCTACATCTGTTTCTTTGTAATTACCTTTACATTAACCCTGTAATGAAGCTTTTTCATTGCAAGACGTGCAATGAATATGATATGGTGATTTAGCCACCACATTTTTTATTTATGTTAGGTAGAGATGAAATTATGTACATCATAGATAGTGATAGATATCTTACCTAGTGTCACTCATACATCTTGTTAATCCCTTAAATTGTCTTATTACAACCCAACCTTCTGTTAGCACTAGGAGTCACCTTTTGATTGCATAAAAGGTAAGCCCAGTACCGATTAGGTTATATGTGAATGTATGCGTGTTTTTTAAAAGGGTTAGATGGAAAAGATTCGAAATGATAATATCCTAACTCAGAAATAGGGATAACATGTACCAACAAATAAGGTTTTGACTAACTTCAACCAGTAGTTTGAGAGTAAATGGGATAGAGGGAAGACTTGAATAAGAGGGGTGTAATGGCTACTGCAAACACCAGGTCTACAAGAGCCTAAGGAAGAAATTTTCTTAAGACAATATCTTCTTGAAATTAGGAACTCAGAAGCTAAATAAACACCATGATAATACAATGATCAAACATCCACCATAACATTACCAAAGTTATCCATGTGAAGCATCCACAACATGAACATTTAGCATTAGAAGCATATAAGCTAAAATAGAAGCTGATTTCTATTAGTCAAAAAGTATTAAGTCCAATACACAGCTAGATCACAGTCACTTCAAAAAATATTACAGTCTAGGGAGCCTTGCTCAACCATCCGAACCTACTAAAGAAATAGATCTATCTATTTATAACAAGAAAGGGAGGCAACAGCTGGAGGTACGAGCTGGCCTCTTTCCCTTGAAAATATCTATACATTTATTTGTTCTAACAACTCAGATAATTGTCTATGCTATAAAATAGGAAAATGTTGGTGACTAATCCAATCATGCTTCTAACTACTTTGATCCTCTTTTGATGCTCAAATTTTGTTTTTCCATGTGTCCCTTTGGAGCTTGTAGTTGTCCTCAAAATGCCAACTGCTACTTCTGTCGCTTTCTCCATCATTAACTTGTCCAAAGATGTTGGCCTAGTCCTCCTAAATCCCCGACGTTTGCTGGAAAACTTCCTTGTGTAGAAACTCTCGGTAGCGCACCCTAAAATGGAACAAGGAGAGAAGGTAGCACCCCTATGCTATGCATGTGTGTAAACCGACTCCCTATCAAATATTATGCAGCGCCTATAGGTAGCACCATTGTGTTGCACCCATATATCAATTCTACCCTCTGTGTAATATTATGCAGTGCTTTACGTAGCGCCACTGTGTGCAGTTTCTGTTCTCTGTAAGATATTATGCAACGCCTGTACGTAGCTCTACTTACGTTGCATTTGCATACAGTTTTGGGTATCATTTCCAAAACACGTCTTTGAATCTTAAACATGTGCAGAGCAGTTTGTGTCCTTCCATGATGACATAAACCATTTTACTTAGGTGCCTTGACTATACCATAGGTAGTGCCATTTACTATTGAGTGAAGCTAGAACTTAGGAAAAAACTCAAAATCCATATAGCTAAACGCCTAGGAGCTTGTATAGATGGAAAACATAGTATCTGCATATCAGTTAACCCTCCCAAAAAGGAACAATTCCCCAAAATGGAGCTTACCCCCTACCAACTATTTTTTCATCTTAACACTTAGCCTCACAGTCTTTCTAGTATAAAGAGTATCTTCAATTGGCTCAATAGACTTCTTCTTCCTAGCGCTGGCAGGCTTCTTCTATGTAGCTGAGCTCTCCTTAGCTGCTGGTTTATCATCTTCAATGGAAGCTTCTACCAACACCTATAAATTTCTTTGAGCTGCCTCATCTTGAAAGTGTCTCAGCTCTGCCTTTAACTTCCTATTCTGAGACTGAAAGCCTCTGTTTTGTCTGTAAATATTCTTCAGCTGTTTATGAAGAGGCAGAGCCTTTCTTCCTGCGAACCTTACCAAGTCTAGGGTATGGTTGTAGCCAACCATGAGCTCATCCATCTGAGCCAAGTGGACCTTGTCTTCTTCTTTGATATGAGATATATCTCTCCTTACATCCCTAAGCTACTTGATAAGTATTTTGTAGGTCTGGATGTTAGGAGGGACAGTGGCATGCTCAGTCTCAATGGGCTTCTCCTCAGACCCCTTTTCCTCCTACATGGGAAGTGTCTTGTCTGTCTCATCAGGCTCCTTGCTGGCTCTACCTTTATTCTTCTTTCTCTACATAGGGGTTTCATCCTTTCTTACCACAAGCTTCGGTTACCTCAAATTCCAAATCCCCAACTCTAGTTTTCTTGCCATCAAAATTTAATGTGAATTGTTTTACTACTTCTAGATGGCCTCTCTGCATGTTCTGGTAAAAATATAGGCATATTTCTCTTTGAAACATCTCCCTTGCCATGGGCTCTGTGTCAAAAAGGTGCATGTCCACAGGTTCTATCCTAACTATCTTGCCACCTTTGTGTTCTTTCTTCGACTAAGGGGTCTCCATGACTCAAAATGAGGTTTCTTAAGAGGCTTAAGGGATGCTAATGACCAGAAAGCTTCAATTCAGGTTTCAATTGCACAAGGATGGCCCTTTAAAAATGACAGTTCTTAGAAAGCTGAGCTTGACTATGGAAAATAGACCTTTATACATGTAGAATATTTTTAGAGCATAGACTATGAAGGGGTGATCTGAAATGGCTCTTTGTATAGGATGAAAGGGGAGCATGGAAAACAGAGAGGGTTTGAGCAACGCCTCTTGGTAGCGCAACGCATATGCAGAGGATAGGCTATTACAGACCCGTGAATTCAAAGGATAAAGAAATCAACAATAATTAGACCTTGGACATGGGCGAGGACATTTACAGGAATGAAAATATGGCTCCTTTACTACCCTGCAAGCTCAACAAACCGAAAACCCAAGCACAAATTTCCTATGAAAATAAATATGCAAAGGAGGCTGCACAGGATAGCTGTAAAGTCGACACCTGTTGAGATCCTCAACACGATCTTAGGATGAAATTGAGGAAACTTTAGCCCTGAAATATCTCACAACATCGGATTTCATTGACATGGGGTTTCCTGATCGAAACTGGTAAACTTATGCAACACAACACCGTTGAACTTTTCAAAATTTAGAAACCATTACCAAGGATCATAAATGCAAGATCTTTTGAAGGCTCTTAACTGACTTCTGGCACTGAAAATAAGGGACACGGTCTGAATCGTGGCAATCATGACTTGGAGTGGATGGATAATAAATGTGACAGGCCTTACGGAACTGCCTAATGAGTAGGAAACAGTTTCAAATAAAAAATGATTAGACATGTAAGCGGGTACAATGAGTCATGCTTACTGGTTCATGAGTGAAGATGAAGAGGTGTCATATCAGCTTGGAAATGGGAGGGATCAATTTAAGGACAAGTCATGAAGGGGACCAAAAATGAGTCATGAGCTAAAGAGGTTCTAGAACCACAAACCAAATTGAGGACCAACATGGACTATGATTCAAAACTCTAATATTCTAAGGTGAACTTAACATCAAACTTTAAGAGGATGAGACTCAAAAATTTAAATCTAAGGTTTAAAAAAACTATTAATCAAACTAAAGACCCAAGGAAACATAGTGTAATAACATTGGATCCATAGAGAATGGCATGCCCCTTGTGGGCTTCCAAGAATGAGTAGATTTAGTGCCTTATCCTAGGGCTATGGGGTTAGTTATTGGACCAAAAATAAAATAAAAAGAAAATGATATTTACAATGGAATGAAGATCCACTCATGGCTCAAGCAAAGTACTCTTTCAAGAAATTCCCATTTATAGGGCCACCAAACAACTCTTAATTCTCCATATCTTCAACTTGAAGGTGTTATTAGAGAATACCTCAGAGATTTTAAAAGGACCGGTCCATAAAGATTACAATTTACCGTGCTTTCCCTTATCTTGCCTCGGTGCATCCCACTTGAGCACCAGATCGCCCAATTGAAAATCCTCCCTTTTCACTTTCTTGTCAAATTCCTACTTGATCTTCAGTTGATGATCATATGATTTATCTACCAGCTGCTCCCGAGTTTGTTGCACTTCAACCAGCTGCTGAATCCTCTTGATCATATCATTCGGCTCCCCTTGATAATCTTGGAAATTTTTTTCCACAGGCAAGGCAAGCTGAGAAGGGAAAATGGCCTCAACTCGATACACAAGCTGGAAAGGAGAGAGACCCAGGGCCCTCTTCGATGTCACTCTGTCAGCCCACAAAACAAACTTGAGTTTTGAATCCCATGCCTTTTTATTGTCCTCCAACAACTTTTTAATGATGTTTAGAAGGCTTTTGTTGGAGGATTCTGCAAGCCCATTCCCTTGGGGGTAGTAAGGGGTAGAGTGAATCAATGTGATTCTAAATTGTTGACTTAACTGAATCAAAGGTTCAACCTTGAAAGATGCAACATTGTCAGTGACAATTCTGTTCGGGCATCCAAACCTTGCTATAATATATTCAAGAAAACCAATGATCACTTTGTGGGAAGCATTCCTGGTAGGGATAGCCTCTATCCACTTAGTGAAGTAATATGTGGCAATCAAAATCCATATATGTTTTTTTTTTTTTTTTTAAGTAAAAAGTGGGACCTTTCATATTAAAGCTTCATCCAAAAAAGGAGGATACATGACACATAGGAGCCAGGTGTCCTGCCTGTGTAGGAAACCAGGACACCTGGCTATCTCACTGTAACATGTCAAAAAATTATAGAGCCCCCCTGCCCGTAGGAAACCAGGGGGTAGATTCGGGACTAACAGGAGTTTGATAATATAGTTGCTGAGGCTATCCAGACTAACACCTAGAGGACTACTGTCCTGAGAAAATACAACAACAAACATAAAGAAAAGCATGCAAACTCTAGGACCTGTTAACCAATGCTCTCCTTGTCGTCCTTCGCTTCTGCTGCATGGACTAGTATTGCAAATGGCTATGCACAGGTAGGACATAGGCATTTGGGCATGTCGTTGGAATAATCCACATAAAGCATATCCAGGCGCTGGCTTGCGCAGACCGCTCAAAAGATTTGGTCTTCAACCAGACTTCTCACTTCAAATATGAGCTGCAATTGCTCCGGGAGTAAAAGGGGTGGCGAGGGCAGCCTCGGCTACTTGTCATCACGTCCTAGACATCCTGCGTCCTTAGCTGCACCAACGTCCATCCACTGCTCCTCTTCTATGATGCAATTTTCTGTGCCGGGGTCCGAGGAAGCTTTAGCGTAGGAGTCGGAGGAGGTCCTGCAGTGGGGAGTAGTTCCAGAGCTGAAGATACGGGTGTGGGGGTCCCAATTATCAGGGAAGGTAACCATTTTCTTTTCCGAAAAATCCAGTGGGAGCTGAATGCTCAAATCTTCTTCCACGATGGTGCCAGGAGGTGAATCTGCTGTCGAAATTGCCTGCCGTCGTCCCTGCCTAGCTAGAGTCACTGCACCTTGGAATTCTCGATGTCATTTCCTTCTGGAGGCGGCTGCATACCAGCCATCCCCTCTGCATGGTTGCCCCCTCAATCACGGTATGACTGAAACGGAGGTTAGAGCCAAGTCCCCGAGAGCTGGATGGCAGCCTCGCTGCGCAGGAAACCACTCGAACACAATGGAACTCCCGAGAAGGTTGATGGGTGAATGAGCCAAAATAAACGCCATTATAGCCATGAGCTTAATGCTCTAGCCGGCCGGACCGATGGCACTCGTGCTGAGTTGCATCAGGTTACGGAGGTGATAGGAGATGACGTTTGAATTGAATTGCGGAGTGTGTGGGGAGGACCGGTATTAAAGGCCCCTCGCCTCCCCTCGTCACCTCCCCTTGCCACCTCCCCTCACCATCCTCGACGCATGTCACCCCATCCGGGGAAAATCCATCTATGTTGGCCACTTGAAGCGGGATGAATTTCCTCGATAAAATCTAGGACCCACTATTGAAAAGGCCCTGAAGTTGCTACACGATTTAATGGAAAAGACTTAAGTTGTTGTTTTCTAGAAAATTTCTAACATTTATCACATGCTCTGATCTTAGCACAGACATCTGTAAACATACTAGGCCAAAAATACCCAACCCTGAGAATCTTGTAGGTGGTGGTCCTCCAAAAATGATCCCCCCCACACAAACTGTCATGAAAACCAGACATAATCCTTTGGGCTTCTTGTGGGTCTAGATATCTCAAAAACACTCCCAATGGATCCTTCCAATACAAAATTTGATCAACCAAGCAATACTTTATTGATTTGAGTTTTAATGCTCTCACCTTGTTCCTTTCCATATCACTTGGAGGTTGTAAATTCTGCAAGAAAAATATAATGTCCTTGTACCAACTGCAATCTACCAATGTAGGGATGACTTGAGTACCTTTGTTGTTTAATTCAATCTGCTACTTTTCTGAACATGAACCAATGAAATTTACTCCCAATGCTGAGCAATTTGATTCAACCAACAACTTGGCTAAACCATGGCCTTTGACCAATTTGGTAGGCCTGATTTCTAAATCAAATTCAAGGATTTTAGCAATCCATTTGCTACGCTTTCCATCAATATCAGGTTGAATACGAATTTCTTTTACATCAGCTGATGGAACATAAGCAATAACTCTTGAATGCAACACATAAAATCTAAAGGACTTAAGAGCTTTAACTAGTGCATAGGCTTGCTTATCCATAATGTCATATTTTAATTCTGCATATCTCAAAGCTCGGCTGAAAAAGGCAATGGGATGCTCTAAGCCTTTAGAGTTCTTCTGCAACAAAACTGCTGCTACTGTATCAAAAGAGATAAAAGAAAAAATAAGAAAGTCCCTGGAGTATTTTGGGCTGACTAAGACTGGGGATTTTGTCAAAGCTTTCTTTATTTGATCAAAAGAACTACGTGCCTCAACAATCCACTTGATTTCATTATCTTTCCTCAACATGGTTGTGATATACTTAAGAAACTCAGCAAAATTTGACACAAACCTTATTAAGAAATTAACCTTTCCCAGAAAATATTGAACTTCTTTTTTAGATCTAGGCAGTGCTAAGTTTAGTATGGCTTCAACCCTGCTGGAATCAATCCTCACCCCTTCAGCTGATACGATATGCCCCAATAATTTTCCTTCTTTCAAAATGAACAATGACTTTTTTGGATTCAAAGAGAGGCCAAATTCTCTGCATTTTAAGAAAACCTTTCTTAAATGATCACAATGCTCTTCATTATATTGAGAGAACATGATTATGTCATCTATGTAGATAACAACAAACTTGTCTTTTTCTCCAATAAACACTATATCCATAGCTCGCTGAAAGGTCGCCCGCACGTTCATCAAACCAAAGGGCATCTTGGCATACATGAATGTACCCCAAGGAGTGGTAAAAGCCATCTTCTCTCTATCCTCTGGAAAAACAGAAATCTGGTTGTAGCTAGAAAATCCATCAACCATATACATCCGGGCTGCATCTATCACCCTCTATAATATATGCTCCATCTTGGGCAAAGGGTAACTATCCTTTTTGGAACTTCTGTTCAGATTCCATAAATCAACACAAAGTCTGATTTCTCCATTCTTTTCCCTCACGGGGATCGAGTTAGCCACCCATTCAGAATATCTCAAAGGAATAATAATTTTGGCATCTAAAATCTTTTTTACCTCTTTCTCCATGACAGGCAGTAACATAGGATTGATTTGCCTCAACTTTTGCCTGAAGGGCTTGGTCTCTTCTTTTAATGGAATGTTGTGCTCTATAATGTTTGTGTCATAAGTTCTGAGATCTTCATAATTCCATGTGAATACATCAACAAACTCCTTTAACAATTTGACATATTCTGCCCTTTGCTCTCCTGATAAGCTGCTTCATAGCTTGACATATTTTGGATACTTTTATGTTCCCAAATTGCACTCAGTTATATCAGCATCATCAGTGGACACCTTCCCCTTTACTGCCACATCATTTTCATCAAACAGTTTTTCCAAAGGAACTAGTCCTTTTGGAATGTGATTGCTAGGTAGCTGCACAATATGATGATTACCAATTTTATTAAGGAAAACATCAGAATGTGGAGTAATTTCAGAATCATGATCCTGATCAATGTGTAATGCAGCAAATTCATCAACAAACTCAAAGAATTTTTTAATCTCTAAATCATCCTCAAACACCTTCCAATATTTGACATTGTCCAGTATAGAAGGCATGTACTTGACTTCTACATCATACTTGGGTTTAAGGGGTGTAGGTATCCTGAAGTTTATTGCTGATACAACCAAAGAATCAACCACATAATTCTATTCTCGTGGAATAAAAGAGATGTCAAACTCAGAGAAAAAATTTTCCACTAGGTCCCATACTTCATTTCTATAAGATCTAAGCTTAGGGTGTTTAGTTTGACAAATATTTTTGGTCTGATGAACTATCAATTTAGCATCTCCAAATACTGACAACTTTTCAATTCCCATATCCTTTGCATCCCTCAAGCCCAAGACGAGAGCTTCATACTCTGCCACATTACTGGTAGTTTCAAATTCTAGTTTATATGAAAAAGATATAGTCTCCTGAGTTGGTGAGACAAAGAACATTCCCGCACCAACACCTTCCTTAGAAGATGCTCCATCAAAGAACATCTTCCAAACATAAGTGGCTATAGGAGGATCTTCACATAAGGTAACAAGTTTCTTTATGATTTCAAGAGGAGTCTCAGGTGCATCAGTGAACTGCAAGATGCTAGACCCCAAATCGATATCAAGAGGGAAAACAAGATGATTGGCGGGGTTAGCTTCATCACTAATAATGTAATCCATCTAGGCTTCCCTGTAAAGTCTTCTATGTTCCCCCCCAAACACAAGGATAGTTTCATATGAGAGATCCATCTGCAAGGTCCCTCCAAGTCTTTTCATACAAGACCTTGACAAGAGCATGCCAAACTTGGGAGGAACATCAACCACCACAACATCCATATGTATACTTTTCATGGGCAGCTGAAATATAGTTACAACCATATCCTTAATGACCCCCAAGCATTTTATTTTCCTAGAGTCAAAATAATATAGGTCATGATAGGTCTTTGTGATTTCCACTCCAAGTTCATCCATAACAGACTTTGGCATAAGATTATGGGAGGCCCCTGAATCCAAAAGACAATTATGCAACACTTTGTCATGAATATTTAAAGAAGTTTAGAAGGGAGGGGATGAGTCATCTTTGTATTCTATCAAAGGGCCTAAAATCACAACTGGTTTTTCATCTTGCAGATTTATTGAATCAGTGGCATTAGGAGAGGCAACGAGCTGCAAAATTTTAGTCAGATACTTTTTAAATTCTTCATTTTTTATCAATTCCAAAAATGGTACATGAATCTTAATTTTCTGGATCTCATTCTCAAAACTGAAGGAAGGGGAAGGCTTCAAAATCTCTTTGGTTTTAGGAGAAGGATTTCTAATCAGAACCTATGGGTTTTGAGATTTTTTTTCCTTGCTTCTCACTGTCACAACCTCGATAGAATCTTCTTTTTGAACAGGCTGATTAGGGGCAACCGTTTTTTCTTCATTCTTCTTAGATCTCAGATTATATCTACTAGCATTTTCCTTTTCTTTTTCTCCCTTGCTTAACTCATTAATTTGAATATCCATTATAGATTTCTCATAAGAGGATTGAGTCAAGTGTGGGGATGGGGATGTATCACCTAAGTAGTGAATCTCAAGCTCAAGCTCAACCTCTTCTTCTTCTTCATCAACAACCAGATTATTTTGAAGAGGAGCTTGAATCCTCTAATCATCTCTCTCTCTGTTTCTGGGCTCTCTGGGAAGGATTTGGGGAGCATTGTTGGGTCTTCTGAAATTACCTCTGTTTTTAGTATTTTGAACATTTCTATATGGTTGTCTTCCTTCTGATTTTAACTTCTCGATCTCAATAGAAAGGGATTTTACTAATTTGGCCAACTCATCTACCTGTGAATGAACAACAGGAAAGTCAGAAGTTGAAGCTTCAACTCTGTTTTTCCTCCTATCTCTGTTGGATTTTCCCTTGAGCTTATCTGAAGAAATTATGTTGGATTCTACCTCTAAGGCAACATCTTTGATATGAACTAATGAAGGTGACCTTCTCTCTCTCAATAGAAGGAAGAACTTGGAGTCAAAAGCACTGGCATAAGTTATTTTTTCCATGGTTTCAGTGGGCTTGATCTCATCAGGGATCTTCTTGTACATTTTGTTAAATCTTTTAGAAAAGTCAAAGATAGACTCTCCTTCTTTCCTTTTCAAAGATCCAAATTCAGTGATGTAGTACAAAAAATCCTTTTTGTCACCCCATTGCCTCAATAAGGCTTCATCTAATGCCTCAATACCCATGATGGATCTAGGGGACAGACCCATAAACCACTTCCTAGCTTCACCAAAAAGTCTTTGGACGAAAACCCTCATCCAAACATCTTCATTTTCAATATTTTGGTTATCTACATAGCTATAGAAAGCAACAAGATGTTCCTCAACTGTTATATCTTCTTCTCCAATAAACTTGGGCATGTATTTCAAATAATCTCTAGGGGGAAGGGAATTCATTGGCTGAGGAAAGACTAGAGGAGCATATCTTGCAGCCACTATGGCATCCATCCTATTTGCAAGGGGGTTAACAAATGCCATTTGATTTTGGATTCTATGTGAATAAGCAGGAGAAGGAGAAAAGGATAAAGGGGAGTTTTCAGTATTCACAACAGTAGGTGGAGTCTTGGAAGAGGATGGTAAAATCTCAGAGGGAGATGAAGTTCCTACTTCTTTAGCAACAAAAGTGTTAACAGAGAAAGGTGTAGAAAAACCTAACATAGGGAAATCTTCAAAACTATCAAGACTGAAACAATTCTCAATATCAGAGGAGGAGAATATATCAATATTTTCTTCTTTCAATCCAGTTTCAAAGGGAAAGTTTTCAACATGAAACTCTTCAAAATCAAAATTTTTAGATACTTCATAAGAAGATAAAAGAAGCTTACTTGATAAAACAACTGGAGTATTGTTGGTGCAATTATTTGCATAATATATTACCAAACATAAATTATCAACCGAGATTTGTAATCAAAAGAGTTGACGCACTATATATGCCGATAACAGATAGGTTCCTATGTATGATGAGTATAGTTCAATAAAGAAAACCATATAAAAAACCAATACTCTATTTTCACACTTCAAAGATAACACTCTTCACACAGTTCATAAATTAGAAAGCAAAACTTGCAATCATGCAGTGAAAAGATTTCGCCCAGATAATGCCTTGTCCATTTACAAGCTCATGAAGTGGAAAGATGGACTTTGAATTAGTTATCTATATCCACTACTCTTAGCAATCAAATCTGGGTACACTTCAACAATACAACTCCAAACTTAGAAGAGAAAACTGATAACAAAATTTCTCAAGCAAACAATGAATCAAAAGGTTCTTTCTTAGGTGACAAATCTATTCATTAGAGGCTCATGAAATGAAAAGATGAACTTAAGATCTATCTCTTGAAGAAACTAAACTAACAAGTGGGATGCTCCATTAAAGCTCATGTATGGTGAAATATGGAGATCCAACTGTTCCTTCATTACCACACTTTGCAACAAATTCGAATAGTGAAATCAAACAAAATAACATGAAATCAAAATAACA
>JZKD02S1673078.1:416953-447983 GCA_000966675.3 Picea glauca | reverse complement strand
GCACCCATTATCATATAGAGCTAAATGTGAAAAATATCTTCCTAAAGGGAGAGCAAGGATGATTCATTTAGGGTTGAGTGTAGAAATGTAGGAGGAAGATGCACATGAGAGTAAAAATAATTCAACACAAGACTTAAATGATCCTTGATAGAAAGAACATGAAGAGATTAGCCCATACCTCTAATTACCTAAAGTGAAAACAATGTTAAGCACATGACAAAGATCATATCACTTTGGCATAAGTACCGGATAAGTAATTGGTATCAAAACATGTTTTTGCATTACCGTAATAGATAGTATTTGAATAACACAGTACCAGAATAGAGTAGTACTAGAACAGAGCAAGGGGTATAAATAGAGTGACATGATGGATGATTTTTGCTCATTCATGCCGACAACCACTTCACCAAGGAATTTAGTGATAATATACGCGGAGATGTATACGAGGGCTTGCAAAATTTCATGGTAGGGAGCGTGCAATAATTGAGAGTAATCATATGTTTACTACATAATTAGTCTAATTTATTTTAGTAAAATGAAAAATGTTGAGTTTATACGTCCTATTACTTGAAGCATTTAAGTCGAGAAACAAAACAATTTGAGTAGAGGATAAGGGATACCAACACCTCATTACCAGTACCGGATGGACGCATGGTTGTGCTTCAGTACCGGAATAACGCAGAGTTGTGGTTCAGTACCAGAATAGTGAAAACCTCCTCCTTTGGTACCAGATGAGCACACAGGCGACCATTAGTACCAGATGAGCACATGAATGTTGTTCAATACCGGATGAACGCAAACTTTCTCCTTTGGTACCGAATGAGCACATAAATGACCATTAGTACCGGAATAGCACAGAGTTGTGGTTCAGTACCGGAATAGCACAGACCTCCTCCCACAATACCGGATGAATGTAGAGTTAAACATTGTTTGCAGTGCCAGATGAACGCAATTCTTCAGTACCAGAATAGAATGGTTCCAGAATTCTGGAAATGACTATCAAATCCCAGCACTGAACATGTTGATTTGGCCTCACCGACGGAAGTTGCAAAAGAATATGAAGGTTTCAACAACCACCCCCCCATACCTAAGGTTTTGCAAGGCCTCATTCAAACAATGTGAGATGCTAAAAAGGGCTTCTGAAAGAGTTACGAACATTTGTTAAAAACAAACCAATAGAACTAATTAAAACTAGATTTTTATTCATGCTTAAAAATAGAAAATTTAGGGAAAAATGTCAAAAGTTGAATTATTAGCTATGAATAAAATAGTTTGGAATTAACATTCAGTTTCAACTATTATTAAAAGATCACTTAATTGATCATCCTTGTGAAATAGTGGTCTTAAAATAGATAGGTAAATATAAAACATGAATGCATCATTTTTAACAACTTTAAGGAAAAAGAAGAATTTTGAAGAAATAGGTCATGAAGCACTCCCTTAAGTGCTATCTTCCATTGACAAGGATGCCTTACCACTTTTGAAACCCTTCCAGTATTATGTGTACATTCGGAGGATGAAGAGATTCCCTTCTCATAAGATTCCAAACAAAATCATCATAACTTTTAAAAAGAAATCTACTATAGGAACAAAAGATCTTAAACTTTTGACATTCTCATTTATGAAAAGTATGAAAGATAGGTTGCATTGTACTTATGTGCACCATTTATTTATATATTTACCTTTCCTACTCTATTTGAAAAAAATAAAATGTCCTTCAAGTATAGGAATACTTCCAGTGAAGCCATGTGCGTAACAGGGTTAGAAATATATCCATACTCAGGTTTAAAAGATACATTTTAATGCATACCAAAATATGAAGGACCAATTGCTTTGATGATGAGATCAAGAAATAAATAAAATAGTGGTGTGACCTAATAACTAATTGAGACCACATTTCAATAGGATTACTATATTCTTGTTTCTCTTCTTTGTTTAGGTCGCACCGAATGTCCTCCTCTACCATGAAATCCAGATTATCCTCTTCAAGATGATTGGTCTTTGGAGAACATACAGGATCTGTTGAGAGGCATGATAAGGACTCCTCAATCTCAGTTTCCATTGGTTTCTCTCCATTGAATTCTATCCATGATTCTTTATTCTCCTTAACAAATTGACAAGAGGAATCTGACGGGACTTCCAAATATTCCCGTGGAGAGACAACTAGATTCTTCATTACTGTGAAGATATGCTCTTCCTGAGAGGCGGATATCCCAGCTGCTGCCAGAATGTGAGAAAGTTCTTCGAGGAACATTCTTCAAGCTCTTGATCATCCTTGAATTACTCTATCTGGTTGATGATACCTGTTTCACAACACATATTAGTACTCGGGGGGTTCTTAGAACACCCCAAACATGATTTATCATTAAAGATCTAAATTTTAAAACTATTTGCAAAAGAAAAACACACCAAACTTGAACTCCTTGCGTTACTGGGACCCTGCTATCACTAGGTTATTGGTTCACACAAGTTAGCTCATCATAAAGAAAACTAAATTTGCATAAATAAAAACACACTTGCATCAAAAGAAGAGAGGACAACATTACTTTGGAGCAACCCCACCAAAGTGGATGTGTGGGATATTCCCGCACGTCTTACCGTTTTCTCCCCACCCTTAGGTCATCCATAAAACCAATCCAAAACCATTAAAGAAATCTTATTCTAATACTACCTATTACCGTTTACAACTCCCCGACAACGACGCCAAAATGTTGGTGAAATTATTTGCATAACATATTACCATACATAAATTATCAACCGAGATTCGTAATCAAAAGAGTTGATGCACTATATATGCCGATAACAGATAGGTTCCTATGTCTGATGAGTATAGTTCAATCAAGAAAACCATATAAAAAACCAATACTCTGTTTTCACACTTCAAAGATAACACTCTTCACACAGTTCATAAATTAGAAACCAAAACTTGCAATCACACACTCAAAAGATTTCGCCCAGATAATGCCTTGTCCATTTACAAGCTCATGAAGTGGAAAGATGCACTTTGAATTAGTTATCTGTAGTTGTTACTCTTAGCAATCAAATTTGGGTACACTTCAACAATACAACTCCAAACTTAGAAGAGAAAACTGATAACACAATTTCTCAAGCAAACAATGAGTCAAAAGGTTCTTTCTTACGTGACAAATCTGTTCATTAGAGGCTCATGAAACGAAAAGATGAACTTAAGATCTATCTCCTGGAGCAACTAGACTAATAAGTGGGATGCTCCATTAAATCTCATGTATGGTGAAAAATGGAGATCCAACTGTTCCTGCATTACCACACTTTGCAACAAATTTGAATAGTGAAATCAAACAAAATAACATGAAATCAAAATAACAAATAGATGAAATGAAAATCTACACTAACAATTTACAATAAGCATACCAAGATGAATCGGTGGCCCTTGCCGATGCCAACATGGATTTGTTTAGATCACTAGATGTTAACTTCTAAGAGAGACAAAATCACTGAATTCAATCTTGCATTAATCTTCAACAAGTAGGTTTACAAAAAGAGTCTTTTCATGAATTCATTCTACATCATAACAATTCTCCTTTAAGAACCATTATTACATCATGATAATTCCCTTCTACTCATACCTATGAGGTCTTATTTATACATAAAATCCATGGAGGAATGGATGAAACCGAATCCCCAAGCTAAGAAAACAATTTTTACAATTTTAGGATAAATCCCAAAAATCCGTGTTTTTTAACAATTTGGGCAGATTTGAGTTAGTCCCCCATCCATATCTCCCAAACCAATTCTAATTAAAAAAAACGACTTGCATTTTACTCAATTTGTCATATTATGGAAAAAACTCATGTATTATAATTTCTATATCTGATACCATATGCACAGAAATCGAGGCGCACGTTGGAAGTTTGTGTTTTTTTGATAATTTTGGAAGAATCATTCCCCCTGAGCTGGAGGTCCACACATACAATCTGGGTGAATTCTGACTCAAATGGCCGCATGAAAACTTTATTGTGGACAAAACCCATGTACCCGATTTTCCTCCAGAAGCTTTCTAAAATTTTGGATTATTTCTAGTACCAGATTAACACAGGCTAGTACCGGAATAGGTGGAGCCTTGGTACCAAAATAGATTGAGTACCAGATCATGCTGCTTAAGAGTCAACGTGATTAGGATCATACATAATCAAGAATTTAATCAAATTAACTCAAGAAAACTAAACAAATCATGCTTTAATCATAAGTTACCTCTTATGCACGTGAACAAGGTGATTGAGTGTATCTATGGAGGAAACAGTCAATTAGATGCACATGGAATAGGTAAAATAGGCTCATATAGGGGGTAATATAGGGCATTAAAAGTGTCAAAATGGAGACTCAACATTCCCCCATGCTTAATTCATTGCATGTCCTCATGCAACAATGATCTTCAAAATTTCACAATTGATGATACTCCTCACTCGATCAAGCATTCCCTAAAGTTAAGTCTTATCCAATCTATTTTCAATCAAAGTTAGAAGAAAGGGATGGATGTGACTCTAATACAATTATAGGATAGTGGCCAAGAGTTTTCATAATGGCTTTGACTAATAGCCCCCCCTGGCTAGATTACCTTTAAAACAAAATTGATATAAGCATAGTTTAGATATCATTTGAAGAGAGGAACACATAAGAGAATACATCCCAAGATGATTAAGTCGTTTCAGATCCAATTTTTTAGAGATGAAGCTCTTCTTGTTTAGGTAAGGTGAATTACACATATTGAGGGTCCCACTTCTCGTGCAAACCTATTTTTTTAAAGATAGAACTCTAAAGTGGATACTTGAAGGTTCTTAAGAACATCATCAGAGAGATATAAAGGTCATCTCCTAGCCTTGATTTTATAGTGATTGCTTTAGAATGAGACCCAAGGGTTTTTGTGTAGTTTTAGGTGTGCCATTTTTTGTTTTTCAACTCCCTTTACCCGGCATAGCCCCACTGCCAACATGCTCGTTTAGTACCCCGTCAGGTTTACCTTAGTACCATACAAGTATGGCCCCACTGCCAATAGGCATGTTCAGTACCCCGTCGGGTTTACTTGTACTTCCTGATACTTCCTTTTTATTATATTACTCAAAAGATTTAGAATGATGTATACTGTTCATAGAAAGTTTTAGAGTATAAGGAAGGCAGGTGGTACGAGAGTGTTTTAGATTTATTAGGCACATAATTCATTGTTTGCAATTATCCCAATGGTGACATCATCCACATTCAACTTAAATCTCAGCTATTCAATGTATAATGGAACATCTCGAATAATGACTAAGAGGTCCCTCTAGTTAATCCTATTAGGGTTCTCATGAAAGTTCATTGCGGTTTTGCAAGGGTGGTCCACCACATGAGGTTTTCATCAATACCTCTCAAGAGAAACTTGTAAAGATAAACTTGGATAAGAACTTGTTGAATCAACTAGGTTAGTGTTTTACATAATGGTGTCACCACTTTTCAATGGATATTTCAATTAGCAATCCCTTTTTCAAAATAATGAGGTAATAATACAAGTGCACCCATTATCATATAGAGCTAAATGTGAAAAATATCTTCCTAAAGGGAGAGAAAGGATGATTCATTTAGGGTTGAGTGTAGAAATGTAGGAGGAACATGCACATGAGAGTAAAAGTAATTCAACACAAGACTTAAATGATCCTTGATAAAAAGAACATGAAGAGATTAGCCCATAACTCCAATTAACTAAAGTGAAAACAATGTTAAGCACATGACAAAGATCATATCACTTTGGCATAAGTACCAGATAAGTAATTGGTATCAGAACATGTTTTTGCATTACCGTAATAGATAGTATCAGAATAGGATAGTACCAGAATAGAGAAGTACCATAAAAAAACAAGGGGTGTAAAAAGAGTGACATGATGGATGATTTTTTCTCATTCATGAGAACAACCACTTCACCAAGGAATTCAGTGATAATATACGAGGAGATGTATACGAGGGCTTGCAAAATTTCATGGTAGGGAGCGTGCAATAATTGAGAGTAACCATATGTTTACTGCATAATTAATCTAATTTATTTTAATAAAAGGAAAAATGTTCAGTTTATATGTCCTATTACTTGAAGCATTTAAATCGAGCAGCAAAACAATTTGAGTATAGGATAAGGACTACCAACACCTCATTACCAGTAGCAGATCACTTGAGTACCGGATGGACGCAGGGTTGTGCTTCAGTACCAGAATAAAGCAGAGTTGTGGTTCAGTACCAAAATAGTGCAAACCTTCTTCTTTGGTACCAGATGAGCACATAGGCGACCATCAGTACTAGATGAGCACATGAATGTTGTTCAGTACCAGATGAATGTAGACTTTCTCCTTTGGTACCGAATGAACACATAATTGACCATTAGTACCGGAATAACACAGAGTTTTGGTTCAGTACCGGAATAGCGCAGACCTTCTCCCATAGTACCGGATGAATGCAGATTTAAACATTGTTTGCAGTACCAGATGAACGCAATTCTGCAGTACCAGAATAGAATGGTACCAAAATTCTAGAAATGACTATCAAATCCCAGCATTGAACATGTTGATTTGGCCTCGCCGACGGAAGTTGGAATAGAATATGAAGGTTTCAACAACCACTCCCCCATGCCTAACATTTTGCATGGCCTCATGCAAACAATGTGAGATGCTAAAAAGGGCTTCTCAAAGAGTTGTGAACATTTGCTAAAAACAAACCAATATAACTAATTAAAACTAGATTTTCATTCATGCTTAAAAACATAAAATTTAGGGAAAAATGTCAAAAGTTGAATTATTAGCTATGAATAAAATAGTTTGGAATTAACATTCAGTTTCAACTATTATTAAAAGATCACTTAATCGATCATCCTTGTGAAACAGTGGTCTTAAAATAGATAGGTAAATATAAAGCATGAATGCATTATTTTTAACAACTTTAAAGAAAAAAAATAATTTTGAAGAAATAGGTCATGAAACACTCCCTTAAGTGTTATCTTCCATTGACAAGGATGCCTTCTCCACTTTTGAAACCCTTCCATTATTATGTGTGCATTCGAAGGATGAAGAGATTCCCTTCTCATAAGATTCCAAACAAAATCATCATAACTTTTAAAAAGAAATTAACTATAGGAACAAAAGATCTTAAACTTTTGACATTCTCATTTATGAAAAATATGAAAGATAGGTTGCATTGTACTTATGTGCAACATTTATTTATTTATTTACCTTTCGTACTCTATTTGAACAAAATAAAATGTCCTTCAAGTATAGGAATACTTCCAGTGAATCCATGTGCGTAACAAGGTTAGAAATATATCCATACTCAGGTTTAAAAGATAAATTTTAATGCATACCGTAGTATGAAGGACCAACTGCTTTGATGATGAGATCAAGCAATAAATAAAAGAGTGGTGTGACCTAATAACTAATCGAGATCATATTTCAATAGGATCACTATATTCTTGTTTCTCTTCTTTGTTTAGGTCACATCGAATGTCCTCCTCTACCATGCAATGCAGATTATCCTCTTCAAGATGATTGGTCTTTGGAGTTCTTACAAGATCTGTTGAGAGACATGATAAAGACTCCTCAATCTCAGGTTCCACTGGTTTCTCTCCATTGAATTCTATCCATGATTATTTATTCTCCTTAACAATTTGACAAGAGGAATCCTAGGGGACTTCCAAATCTTCTTGTGGAGAGACAACTAGATTCTTGACTGTTGCGAAGATATGCTCTTCCTGAGAGGCGAATATCCCAGCTGCTGCCAGAATGCAAGAAAGTTATTCGAGGAACATTATTCAATCTCTTTATCATCCTTGAATTACTCTATCTGGTTGATGATACCTGTTTCACAACATAGATTAGTACTCGGGGGGTTCTTACAACACCCCAAACATGATTTATCATTAAAGATCTAAATTTTAAAACTATTTGCAAAAGAAAAACACACCAAACTTGAACTCCTTGCATTACTGGGACCCTGTTGTCACTAGGTTATCGGTTCACACAAGTTAGCTCATCATAAACAAAACTAAATTTTCATAAATAAAAACGCACTTGTATCAAAAGAAGAGAGGACAACCTTACTTTGGAGCAACCCAACCAAAGTGGATGTGTGGGCTCTTCCCACACAGTTTACCGACTTCTCTCTGCCCTTAGTTCATCCATAAAACAAATCCAAAATCATTAAAGAAATCTGATTCTAATACTACCTATTACCATTTACAACTCCTCGGCAACGACACCAAAATGTTGGTGCAATTATTTGCATAATATATTACAAAACATAAATTATCAACTGGGATTCGTAATCAAAAGAGTTGATGCACTATATATGCCAATAAAAGATAGGTTCCTATGTATGATGAGTATATTTCAATCAAGAAAACCATATAAAAAACCTATACTCTATTTTCACACTTCAAAGATAACACTCTTCACACAGTTCATAAATTAGAAAGCAAAACTTGCAATCATGCACTCAAAAGATTTCGCCCAGATAATGCCTTGTCCATTTACAAGCTCATTAAGTGGAAAGATGGACTTTCAATTAGTTATCTGTAGCTGCTACTCTTAGCAATCAAATCTGGGTACACTTCAACAATACAAATCAAAACTTAGAAGAGAAAACTGATAACAAAATTTCTCAAGCAAACAATGAATCAAAAGGTTCTTTCTTAGGTGACAAATATGTTCATTAGAGGCTCATGAAATGAAAAGATGAACTTAAGATCTATCTCCTGGAGCAACTAAACTAACAAGTGGGATGCTCCATTAAAGCTCATGTATGGTGAAATATGGAGATCCAACTATTCCTGGATTACCACACTTTGCAACAAATTCGAATAGTGAAATCAAACAAAATAACATGAAATCAAAATAACAAATACATGAAATGAAAATCTACACTAACAATTTACAATAAGCTTACCAAACTAGATCGGTGGCCCTTGCTGATGCAAACATGGAAGCTTTTAGATCACCATATGTTAACTTCTAAGAGAGACAAAATCACTGAATTCAATCTTGCATTAATCTCCAACAAGTAGGTTTACAAAAAGAGTCTTTTCATGAATCCATTCTACATCATAACAATTCTCCTTTAAGAACCATTATTACATCATGATAATTCCCTTCTACTCAGACCTATGAGGTCTTATTTATACACAAAATCCATGGAGGAATGGATGAAACCGAATCCCCAAGCTAAGAAAACAATTTTTACAATTTTAGGATAAATCCCAAAAATCTGTGTTTTTTAACAATTTGGGCAGATTCGAGTTAGTCCCCCACCCGTATCTCCCAAAAAAATTCTAATTTTGAAAACCGACATGCTTTCTACTCAATTTGTCATATTATGGACAAAACCCATGTATTATAATTTCTATATCTGATACCATATGCACGACAATCGAGGCACAGTTTGGCAGTTTGAGTTTTTTTGATAATTTTGGCAGAATCATTCCCCCTGAGTTGGAGGTCCACACGTGCAATATGGGTGAATTCTGACTCACGTGTATGCATTGAAACATCATTGTGGACAAAACCCATGTACCCGATTTTCCTCTAGAAGCTTTCCAAAATTTTGAATTATTTCTAGTACCGGATTAGCACAAGTTGGTACTGGAATAGGTGGAGCCTTGGTATCGAAATAGACTGGGTACCAAATCATGTTTCTTAAGATTCAAAGTGATTAGGATCATACATAATCAAACATTTAATCAAATTAACTCAAGAAAACTAAACAAATCATGCTTTAATCGTAACTTACCTCTTATGCACGTGAACAAGGTCATCGAGTGTATCTATGGAGGAAACAATCAATTATATACACATGGCATAGGTAAAATAGGCTCAGATAGGGGGTAATATAGGCATTAGAAGTGTCAAAATGGAGGCTCAACAAGTATCAAGAGTGGAATCAGGTAACTGACCAGAAGCACTTGTGGTTGCAGTAGAAAAACTTTTTTGAGAAGCTTTTCCCTTCTTGATTATCTTCTCTAGGTTGGCCTCAGGTGGGACCAAAGGTAACTATGGATTTGATCTCATATGTCTGCCTTTAGCACCAGATTTGAATCAATGGAGTCGCCAAGTGCAAGATGAAATCTTCAAAATACTAAGTCCCAATGCACCATGAGAGCTAGTAAGTATTGTCGTTCTATCCTAGGGAAAAGTCTACAAATCATTCCCGACAACGACACCAAAAATGTTAGCACTAGGAGTCACCTTTTGATTGCATAGAAGGTAATCCCAATACCCATCAGTTTATATGTGAATGTAAGAGTGTTTTTTAAAAGGGTCAGATGGAAAAGACTCGAAATGATAATATCCTAACTCAAAAACAGGGCTAACATGTACCAACAAATAAGTTTTTGACTAACTTCAACCAGTATTTTGAGAGTAAATGGGATAGAGGGAAGACTTGAATGAGAGGGGTGTAATGGTTACTACAAACATCATGTCTACAAGAGCCTAAGGAATAAAGTTTCTTAAGACAAGATCTTCTTGAAATTAGGAACTAAGAAGCTACATAAACACCATGATAATACAATGATCAAACATCCACCATAACATTACCACAATTATCCATGTGAAGCATCCGCAACATGGACATTTAGCATTGGAAGCATATAGGCTAAAATAGAAGTTGATTTCTGTTAGTAAAAAAGTCTTAAGTCCAATACATAGCTAGATCACAATCACTTCAAAAAATATTACAGTCTAGGGAGCCTTGCTCAACCATCCGAACCTACTAAAGCAATAGATCTATCTATTTATAACAAGAAAGAGAGGCAAAAGTTGGAGGTACGAGCTGGCCTCTTTCCCTTGAAAATATCTAAACATTTATTTGTTCTTACAACTCAGATAACTACCTATGCTATAAAGCAGGAAAATGCTGGTGACTAATCCAATCATGCTTCTAACTACTTTGATCCTCTTTTGTTGCTCAACTCCTATTTTTCTATGTGTCCCTTTGGAGCCGATAGTTGTCCTTAGAATGCCAACTTCTACTTCTGTCTCTTTCTCCATCATTAACTTGTCCAAAGTTGTTGGCCTAGTCCTCCTAGATCCCTGGTGTTTGCTGGAAAACTTCCTTGTGTAGCAACTCTGGGTAGCGCACCAAAAAATGGAACAAGGAGAGAAGGTAGTGCCCTTGTGCTGTGCATGTGTGTAAACCAACTCCCTGTCAAATATTATGCAACGCCTATAGGTAGCACCATTGTGTTGCACCCATATACCAATTCTTCCCTCTGTGTAATATTACGTAGTGCTTTACGTAGCGCCACTGTGTGCAGCTTCTGTTCTCTGTAAGATATTACGCAACGCCTGTATGTAGCACTACTTATGTTGAGTTTGCATACAGTTTTGGGTATCATTGCTAAAATGCAGCGTCTTTGAATCTAGAACATGTGCAGAGCAGTTTGTGTCCTTCCATGATGACATAAACCATTTTACTTAGGTGCCTTGACTATACCATAGGTAGTGCCATTTACTACTGAGTGAAGCTAGCACTTAGTAAAAAACTCAAAATCCATATAGCTAAATGCCTAGGAGCCTGTATAGATGGAAAACATAGTATCTGCATATCAATTAACCCTCCCAAAAAGGAACAATTCCCAAAAATGGAGATTACCCCTTACCAACTATTTTGTCATCTTAACACTTAGCCTCACACTCTTTCTAGTAGAAAGAGTATCTTCAATTGGCTCAACAAACTTCTTCTTCCTAGCGCTGACAGGCTTCTTCGGTGCAGCTAAGCTCTCCTTAGCTACTGGTTTATCATCTTCAATGGCAGCTTCTACCAACAACTGTAAATTTCTTTGAGTTGCGTCATCTTGAAAGTGTCTCAACTCTTCCTTTAACTTCCTATTCTAAGACTGAAAGCCTCTATTCCGTCTGTAAATATTCTTCAACTGTTTATGAATAGGCAAAGCCTTTCTCACTGCAAACCTTACCAAGTCCAGCGTATGTTTGTAGCCAACCATGATCTCATCCATCTGAGCCAAGTGGACCTTGTCCTCTACTTTGAGATGAGCTATTTCTCTCCTTGCATCCCTAAGCTGCTTGATAAGTCTTTTGTAGGTCTGGCTGTCAGGAGGGATAGTGGCATGCTCAGTCTTAATGGGCTTCTCCTCAGACCCCTCTTCCTCCTGCATGGGAAGTGTCTTGTCTGTCTCATCAGGTTCCTTGTTGGCTCTACCTTTATTATTCTTTCTCTACACAGGGGTTTCATCCTTTCTTACCACAGGCTTCTCAATGCTTTTCTCAAAGGTTTAATCTTTTCTCTCCAAGGGTATTTTAGAACCTTTCTCCTTTCCCTTATGCACAGGGGTTTCCTGCTTGTCTTCAGTAGACTGCAAACTATATTTTCTCCTCTTCCTCTGAGTAAGGGTTTCATATTTATCCTCCACAGGCCTTTTAAGGCTTTTTCCTTTCTTCTTTAGAACATGGGTTTCTGGAAAAGGATTCTCTTGGAAAACCTCAGTATGGATTAATGACCTAGTAAAAGGTGTTTTACCCTTGATTTAAACTACTGGAGAAGGAGAGGGAAAGAGAAGCTTCTTCCCCTTTTTATATGTCACCTTGGTAGAAGAAGGAACTTCTTCTAACCCTGGTGGAGGTGGTGATGATAAATCTGTGTGTGGAGAAGAACAAACTTCCTCCTCAGCTTCCTTGACTTGCTTGTCGATCTTTGAAACAGGGGCTCTGCCCTTTCTCTTCTTGTTGATTCCTGCTTTAGTACCGGTGAGTGATGAAGGAGCTGCGATCTGTGATTTGGGAGTAGGTGTTGGGTCCATCTTGAAGTGAGAAGTAACCAATAAATGTTCCCATGAAATCTCTTTCTTTCCCAACTCTTCAAAGACTAACATTCTGATCAATCCAGAGTGAAAAAGGATAGAATCTACATCCTTAGATTTGGTTTGCACCCTATCTGAAATTTTACCTATACTTCTCAACAAGTAATAAGGAACATTCATCTTAACTTTACCAGTAAAATGTAACAATAACCTTATGTGGTAATGGTACAAGGTGTTGAATCTCCCTTCACAAGTAAGATATCTCTGTATGATTTTCAACATTCTATCAAACTGATCGATCAACTGATTCCTCGTCATACTCTTAGATAACTCATTGATTCAATATTCATGCTTGAAGAGATATTTAACAAAGGGTGAACTCAAAACCATGGAATTGAACCAATTTCACCTGAAATGGGGATTCCTGTTGCAGCTGAGATGGAGGGTTCGATTACCTCAAATTCCAAATCCCCAACTCTGGTTTTCTTGCCATAAAAATTTAATGCGAATTGTTTTTCTACTTCTGGATGGCCTCTTTGCATGTTTTGGCAAAAAGAGAGGCATCCTACTCTTTGAAACATCTCCCTTGCCATGGGCTCTGTGTCAAAAAGGTGCATGTCCATAGGTTCTGTCCTAACTATCTTTCCACCTTTGTGTGCTTTCCTCGACTGAGGGGTCTCCATGACTCAAAATGAGGTTTCTTAAGAGGCTTAAGGGATGTTAATGGCCATAAAGATTCAATTCAGGTTTCAAATGCACAATGATGGCCCTTTAAAACTGACTGTGCTTAGAAAGCCGATCTTGACTATGGAAAATAGACCTTTATACATGTACATGCTTTTTAGAGCATAGACTGTGAAGGGGTGATATGAAATGGCTCTTTGTATAGGATGAAAGGGGAGCATGGAAAACAAAGAGGGTTTGAGTTGCACCTCTGGGTAGCACAACGCATATGCAAAGGATATGCTATTACAAACTTGCGACTTCAAAGGCTAAAGCAATCAACAGTAATTAGACCATGGACATGGGCGAGGACATTTATAGGAATGAAAATATGTCTCCTTTACTACCCTGCAATCTCAACAAACCGAAAACCCCAGCACAAATTTCTTGTGAAAATAAATATGCAAAGGAGGCTACACAAGATACCTGTAAAGTTGACACCTATTGAGATCCTCAGCGCTATCTTAGGATGAAATTGAGGAAACTTCGGCCCTAAAATCTCTCACAACATTGGATTTAGTTGACATGTGGTCGCCTGATCAAAACTGGTAAACTTATGTAGCGCAACACTATTGAAATTTTCAAAATTTAGAAACTGCTACCAAGGATCATAAATGCAAGATCTTTTGAAGGCTCTTAACCGACTTCTGGCACTGAAAACAAGGGACACGGTCTCAATCATGGCAATCATGACTTGGAGTGGATGGATAATAAACGTGATAGGTGCTACAAAACTTCTTGATGAGTAGGCAACACTTTCAAATAAAAAATGATTAGACAGGTAAGCGGGTACAATGAGTCATGCTTACTGGGTCATGAGTGAAGATGAAGAGGTGTCATATCAACTTAGCAGTGGGAGGGATCGATTCAAGGACAAGTCATGAAGGGGACCAAAAATGAGTCATGAGCTAAAGAGGTTCTAGAAACACAAACCAAATTGAGGGACAAAAAGGACTATGATTCAAAACTCTAATCTTCTAAGGTGAACTTAACATCAAACTTCAAGCGGATGAGACTCAAAAATTTTAATCTAAGGTTTAAAAAAAAATATTAATCAAACTAAAGACCCAAGGTAACATAGTGTGATAACACCTTCGACTATCACTTCCAAATTATTGTGATTCTTCTTTTGGTCTTCTAAAAAATTCTGCAAATTATGAACAACCATGAATTCCAACATTAAATGATCTCTCATAATTAGTGTCAATTTGATCTGGGTTACTTTCAATAAAAGAAAAAAAAAATATTTTTAATGATGAGTTTGGATTCAAATTTTGTTGGTCGTAGTATTAATTAGTAAATTCTAAAGGAAAGTTCTTCTTATTATTATCACCATCGTGCACTATGTAGTATACTTCCTACTTGTTTGTTCTTCTCATAATCTAAAGGAATATTGAAAGTTCTATATAGTTCAATACTAGAGAAAAGAAAAGTCTAAAGGTTTAACACAAAAGATGAAGAAGTGGTGTCCCTATCACAAGAAGTATGGACTATTTGATGATAAATTAGGTTCCTTCAAGACAAGAGTGTAATTGTCGAGCTCTTTATGCCAAGTCCATATTTGTAAGCACTAAGTATCAAGCCCGAAGCACCCAATTTTATTATTTTCATTAAAAATAAAAGGTTATTGGGCCAGCTACTCATTGAGCCCGGTATTTAAGCATGCAATCAAAGGCAAAGCTACTATCACCACATTGAGCATCAAGGAAGAACATGAGTTGCATGGTGAGTGCTCAACGCGTTGAAAGATATTATAGGCATATAGATATATCAAGAAGAAATTTATTGTTTTCTTGTACATGTGGGATATATCCAATAGAGGAAAATTAAATGCACTTTGAATGGCCCCTGAAGTGGAAACTTTTCTACAAGTTTTGGTCTTCTTGGGATTATGAGAAAAGGGCTTATAAAGAGATATCGATGCAAATGTGAGGAGTGTACTCATTGCTTGGATTGAAGAGGTTTCATAGGAATGCAATTATGTCCCATACACACTTTATTTGTTAATATCTTATATTGAAAGAATTTATGTCGTCAATGGTGAGTTCCATTGCCAAAGGATGATTGGGTAAAATAACAATGGAATATTTTGATGATTTTTCACAAATTTCTTCGTTACTGGGAGATTGAGTAGTCTATGCAAAAGATACAATGATATTTCAAACTCAATCAAGAGAATCGAAGACAAAAAAGACAAAGTCATTTGATTCAAAATCCAAAGATATTACAGAGGAATGGAAATCCAAGATAAATCTTGAAGGAGATGTCGCCAATGACAATGCATTGAAATCCCATGTCTTCTTGCAAATTTTTGGTTACTTTCGACATAACATCATAGTTTGATAAGGATGACTTATGCAAACTTGTTATTGCAGTTGCAAATGATAAAAAAACAACAAACTAAAAACAAAGATCATTCTTGGTTATGGAAAGAAAAGGATTACTATTGTGCAATGCTTATCTAAAAGGAGTTCCTTATTGCTTAGAGTTATATGTGAAATGTGTTTGTGCTCTTATTATTGCAGGAATGTGACAATGGAAAACTTGGTAATTACATGAGCTGGTGCAATGACTTGCGATCATATTCCATTGCGCAAGTGCTTCACAGTTCAAACAATTCAGAGATGACTATACAAGCATCATTGCTTATTGAATTATTGTTCTACAATCATACTCTTCAAGAATATGTATCCAGTGATATTGAAAGGGTTTCGATAGATGATTTAGACAGAGAATTATGTGTCACTGCTATTGTCAAAAAAAATATTGTGAAAGTTATCAACACACTGAAGACTGCTTTCATCTTCTCTGGAATGTTTTTTGGCATTTTCTTTGTTATCGATGCACTGATCTATGGTAAAAAATCCTTTGATGCAGTACCATTTGGCATGATGTTTGTTTTGGTATTTTTGTATTTTGGGATATCTATGATTTTGGTATTTGTTGGTAGTTACTTTGGCTAGATGAAACCTGCAATTGAAGATCCCGTTAAGACCAATAAAGTTCCCAGGCAGATTCCATAGTAGACATGGTACATGCAGCCAATTATCTCCATATTCATTTGATGCACATGATTATATTCTTTGAGAAATGTGGAAAAGAATATGGAAAAGAGATATACCATATGACAACAGAGGAGAGTTTTTGAATAATTTTTTGGAGTTGATAACAAGGCAAGGGAGTATATTTCTCCTAAATGACTACAACATCCCTTTGTAGTTTCGGATTTACAGGTACTGTAGAAACTCATGTAAACATTTATTGCTTGAAGGTACTTTTGTTTTGCAGGTATTTTCATGGCTCAGTTACTAGGAAAGACGTGGTGTTTTCTAGAGTGTGTTGTGGAGGAAATTTGTGCCTAGGGATCAATAACACCATTGAATGAAGCTGAGGTTTTGGAAGAATAAGAAACGTGAACCTATTGTCCCTCCCACTGTATGTATTAAGCATACAAAACTCATTAGTAATGTACTATCAAAGCATCAAGACAAGAAAGAAACAATAAATTTGTCTCTTGGTCAGGCTTTTGGTAACTTACTAGTTTTGTTATCCAATATGTTAAAAACTCAATAAAAAGATAGAATGAAATACAATTTACAATCACATTGTGAATGATCGATTATCCTTGGCTACAGAAATGAAAAATTTCTTTTGCAGCCCTGTGCTGATGGTTAAATGCGATGGTTGTTTTGAGAAGGTCCACGATTCGAGTCTTTTGCCCAATATTTCCAATTTGAACAATCAATATACTAATAGGTCAAAATATCGAAGCTCTTGTCCTAGGTTTCAATTTAAATAATCTATGGAGAGGATTTTACCTTCTATCTTGGGGATGATTTTGAGATCAGTCTCGATGTCCTCGATGATCTTCTCGATCTGTCCGCAGGTGATCCATTTCTTGATCATCTCTCAATCGTCTTCTTCCTAGCATACGTTCATCCGGTGGTTGGTGAAGGCCTCCACATGCCTCATAGAGGGGATATTCTCTAGAATTGTCTTGATTTCATTGAGGGTTTTGTCGTAGATGGAAATGGGCATTTCCCTCGCATTGGGAACCACTTTGAGGGTGACTATGCCTGTGGTTTCCTTCACCTTGGCCAATAATGAACATGTGAATATCCATATAAACATCTTTCTTGTGCTTCTATTATTTCTTCTGCTCGCTCTCTGGTTACTTCCCCACCTAGCCTTTGAAGGATCCTTCAAGTTGCTTCACCCACGTTAACAAGAATAAAAGATGGTGGGAAATGACAAAAATAGTAGAAAATATTAATCCAAATAACATAATAGAATGGGAGCTATACAATTTAATGTGTAGATAGTACACATCATTCATAAGTAAGGTTTTATGATGATGGTGTATATTTTATATAAGAAGAGGAATTTAACATTTTATGAGTATATGGTGTAGGGTTCTGGGGAAGATGGGAGATGAGGAGATCAATTTGGTCATAATAATGGATTCCTTTATAAGCATGAAAAAGGAAAGAAATAGAGTCTCTTTGATGCAAGAGAATAAATCGAGAAATACCAATAAAATAAAACATTTGCAAGTCTCCTTAAATCTCAATCTCAAGACAAGAATAATAGATGCACATACATTTTGAGAGCCACATGGAAATAATTTTCCTTACCAAGAACATGTGCATGATTTTGTAATGGCACATGGAAATCATGTTCACTAATTAGCAACACTCATCAACGTATTAATTGGCCATTATCAAAAGCTCAATGCCAAGTAACTTGTGGGATCTCACAAATTGAGTTATATTGTCTTTTATTGTTATTGTTATTATTATTATTATTATTATTATTAATTATTTTGGGTGGCTAGATATGTGTGATATATGAACATAGCTATGATTTATCAATGGTACTTTCCAAATCTTGCATTGGTATCCATTAATACCCTAGCCCATAATCCCTAAGCCATTAACCATTAAACTACCTAACTCATAAGCGCCAAAGACCTTAGTTCTTGACCCTTAATCCATTAAACCTTAACCCCTAATACCTTAACCCTTAATCCCTATACCCCAAATACCAAAATCCCATAATCCTCAAATCCCCTATCCGCTTAACCCCCAACACCTCAACTAGTGAACTATTTAGGCACATCCGACGCTAAATTCGATGCTAAATCCTAGAACACTGGATAGTTCTAGGATTAAGATAGATCTAGATTGGTGTTATTTTGTTTCGATGCTAAATCCTAGAACACATGAAATTTTAGGTCACAACCTAACCAAATGTCAATTTGATGTATGATATCCCCTTGCTTGAGGGACAAGAGAGCCCCTTTTCATAGTAATTTGACTCTTTAGTTTATAAAGGTGTACATACCCCACTCTAAGTTGTTAATAAGATATTAAGTGACTTAAATTTTATTATTATTAGTAGTATTCTAACATATGCCACATCGACATTACATTGCACGTTCCCTTTGTATCGAGTTGTAGGATGCACCTCTTAGTGCAACAAGAACAATAATGATTGGATGCACCTATATTGTGGAATCTTGGAATAGATTTTACAACTATAAAATCCTCTTCCCTCTATCCCACATTGGTTGTGAGCACTAGTTTGTAATATCATATAAGCCTCAATATACCATGACCCTTATTCCAGTAGGGGCATTCACAAAGGTAGTGGCTACCTTGCTGACATAATGGTAGATTAATTCCAACATGATTATGTTTGCTTACTCAACCTTCCCCTCCCTCCTCCGTGTAGCGTGTATGGATGTGTGTGTGTGAATAATAACAATGGGATACACTTATCTTGTGACTCTTGGGAATATTTTCTACAACTATAAAATATTCTTCCCTCCTATCTCACATTGTTTATGATAACTCGTCCTCGATGCAATATAAACACCAATATACCATGATTCTTATACCAACATGGGCATCCATAGAAGTAGTGGTCCCCCATATTGACATAATGGTTGATTGGTTGTGGGGTGATTTTTCTTGCTCGTACAATTTCCCCCTCCCTCCTTTGTGTGGCATGCGTGAATACTAACAATACAATCACTATCTAGACACTACAATGTATTTCCTAATAAAAATAAAGTCATTCTTTTTTATTAAATTGCTTCATTTAAATATTAGTATAAATAAAGAATGTACATAATGAATCTTATGCAAGTTGTTGAGGTGAGGGGAGCTAGGTGTTGGGACTGATTGTCCTCAATCTCGAAGGAAAACAAAAACTTACCTATGCTTGGGTTCTATGTCACACTTCCAACAATGAGGCAACAAAAATTTCAGTTTATCAAGGAAAGGGGAATAAAGAGTGTTATTGTGATAAATGTCCACCTAGCAAGGCTCATTATTAGAGCATGAGCATTGGTAGACTAGTTTTAAAATAATAGAGATTTTCCAAGTTTTAGTCACCCATAACTCAAACACATAAATCCAAGCCAATTTGGGAGTTGCATTAAGAGAATGATAGAGGAAAATAAATTTGGAGGGGGGGTTAACCAACTACCCCTTCCCCTACCACGACAATACTCCATCAAACTCATGGTAATACATTGAAAATATAATCATTAGTCAAAGAATACTAATGAGAAGTAAGAGTTAATACTTCTACAAAGGCATGTACCCTTTAATTAAACCCTACATGCACTTGGTATTATTAAGGGTAGGGTAATGAGGACAGACTTTGAAATTGGTTTTATTTCTATATTGTGGAATGTTGGGTCGATAGCTTTGATATCCTTCTTATCTCTAGAGCACCTAGTTTCTAAGAAAGGTAGTAGTCTTTGGTTGATATGCCATTTTCATAGGGGCTTGGTTCAAGAAGAACTCTAGTTTACACAAGTTTTATGTGTGTCAGTCTGTGTAGATTTCTTAACCATGGACAACAACTATAGTGGGTCTGGATGTTATTTTATGTGTGAATTTTCATATGTATAGAGGGGAATAAGGGGATGCAAACACCATATCTTAGAGGCACAATATGAATTGTCAAACTCTTTTAGGAGGTGGTCAAGATGGTAGGATGCATTCACAATTATCATGATGAGAGGGGATGAACTTTTCTCAGTGGTTAATGGATTACATCCCCGAAGAAATAAGCAATTAAATACCCAAAACATATAGTCATGTAATATATGTGACACAAAGTCATCCTAGAGGGTGTTGTATTCCATTATAAGTTCCACCTTGTGCACTACACCTTCAAATTTGATGTGTATATGGAATGGGATAATGGATTCTTAAGATGAAGCATTATGAAGTAACAATAGTCAAGCCCAAAGTGCTTAACCTACGTCTTGTCGAGAATGTTCAATGCACTACCATGATTAACCTTAATAAGGAGCCTTTATTTTTTATGTAGGCACAAAACTTGAAGGTATCAAGGATCCTCAACCCAATTAGTATTAGTGGGGGATTGTGAAGGAGAGAAGGGGATGGGGTAGGGCCCTCCTCTAGGAAATCAGGATGTTGGGAACCACCATATATTTTATGGGATGTTTTTTGTCCACACGTCCCTAATTTTGTTATTAGAAACAAATCACTTATGCAATGTGAATTTTTGATACTAAATGGAATTATGTGATTTTTCCATTATAACACATGGAGATAATGTATGATTGAGTATTTTTTATGTGATTATTTATTCACTAAATATATTAATGAATATACACAAGTAAAATAAATATATAGCTACCTAAAGTAGATCTACCAACAAAAGGACCATCCTAGGTGACTCCCAAGAGAAGGTCATCAGTTCAAAACAAATAGACGACCTTTTGTGAGTTTGTAATAGAGTTATTCTTGGGAAAATTGGTTTTGTATTTTTCCAACCTGAGGGGTGAGTGTTCTCATAGTATTCTCCTTAGTAGGTGGGATTTCCATCATTGTAAGTGAAAAAAGGTAAAATAAATATATACAATAATATAAAAAAATGATGTTTACCACCTTCTTTAGGTAATCACGATTTTAACCACCTCCATATATTTTATGGAATGTTTTTTGTCTGTGGGTCCATACGTTTACTAGAATAGAAAACTCACTTAGTACTATGGATTTTTGATACTTAATGAAAATATATAATTTCCCCATTACAACACATGGGTAAAATGTAACCATCTAACCATGTAAAATTTCAATGCATACAGTCACCTTTTGAAGAAATTTCAACGTTGGCCCCATTCACTGCTCATTGTGCCGAGTCGGTTGATGAAATTTCATATGGGCATGTTGGAAGACATTCCATGGAATTTAAAGAGAGTTATGACCAAGATTCTGTAGATGGGAATGAAAAATGATGAAAATGAGACCACATAATGAAGGTTCATGCAAACGTGGAGGATGCCAAAGATTATTCGGGGACGTTAGGAATCCTTGAGTCTTGAAACCCTCACATACCGTCAAGGCATGTGTCTCATTTAAACATGTCAAATTTCGACACATACAGGCACAATTTGAAGAAATATGAATGTTGGCACCATTCACTACTCACCATGAGGCGTTAGTGGATGACATTGGATGACATTTCAAGAGAGTTTTAACAAAGATTCTATAGATGGGAATGAGGAATGATGAAAATGATATTACATTATGAATATTGATGCAAACATGGAATATCTCAAAGATTATTCGAGGACATCATGCATTCTTGACTCTTGAAACCCTCACATACCGTCAACACATGTGTCTACTATAACCATGTCAAATTTCGATGCATACAGACACATTTTGAAGAAATTTCAATGTTCACCCCATTGGTGATGGGCGTGTTGTTCAAATATGTTCCATGACATTTCAAGAGAGTTTTGACAAAGATTCTGTTAGCACAAGAATTTGCATCCATAAGAGGCTTGCCTCTCCATAAGCAACTAAATAACCTATAAAAACATATACATGCTTCTAGCCTATCAAATCAAAGATCTTGATTAGTCTCATCATACAGAAGAGCAAAAAAATTCCATAGTGCCATGGCACTGAGGAATTGTCTATATAGCATGGTCTTCCATTTTACTACCTAAAACACTGCCAAATCTCCTAAGACTAATGGTGCTGCTAATACCTGAGGTTTCTACCCATTCTTTCAATGTTCAAGTGAAGGTGTTGTGAATTATGATGGCACTACCCAATTTCATGTAGACACATAGGCGAGGGCTACCAAAATTTTCTACTGAAATTTTGGCAGGGACCAAATTGTGCAGAGTTATTTTTGGACGCTTCTGCTAGTTTTGAATGACTAACTTAAAACTTGGATTATGAAAAATTGAGAAGGTATTTTTGAAAACTGGAGGAGGTTTTTGTTCATAACATACCAAATAACAAAAACCTCTCTCTTTTTTTCAAAATTTTCTATGGTTAGAGAGTTATTTGACATAGAAATGGTGCTACAGAATGTGCCACCAACACTTTGTTTTAAGATTGTTGAACTGACATTTTTGACCAGTTGACTTCCATGAGGATTTCTGGGTGAAATAAGATGAATTTAAAAATCCAAAGGAGGTTATTGTCAATAATAGACCCAAGAAAATCAAACTCTTTCATTTTTCACATAGGTGTCACGGATTGGGATATTCAAAAGAATCTTTGAGTCCTATGTTTTCAGTTTTCATGATTTCTTGTTTGAGACATGTTTTTGTGACACATGTTGCGGCCAGATGTAGATGAATTTAAATAAACTGAGAGAGGTTGTTGTTCATAACGATATTATATACAAAAAGCGTTCTCATATTTTACACATATATTATGGTTTGATAATTACAAGTGGATTTTGGAAGCCTATTTTTTAGAATTTCACCTCCTGAAAAGCAGAAAATTAGTTAAAACATGTCATTTTCTATTTGTAGTTGTTTCTATTTTGGGAAAGGGGTTGGAGTTCGAATAGGTGAGATGGAAAGGACCTATATGGATATATATTCATTTTACAATAGGGTAGGGGGGTTGGATTCATGAGAAAGAGAGATGAGAGAGCTGTAGGAGGCACTTTGCCTGTGATCATTGTAACCCTGAGAGGCTTTTATTTTTGTAAACATTTCTGTTATTGAAGGTTCACGATATCTGTGTTATCAGATTGTATCTCTTGCTTTATTTTCTAATTTGTCTTCTTACTTGAATGAATTATACACCTTGAGGATCATGGTTTCCTTTGATTAATCGATTCTTGAGCATCTGAGGATCTGATGTATCTTGCCTATTAGTCACTGTTTACATTCAAGTACCTTGGATTCATTTGGGTAGAGAGGATCTCTTCTTTATGGATGTTCTTCTTTGTGTTATATTTTTCTTACTCTATTTAACAAACCTTTATTTGATATGCAGATTGATTGAATTTAATGAGCATGGTGTTTTCTTGACTCCATAGCCCATTGGTCCATCATTGATTTACAATAGCTTACTGTCCTTTCCCTTCCTTACTTTCTTTTTCTTGATCCACAAAACCAATAAAGTCTTTTTATTTATATGTTACTAAGATTACTCTCATTTGCAGTCTGGGAGAGACTCTTGGAGTGATAACATTATTGGCACTGTTGTCGGGGAACGAAAATGAAGCTAGTTTCCCTAGGAAGAATGACATAGAGCCGAATTTTGATGGCAGACAAAGGAAGGACACTGAATTGACTGTAGCAATCTTCCTGGCGACTCCATGATTAAAGACTCCATTGGGGAGGATCTGATTGACATAATATGAAGAGGTTGAATTCTAAATCTAGGTATCAGTTCATTAGTTTGCTTCATGAAATTTTGTTGTTCTTTATCAACTCTTTCATGTTGTTCCCTTTACATGTAAAGAGAATAATTTTCTATTTTGTATATTCAGAAAATCATCATCCTTCTTGTACATATCCATCTTTAGAAAAGGAAAGCTTGCAACCTGCTTATATTGTAGATATTGACTCAGTCTCTTTACCTCAGCCCATCCATAAAGATGATTATTGTATTCAAATCTTCCTTGAATCTGATCAACCATGTAACCTTATAGAGGCCAGAGCTGATTCCAAACCTATCTCGAGCTCAACACTTTTGGGCATTACTGCTGAACCTTGTCATCAACCTGTTAACTCTCATAATCAATCCACTTCTTTTCAAATTAAAATCAGAATGAATATGTTCAAGCCTTTGAGGCTTCCCTATATCTTTAATCCTTATCCTCTTGACTGCTTTGAATATCTTCCCTGGTTTTCTAGAGAGAATCAAGTTTCAGCTGAGAGACACTTGGAATCCTTTGAGGATTTTATTGATTGGTTCGATATTGTTGATGAAGATGTGATCATGAGATTTTTCTCTAAGTCTTTGATCAAAGATGTTGTTGTATGGTTTAAGGGTCTAAGAGATGATTCTATTATCTCTTGGATCGAGTTCTCTAATGATTTTGTGAAGTATTGGGGTGAGTACAAATCACTAGATTCATACCTTGCTAATTTTTATGCTTTGAAGAGAGAGAAGGGTGAAGCTTTGCATGTCTTCAATCAAAGATTTTACATCATCTACCATGATATGTCTTTGGAGATCTGGCCTTCAGAGACAGATGCCATGATATATTATGTTATGGGCCTTCATTTAGAACTTTCTCTTCTCTTGTTAGAAATGAAGTCTTCATCCTTAAGGAGCTTGTTTGAAGATGCTCAAGAAGTAGAGGAGAACAACCATGCTTCCAGGAGGATCAGAGAGTGGGTTTACTTTGAAAATCTACAAGCACATAAACAAGTGAACTGTGAGTATGCTTTAGATTTTGAGCAGGAAGGTAACGAGTTTGAAGCATATTTGGAACAACAACAAGCATGTGAGTTTATTTCAGATTCAGGTCAGAATTCTTCAATATTTGTTGAGTACTCTAGAAACAAGTACGAGTCAAAATTTTATGATCAATTTTCTAACTAGGATGAGCCTATGATAACTGATGATTGCATAGAAAATTATATGTTTTTAACTGATCCTTATTCATATGATTTTAACACTATTTTATCATCATCCTCTGAGCACTTTTCTGAGGAGAACGTTATAACGATGAATGATCAAGATCTCAGCTCAAGAGAACAAAAAGGTCATCAGTCTTCTAGCAGAGAAGTAGTCATGGTTGAGAAAGTGTTCTCCATGGGTCAACATGTTTCTGATCTTTGTTTCAAAAACTCGGTGGTAGCCTTCATAGAATTCTACATTTCAGAGAACTTCAAGATTTTAGAATTTTTAAACTCATCAACATTTCCGGGTGAGTATGGTTTCTTGAATGAATTCTTATCAATATTGTTACATTTCAAACATCATTTGTTGATTAGTGACAGAGACAAGGTTTCTTCAATTTTAAAATTTCTTGAATGGTTGTTATGTAAATCAACATTTACCTAACCAAATTGCAGAGCTGGTTAGAGTAGAGTAGGGTAGGAAATAAGTTCGTTGTCTGAGTATTTCTTTTTCCTTCAATTTGCAGAAATAACAGTCAATTTGTGTGAATAAAGGTAGGCCTTGAGATTTTTTTAGAGAATGGTTGAATATTGACTCCACATCCATAGGACAAGGCATTGAAATTACAAGATTTCTTTGAGCCTCACATGAAGGACTCTATCCCCCATGGAGCCTATGTTAGCAAAAGAATTTGCAGCCAGAAGAGGCTTGCCTCTCCATAAGCAACTAAATAACCTCTACAAGCATATACATGATTCTAACCTATCAAATCAAAGTTATTTATTAGTCTCATCATACAAAAGAGCACAAACATTCCATAGTTCCATGGCATTGAGGAATTTTCTATATAGCATGGTCTGCCATTTTACTACCTAAAATGCTGCCAAATATCCTAAGACTAATGGTGCTGCTAATACCCAAGGTTTTTACCCATTCTGTCAACGTTCAAGTGAAGGTTCTATGAATTATGATGGTTCTACCCAATTTCACATAGACACACAGGCGAGCACGACCAAAATTTTCTACTGAAATTTTGGCAGAGACCAAATTGTGCAGAGTTATTTTTGGACGCTTCTGCCAGTTTTGAGTGACTAACTTAAAACTTGGATTATGAACAATTGAGAAGGTATTTTTGAAAAATGGAGGAGGTTTTTGTTAATCACATACCAAATAACAAAAAACTCTCTCAGGTTTTCAAAATGTGCTATGGTTAGAGAGTTATTTGACATAGAAGTGGTGCTATGAAACATGCTACTGAAACTCTATTTTAAGACTGCTGAACTGACATTTTTGACCAGTTGACTTCCAGGAGGATTTCCGAGTGAAATAAGATGAATTTTAAAAATAAAAAGGAGGTTATTTTCAATGAAAGACCCAATAAAATTAACCTCTTTCATTTTTCACACCGATTTCATAGATTGGGATATTCGAAAGAATCTTTGAGCCCCATGTTTTCAGTTTTTGTGATTTCTTGTTTGAGACATGTTTTTGTGACACCTGTTGCATCCAGGTGCAGATGAATTTAAATAATCTGAGAGAGGTTGTTGTTCATAACGATCTTATATAAAAAAACCATTCTCATATTTTACATAGATGTTATGGTTTGATAATTACAAGTGGAGTTTGGAAGCCTATTTTTCATAATTTTGCCTCCTGAAAAGCAGGAAATTAGTTAAAACGTGTCATTTTTTGTTTCTAGTTGTTTCTATTTTGGGAAAGGGGTTGGAGTTCGAATAGGTGAGATGGAAAGGACCTATATGGCTATATATTAATTGTATAAGAGGGTAGGGGGCTTGGATTCATGAGAAAGAGAGATGAGAGAGTTGTAGGAGGCACTTTGCCTGTGATCATTGTAACCTGAGGGGCTTTTGTTTTTGTAAAAATTTCTATTATTGAAGGTTCACGATATCTGTGTTATTAGATTGTATCTCTTGTCTTATTTTCTAATTTGTCTTCTTACTTGAATGAATTGTACACCTTGAGGATCATGGTTTCCTTTGATTAATGGATTCTTGAGCATTTGAGGATCTGATGTATCTTGCCTATTAGTCACTATTTACATTCAAGTACCTTGGATTCATTTGTGCAGAGAGGATCTCTACTTTACGAATGTTCTTCTTTGTGTTATCTTTTTCTTCCTCTATTTAAAAAACCTTTATATGATATGCAGATTGATTGCATTTAATGAGCAGGGTGTTTGATTGACTCCATAGCCCAATGGTCCATCATTGATTTACAACAACTTACTGTCCTTTCCCTTCCTTTCTTTCTTTTTCTTCATCCAAAAAACCAATCAAGTCTTTTTATTTCTATGTTACCAAGCTTACTCTCATTTACAGTTTGGGAGTGACTCTTGGAGTGACAATAGATTCTATAGATGGGAATTATGACGAATGATGAAAATGAGACTACATTATAAACATTGATGCAAACGTGGACAATCTCAAATATTATGCGAGGAAGTTAGGCAATATCCTTTAATATTAATACCCTTGCATATTTTCAAGTCATGTGTCTAGTCTAACCATGTCAATATTCGATGCATGCAAGAACAATTTGAAGAAATTTAAACATTGGCCCCATTCACTACTCACCATGTGACATTGGTGGATGAAATTGGTGATGGCCATGTTGGAAGACGTTCCATGATATTTCAAGAGAGTTTCAACAAACATTCTGTAGATTTGAATGACGAATGATGACAATGAGACTACATGATGGACATTGATGCAAACATGGACAATCTCAAATATTATGTGGAGACATCAAGAATACTTGAGTCTTGAAACCCTTTCATACCATTAAGGCATGTGTCTAGTCTAACCATGTCAAATTTCAACACACACAGGAACAATTTGAAGAAATTTCAACGTTGGTCCCATTCACTGCTCACCATGCGACATTGGTGGATGTCATTGGTGATGGGCATGTTGGAAGACTTTCCATGAAATTTCAAGAGAGTTACGACAAAGCCCTAAATCCCCTAAACCCTAATCCATTGACCCTTAAAGACTTAAGCCCTAATCCCTAAACCCTTAAGCCCTCAACCTTAATTAATCACTAATACCCTATCAAAAAATCCCTAAATCTTCTAACTCCTAAGCCATCGACCCTTAATCACTTAAACCCTAATCCCTAATCCCTTAATCCATAAACCCCTATGCCCTATGCAATTAAACATTAATCCACTAGTCCATAACCCCTAATCCATTTGTTGCACCTCTTTTGTCACCTAAATGAGAAAAATAATGGTGCTTACAAGCCCAGTTGGGTCAGCTAGGCAGGACATCAGTAAAGAAAAGGGTTAGAAAGATAAATCATAAAAGATAAGCAAAGAATTAAAATAAGAATGATAAAAACAATTAAACTATAGTGCATAAGAACATAAGAACAAGGAACAAACAAGACTCCTGCCACCNATGGTGGGAAATGACAAAAATAGTAGAAAATATTAATCCAAATAACATAATAGAATGGGAGCTATACAATTTAATGTGTAGATAGTACACATCATTCATAAGTAAGGTTTTATGATGATGGTGTATATTTTATATAAGAAGAGGAATTTAACATTTTATGAGTATATGGTGTAGGGTTCTGGGGAAGATGGGAGATGAGGAGATCAATTTGGTCATAATAATGGATTCCTTTATAAGCATGAAAAAGGAAAGAAATAGAGTCTCTTTGATGCAAGAGAATAAATCGAGAAATACCAATAAAATAAAACATTTGCAAGTCTCCTTAAATCTCAATCTCAAGACAAGAATAATAGATGCACATACATTTTGAGAGCCACATGGAAATAATTTTCCTTACCAAGAACATGTGCATGATTTTGTAATGGCACATGGAAATCATGTTCACTAATTAGCAACACTCATCAACGTATTAATTGGCCATTATCAAAAGCTCAATGCCAAGTAACTTGTGGGATCTCACAAATTGAGTTATATTGTCTTTTATTGTTATTGTTATTATTATTATTATTATTATTATTAATTATTTTGGGTGGCTAGATATGTGTGATATATGAACATAGCTATGATTTATCAATGGTACTTTCCAAATCTTGCATTGGTATCCATTAATACCCTAGCCCATAATCCCTAAGCCATTAACCATTAAACTACCTAACTCATAAGCGCCAAAGACCTTAGTTCTTGACCCTTAATCCATTAAACCTTAACCCCTAATACCTTAACCCTTAATCCCTATACCCCAAATACCAAAATCCCATAATCCTCAAATCCCCTATCCGCTTAACCCCCAACACCTCAACTAGTGAACTATTTAGGCACATCCGACGCTAAATTCGATGCTAAATCCTAGAACACTGGATAGTTCTAGGATTAAGATAGATCTAGATTGGTGTTATTTTGTTTCGATGCTAAATCCTAGAACACATGAAATTTTAGGTCACAACCTAACCAAATGTCAATTTGATGTATGATATCCCCTTGCTTGAGGGACAAGAGAGCCCCTTTTCATAGTAATTTGACTCTTTAGTTTATAAAGGTGTACATACCCCACTCTAAGTTGTTAATAAGATATTAAGTGACTTAAATTTTATTATTATTAGTAGTATTCTAACATATGCCACATCGACATTACATTGCACGTTCCCTTTGTATCGAGTTGTAGGATGCACCTCTTAGTGCAACAAGAACAATAATGATTGGATGCACCTATATTGTGGAATCTTGGAATAGATTTTACAACTATAAAATCCTCTTCCCTCTATCCCACATTGGTTGTGAGCACTAGTTTGTAATATCATATAAGCCTCAATATACCATGACCCTTATTCCAGTAGGGGCATTCACAAAGGTAGTGGCTACCTTGCTGACATAATGGTAGATTAATTCCAACATGATTATGTTTGCTTACTCAACCTTCCCCTCCCTCCTCCGTGTAGCGTGTATGGATGTGTGTGTGTGAATAATAACAATGGGATACACTTATCTCGTAACTCTTGGGAATATTTTCTACAACTATAAAATATTCTTCCCTCCTATCTCACATTGTTTGTGATAACTGGTCCTCGATGGAATATAAACACCAATATACCATGATCCTTATACCAACATGGGCGTCCATAGAAGTAGTGGTCCCCCATATTGACATAATGGTTGATTGGTTGTGGGGTGATTTTTCTTGCTCGTACAATTTCCCCCTCCCTCCTTTGTGTGGCATGTGTGAATACTAACAATACAATCACTATCTAGACACTACAATGTATTTCCTAACAAAAATAAAGTCATTATTTTTTATTAAATTGCTTCATTTAACTATTAGTATAAATAAAGAATGTACATAATGAATCTTATGCAAGTTGTTGAGGTGAGGCTAGCTAGGTGTTGGGACTGATTGTCCTCAATCTCGAAGGAAAATGAAAACTTACCTATGCTTGGGTTCTATGTCACACTTCCAACAATGAGGCATCAAAAATTTCAGTTTATCAAGGAAAGGGGAATAAAGAGTGTTATTGTGATATATGTCCACCTAGCAAGGCTCATTATTAGAGCACGAGCATTGGTAGACTAGTTTTAAAATAATAGATATTTTCCAAGTTTTAGTCACCCATAACTCAAACACATAAATCCAAGCCAATTTGGGAGTTGCATTAAGAGAA
>JZKD02S1673078.1:393604-407443 GCA_000966675.3 Picea glauca | reverse complement strand
TGATAAGAGGAAAAGATATGGTAATGGCAAGAGTGCAAACACCGTGTCAAAGAAAGAAGAGAAACCCTCTTGCAAGCATTGCAAGAAAGAGGGACATGATGAGGACAAATGTTGGAAGTTGCATCCTGAAAAGAGACCAAAGTGGTTCAAAGGAAGGAAGGGAACGCAAACAGTAGCTGCAACGACATCAAAGCCTATTGATTTGGGATCAGATTCAGGTGATGAATCTAAAATGACTTTGGTTGGTATGACAGGTAAATTTGGTGAAGAGACTGATTGTAGAAGTAAGTTGTTTCATATAAGAGTAATAATGCAACACACTAAGATAAGCACACTAATCGACAGTGGATCTCAATCAAATCTAATCTCCGAAGAGTTGGTTAAAAAATTGGGATTAATAACACAATCACATCATAAGCCTTACACACTTAAATGGATGAGCAATCATCATCAGATGCATGTAACAAAGCAGTGCACAATTAAATTTTCCATTTCAGATAAGTATGTGGATGAAGTTACTTGTGATGTAGTGTCGTTAAAAGAATGTTGCATCGTATTAGGTAGTCCGTACTTGTATGATCGAAAAGCAATCTTCTACAGAACTAAAAATCAGTATCAGTTACTAAAGAAGGTCATGACTACATAGTGCATGCTCATCATGTTAAAGAAAGTAACAAACTTCAAACCATGGAACAATTAACAAAGGCAGTGAAAATCAGCGACAAACCATTAATTGTTTCAAGTGAAGTTATAGATCTTAAGCAAGAACAGGATATGATTATTGAGTGGAAAATTAATCATAAATTGCTTCAAGATAAACTTATGTCGTGCAAATACTTCAAGTATATCAGTTCATTTGCAGTCATTTTTCTGATGTTATCATTAGCAATGTTTAGTACATGGATGATAGTGGCTTCAGTGAAATGTAGCAGGATTGCAATGACTAACAATGTACTTTCAGTGGTCATCATTGTATTACAGCTGATCTTTATGAGACAGGTGCACAGGATAGAGTTCAGAGACAGAGGACAAGCCGGGTGGCCTATCCAGGGCTTGTTAGTTGGTCAGTAACCTTTTGGGGACCAAAAGGTCTTGTTGTGGGGAGGTGTGATCCGAAAACGGATCCAGAAGCCTGATAAGGCTTGAAAAATGCTCAAAAATGAAGGTGCTCAGAATGTGATGAAACCTGTGCCATTGCGTCCGTCTCGTCTTCCTGATTCCGGTGGTATAATGTTTATGTCAAACGGAGTCCGTATGGAGAAGATATCGCGTTCTGTCTGAAAAGCCAAACAGGCAAAATTTTGGATGCTGACTGTACCTATCCGTACAGTCCGTACAGACACGTGTCAGTCCGTACAGCTGACGTGGCATGTCCATACGGTGACGTGGCGATATCAGATTATGACATGTGGCAGCATGGGATGATGACACATGGCAGCACCGGATTGTGACACGTGGCAGGCGGATTTGGCCGTTTGGGGGTACGGTTGGACCAATAAAAAAGTGACACGTGTCACCACTCACAGGGTGACACGTGGCACGTTGACATCATCCAATGATGTGGCAGGCTGACCGGGCGTACGGACGAGCTGACGCAATAGACAGGTGGCAGTACGGCAGAGATCGTCGTGGCAGTTACGTGGACCAATCACGTGATGACACGTGGTAGTATCCGATGGGGTAAAAAAATGACACGTGGCCCGCTTACAGGGTGCCACGTGGCGCTGTTGGATTGGTTGTTTTGGGTTGAACGGTTTTAATGTAAAATTGGTTCGGAGTCACTGGGGGTCGAACCCGTGATCTCCGTGTGTGTAACGGACTAGAACCATTGGGCTAACCGGCTGCCCGCCAAGTGTACATTGTAATAGCAACGACATAAAATGTTTTTAAACTTTGTTAAAGTTTCGAATGGCGGCAAAAAGGGGCGGGGCCCCGCCCCAGCCCTCGGCCCATCCACCATACAATGGGACCACACCATACGACCAATGCATAGAACCGTGACCGGAGAGCGGCGCATATGGGGGCGGTTATAACAAATAACCCGCGGTCATATCCAATTCGCATGGAACCAGGAGCTATACTGACGGGGGCGCGCACGGTTATATAACCGACAGCCCGTGGCCCTATGACAGCGCCACGAGACCAGGGGCAGGTGCTACGAATAGGGGCCACGCGGGGGGCGTGTGGCCATATGGCTGAACATACGAACAAGTAAAGGGGGCTGCGCCCGGGAATTGGGGGCTAGCGCCCAATTTCTTTTATAAAGTGGGTTTTTACAAACAAACTTGAATATTTGTAATTAAATAAACCCATTATTAGTTGATTTTCTCCATTTTTGGGGGATATTGGGCTTTTTTGGAGGCCAGATTCTTGGAGGAAGTTGAGGGTGTGAAACCAACTCCAATCCTATATAGACCAGGCCTGTTTGAGGCCAAGGGACAGTCATTCAGAGCAGAGTTATGCTGAAGGAAAGCCAAGCCAAAGACAATTTTTTGCAGGGAAGCCTTTGAGGTGGAAACGCTGTCGGATCATTTCTGGGAGCTTGGAGCATCAGTTTAGCATGTTGTTTCTTTTGCAGGGTTCTTGAAATCTAGGACAACAAGACCAGATCAGTATTGTAGCCTTTGGGCATTGCTGAGATGTAATTTTGAGCACTTGAGCAGAAATAAAGAAGCCTCCCCCACAGGAAAAAGGCCTGGAGACGTAGGCAAACATTGTGCCGAACTCCGTTATCAACCTGCGTTCTTATGGTTTGCTGTTCATATTTATTTGCAGATCTTCATATGTGTATTTGACTGATATAATCCTCTTCTTTCCTCATTCTTTCATTAAATTCTCAAGTGGTTAAATTATTCATGCAATTTTAAAAATCAACCATAATCATTGAAAAGATCCTACCCCGGATCAGTGATAGATGCCCTTGTTCATTGTTGCGTGGAAAAAATGGTTGTGAGATTTTATGGGTCTCTTGTGACTTGGCAAATTAGTGGAGATCAGTTGAGGATTATGGAGTGGGAACTGGCTGGTGAGAAGCTTTCCTGGGGTGTGATGCTCCATGCCAATATGGTGGGGAAGCTGGACAAGTGTCGTATTGCTGACTCAGGGGATTTTTCCTTTGGGTCTATCTTGGTTTCATTATTTTTGGAGAGGGTGTTGATGTTGCGCCCTAGAGTGTTGTTGGGTGCACCTGGTGTGCGAGAGCTACAACTGAGGTGGTGGTCAATGATCCTAGTTCTTTATGGTGGTGGGGAGGGTGGCCATTACTTCATGGTCGAGGCTTCCCAGGTGTGGTCGCAGATGCCGTAGATCATACTACATTATGTGTATTGTGGGGTGGACTTCTGGGGTGATCTGAAGATGGTGTTACCTCCAGGAGAGGTGTTCGACTGTAGAGGTATGATGTGATTGTTGATGATTTGATTTTTAGATAGTATAGCATGCATGTTATGTATATATGGATGTTGATGCTACCATTTGTTTGTTGCATGCGTAGATTTGGGACTGTGCGTGCACAAGGTTTAGTTGGTCAGGGCACCAACTCGTCAGGGGCCAGTGAGACCTCCATGGGGGGAGCCATGGGCAGGAGAGCGATGACGTTGTGATGATGCTGGGGCGAGGCCCACTGATGATGAGAGAGCGGCCAAGCGGCACAGTTTTTATGACCCCGATGCAAGGCCATCGCATGCTCCTTCGGCTAAGGCCGGGGGAGAGTTCAAGGATATTCGTTGCCAATTGGAGGTGGTACTACAGGGAGTGCCTAAGGGCATGTGGTCATGGATCCTAGACGAGGGAGTCTTAGAATAGTGAGTGGGTGTTTCGGTGGCATGACAAACCATGGTTCAGAGAGTGGCTGTAGCGAGGGCGGCGATGACTGGGATAATGCCTCCAAGACCCGAGGGACACCTAGTTGGTGGGGCCCCTCCTCTAGAGAGAGGGCCAGGTAGAGGAGCTTTAGAGGCACCATGAGTGCTTATGTGTTTATTTATTTTTTGTACCGATATAGGCTGGTGATCCCATTTTGTATGTGGTGAGGTGGCACCATTTTTGTATCTATAGGGTTAAGGTGGTTCACCTACCTATGGATGGTATATTCTATATATTATTTTTTGTAAATATTGATGAGACATTGACGAATATATATATATATATATATAGATGGATATACATTTTGGGATCTTTGTGGTGTTCTCATGTGTTGATAGTTTTTAGTGTTTTTTTATGATGATGTCTAATTTATATGTTGTGACAGATTATTGATGTGTGATGTATGCGTACTGGTAACTTGATGTGATAAATGACAATCTAACACTAGGTTAGCCATGTTGTCTACCATTTGATTAAGTTGTCTTGGAATATGTGTAAATGTAATGGAATCAAAATATTGAGATAAAAGTCTAACTTGTAGGTATTTGCGAAAAAGGCAAGGGTCGCGGACATGGTACACATTGTTGAGCTGGAGGACGACAAGTTTGGAATCTAGTAAGACGCTACGGTGAAGAATATGACGATGGCAGGCCTCAGTGAGGAGGCCAATGATGGCCATATAATCTTCTTAGTTATTGGTTGCTGAACCAAAACATATGCCGCTGGAGTGGAGTATTTCATGTGAGGGTGAATAGAGAGCCCAAGCGACCAAAGCGAGATTCTGTGTCCAACAACTGGCTCCGTCGGCATAACCGATGTGGTAGGCCAATGGAGGAGGCATCTATCAATAACATAAATGGTATATTAGATGTGAGGTATGGGAGAAAGAAGAAAAAACTATACAAAAAAAACATACAAAAAGAAAAATCCTAGTGTAGTATGGCTACGCTCAGGCATAAAATTTCTTAAAGTACAACCTATTGATGGGTTCTTTGAGAGGGTGACCTTCGGGAGAGGCTAGAATGTATGCACCTTTAGTGAGGAAATATTGGATGATGTAAGGTCCATGCCATAGTGACTCTAATTTTCCATGGCCAAGGGTATCATGAGCGATATCGTAAGTAAGGACGAGGTCGCCTTCATTGAATGAGCGAAGGTTGACATGGTGATCAAAAGTGGATTTAGACCATTTTTTGGCTGCCTCATTGTTATGTAATGAAGATCGACAATCTTCATCTAGGGACTCTAAGTTCAGCAAATGTTGCTCCATTGGAGAAGTGGTAGGTAATATCTCAATAGAAGTGCATAAGGTGGGAATTTCGCACTCGATGGGAAGAGTGGCCTCGACCATGTGGACTAGATGAAATGGTGTGAAACTAGTGGCAATTTTCACTGTCGTACGATAAGCCCAGAGCGTGGAAAATAACATATGGTGCAAATTGGTATTATGTTTGTTAACTGTGCGCTGCAACATGGTTTTGAGGACCTTGTTGACTGCCTCTACCTGTCCATTGGACTGAGGGTAGTATGGGGAGGAGAACTCGTGGGAGAAGCCTAACCGAGAGGAGAGTTCGACAAAGATATCATTCTCAAAGTGTTTCCCGTTATCGGAGACTAGTTGTAGCGGGACTACAAAGCAGGATATGACGTGGTTGAAGAAGAAGCATGCTGTGGTATCAACGGTGTTGTTAAATGCAGGCATGGCTTCAACTCACTGGTTTAAGTAATCAACTTCCACGACAATATATTTGTGTCCATTGCTAGATGGAGGGTTACAAGTCATGAAGTCTATGCCCCATTTGCAAAAGGGGCCAACAATAATGACTGGGTGTAGAAGAATAGGTGGTGCTCATGCTTTGTTGGCGTAAAGCTGACAGTTGTTACATCACTTCACAACATTGATGCAATCGTGAAACAATGTAGGCCAAAAATAACCAGCACTAATTATTTTTTGAGCGGGGGGCATTCTTGAGAGGTGGCCCCCGCAAGTGTCACTATGATAGTCATTCAAGACTCGATCGGCCTCGTTTATAGTCAAACATCGACGGAGTACAATGTTGACCCTGCGTCGATATAAGATATCATTGATAAGTAGGTAGCGGGGGGCTTGGTGACGAATGCGTCGACGATCGTCTTGGGAAAGGTGGTTTCTGAATTTATGTGTTTAGAGGTAGACGAGACGATCGTCATACCATGAGTCTTACAAGGGGATGTAGAAGAGATGTTCGTCACGGAACTCAGTATTGATGGGGGTACCAATAGTATTGGAGAGAAAATTTGTAATGAGTTTGGAGAGGACGAGGTCTTTCTTTCTCTTGGGTGTTGAAAATTCAAGTTCGTACTCCTGAAGGATGACGATCCATAGGGAAAATTTTCCATTGATTTGCTGACAATTAAGAAAGTAGTGCATTGGGTTGGAATCTGCAACGACTTTGGTAGTTTGAAGAAATATGTAATGGCGCAATTTCTGGACTGCGAGGAGAACTGCAAGAGCTATTTTTTCTTCGTGGTTGTATTTCAGGGGTATCCCTGAAATATTTTTACTAATGTAGTAAATGACATGCTCACAATCATCATCCCCTAGTTGGATGGGAACTCCTGCTACTGAGACGGTTGAGGCCGAGATATAGAGGATGTCGTCACAATTATAGTCGGGTAGACTAATCAATGGGGCATTGGAGAGGGCCATTTTGATATCATAAAAAGCATTTTGGGCATGTTCGTCCCATTGGAATGGGATATCATGACATAAGAGGCAAAGGAAACCATGTGCCCGAGTGGCGTAATCGGGGACTAAGTGGCGTAAAAAGTTAGCTTTGCCTTGTAGTCTTTGCAGTTGGCGTAAATTCCATGGTGGGGGAATTTTCGTGATGGCTTGGACCTTGAGGGGGTCAACTATAATGCCATGTTGGGAAACGATAAACCCAAGGAGGCGACCAACTATGACGTAGAACAAGCACTTGAGGGGATTCAAGCGGATGTTGTACTGACGACATCATTGAAGGATGATTCATAAATAACTAAGATGTTGAGTGCATTTTTTGGAGCGAGCGGTGAGATCATCCAAGTAGGCGAGAATGATTTGAGCGATATCATGAAAAATGTATGTCATGGCACGTTCGAAAGTGGGTCCTGCATTCTTGAGGCCGAAAGGCATGAAACAATATGAAAAAGTTCCCCAGGGGGTAGTGAATGCGGTTTTGTACTGATCGACTGGGTGGATTTGAATTTGGTTGTAGCCAGAGAAATCGTCCATGAAGGACAGAGCCTTGTGACCGACGTAATCATCGATAATTTGGTTGATAAAAGGAGTTGGAAAGTTGTCTTTGGGATAGGCGTGATTGAGATCGCGGAAGTCTATACAGACACAGATAGTGCCCTGTTTTTTGTTGACAGGGATGGGGTTGGAGACCCATGATGTATATGCGATGGGGTATATGAACCCTGCAATGTGTAATTTGTCAATTTCGGCCTTGATGGCTGCTGCTTTGGATGGGTGTAACGGACGCTATTTTTGATGAATAGGTGTGATATCAGGGCAGGTGTCGATACAATGTTCGATAATAGAGGGATCAAGGTCGGGCATATCTGTGTAGGACCAGGCAAATATGTCCTAGTATTCCTAGAAGAGAGCTTTTTAGGTGGTGATTTCTTTAGGAGAGCATTAGGTGCCAATGGTAATTTCCTCTATGACTCCAGATTTGATGGAAATATCGATTTTGATGGTGGGGGGAATTTTGGCCATATTGCCTTCTTCAAAAGCATCGGGGGCAGGGATAGGATTTGTGAACCAATCTATATGCACTGATGGGAGGAAATATTTGGTTTCGATTGCGTATATGGGGTTTTGGTTAGGAGGCCTGGCGAATTCTTGTGAAGGAAAAATCTCTCTGTAGTGGAGCGCGTCCCATGGGAAATCGAGTTTAGTTAACTCTTCAAAGATGTCTTCGTCATAGTGAAACTGTAGAGAATATAGGGGATCAAATGGAGTGGCTTTGGTGACTGTTCTCATGGGGTTGTTGTCTCATGGTGATGATGTAGAGGGGGTATCGTAAGGAGGTTGCGATGGTTCGCTCGACATAAACCAAATATTGAGATATTGTGGGTTGAAAATGGTAGTCGGGCGTAGAATTTCCGTGGGGAAATGAATTGGAGAATTGGGGGGATTTGTGGGTAAATCCTCATATAAATCATCTAGTAACCATGGGGGATTAGGGAATGCCTCAGGTTCTGGTGAAAAGATATGAACCATATCAAGTGATGGGGTAAGGGTACTCATTGGTTCTGCTGGAGGAGGGGGTGTGTGATTTTGAATAAGGGCTAGTTGGTGATGCATGTATTCAATGATCATCAGACATTGATATGTGAAATGATAAAGTGACTCGCATAGAGAGCAAGGACATCTCATACGTTTGTTGATTTAGGTTATGACATAATGGATGTTGGTGACATGTGTTGGGGTGGGTTCTTGCTGAAAGTTTCGATGTATGGCTATTAGCGTCTGCCAGAATTGAGGTAACATTGGACAATGGTGCGTGTAATGGCCATATTCTGAACAAATGGCACATGCGAATTTGGTTCGCAGTCCTTTGCTACTTGTGTTCTGAGAGATAGTGGTAGTACTGGAGGAAGTGATGAGTGGTGGTTTTACTCGAGGGAGTTGAATGAGATTACGTAACTTGGGGAGAGATGGGCACTTGTTAGTGGGGTGTCTGTCTTTCTCGCATAGCGCGCAAGGAGGTTGGATACATGGGGGAAGTGGAGCAGTGGGATCCTTATTTTTTCATCTACCCCCAGCTGTAGCAGGGGTGCTAACGAGTGGGGGTGTGGGTGGGACGATGGGGGTAGGTATGGGAATCTGCATCAGGATTCCTTCTGTTTGGGGAGGGAGGGATGGTTGAGGGACCATCTCAGGTGGATGTAGATACCATACTGAGATTTCCAACACTATGTTAGGAAGGGTGAGCATTGCAACTACTTGGAAATATTGTACACTCGGTGGGGGTTAAAAGAAATGGATTTGGGTAATGTATTGGGGGACTGTTTCCCAAATCAGGATATGGCCTTGGGGGAGGGGAAGATCAAGAATGGGTAGAGATGAACAAGGTCGAGGAGATTCTTGAGGAAGGAGTTATTTGACTAGTGGGGCATCAGGGATGAAATGGGCCTCGGTGGGAGGGAGAGTATCTTCAGTTGTCGTTCCTTTGGTGGAGACAACACATACTTATGCGGAAGGAGGGAGGAGTGGTGGTGATCCATGGTATGTCGCTAGTAACAATGAGTCCTTAAAAATTCTGGGGCCCATCTCGATGAGTGGATAGGCATCCGAATTAGTGTGGACGAAAGGGAGGATGTTGTCAATGTTGGATGAAGGGTTAGGCTCATAATGTGATACCTGTTTAATGGTAATGATCTTTCCATTATGGGGAAACATCATGGTTCAGAACACAGACGATGCAACTACCTTCATAGTATACATGTAGCTATGACCAAAAAAAATATTGTAGTCAAGTGGGGAATGAATAACCTCAATTTCAATAAGGATAGTTTTTCCCCCAAGTTCGACGAGGACATTTTGGAAGATCCCCTCGGGAGATGAGGGTCATCTGTTGTAATCCCTTATGTTAGCACTTGGTAAATTTCCTAGAGGTTGAAAGAGAAGAAATCCACTAAGGTAACCTTATCCAACCGCTTTTAAAGCTGGAATCTAGCCCTTCCAGCTTCAGAGAGGGATCTCTCTATAAGATTTAACTTTTTTTTTAATTTCAAGTATTAGGCTAGGTATAAAAACTGTAGGTTTTGTTGTAAAAGAGTTTTTGAAGTTGGTTGAGACAATCTACACATCCATTGGGCTATGGGGTCTATATTTAAACAAATATTCGATGCAACCAGAAATGCTAAAGAAAACCTTCACAGGGCGAGATAATATACTCACTGGATCTTTATAAATTAAAATGATGGACAGAAGAAAAGATAAGGCAAATAACTTCAACTAACAAGCAGTTAAGATTTTCTTAATTGAAGATATTGGAAGAAAACATTAAAATGTTTAGAATCAGAAATAGGGTATCAGAGATAAATCCTGCAACATTACGCTATTCATAAAGATTAGTTCCAGAAAACAAAATGATTACAGAGAAAGGAATGCATTCAACTTAGAAGATCAACGTCACCAATGAACATACGCAAGAATCTTGTAAATGCCTCTTCTTTATTAATGGATGATCTCAAAAATAGTATAGTTTGATAGTAATAGGATGTGCGAATCAACAACCCCCAATACTTCGAAAGATGAAGTATTTATAATTCAAAATACAAACATTCCTGTCTTAACTGTTCAGGACGTTCTCATTCTATTTTTAGTCTAACTAACTTAACTAATCAAAACTGTTTTGATGACTCGATACAACTGTTTGCGGAAATTCTGGGGTAGGCCGTTGGTGAGGTGCCTTCGCAACCTCTTCTGACTGGACAAGTGACTGGATTGTTACAACTCATCTTCTAATATAGTAGATCACACAGTTCTTCCCATCTGAGATGACCTGGCACCATGACTTTAAGCAGTCTCGGATATACTTCATCCATGTCTGTATATTTAGCAAATGTAGGCTTGATGATGAATATGTGTTTAATATCATGTTGGATACTAATATCCAACTGCAGGGCATCCATGAAAGCTTTGCCTGTGATGCTTCTTTAGCAGTCTCTCCATCTCAGCCTCCATCTCCTTTAGCTGAGCATTCTTCTCCATGAGTAACTTTAACATCTCATCCTTTTCCCCTTCCTTTTCGGCTATCTCCTTTGCCTGCGGGTCCTCTGTTGGAGGGAGATTTAGCTGTTTTCTTAAGGATGTGATGTCAACATTTTTCTTTTTAATCATCTCTTCGGCAGCCTTGACGTTCGCAGGGTCGTAACCGATCTTGAGGACCAGCTCTTCCAACGTCTTGATTTTGTTGTCTTTCGTGAAAGATGATATTTTCTCCAGCTTAAGTTGGGTTTGGGCATTGTTCAAAGCTACACAAAATTTTGATGCAGAAGCTGAGGCGTGGGCCAATGTGTGGAAAACCATCTCCCTATTTTTCTTGTGCAGATCCATCTGATCTGCTAGATGCACGTCCCTTTGCTTGGAACTCAAAGGTGGCCCTTTTGTAGTCTGATATGACCTTGGGATCTGGCACTTGTGCTTGGAGGTAAGACATATGCATCCTACCCTTTTCAGTGTCAAAGGCTGAAAGAAGCCTATGCTGAGTTGTGGACAACTGCTTCTGAAACTGGGCATAAGTGCTGCTAGTGAGTGTCTAGTTTTTCTTCTTGATCAAGTCATATTTTTCGAAGATGCATAACTTGGGACCAGTTTTACTCGGCAGAGTATCTAGGGGATAATTTGTGGATTTTATTGCCGTTTTTATTCCCTTAAGCTGACTCAAACTGAAAGGGAGAGTGACTGGCTTGACCCTTGTGGTAGTTATTGTGGTAGTCGAAATTTCCTGTTCTATTGTTGCGTCGGGCACTGAAACTGTATTTGGCTTTTGGAGTGCATTTGAAATTCCTCTGATGACAGCTCCATTACTAGAGGATATGACTCCTATTGGGGCCTCTTCTCCTTGGGGAACTGAGGTGTCGTAGTGGGTAACACACTAGTCGAGGGCGTCTGTTTTTCCACTTCAATTTACTGTTCTACGTCCATCAAAGTATCGGGCTCCCATTCTGTTTGATTTGCAAATTTCTCTATTTCTGGCTTGGACTCATGCGCATATGGGACATTCTTATTTTTCACTCTCATTTCAGAAATGATCCCGCAGGGATCATAGTGCCAGGTGAAACTTGTAAAGAATTTCATCTCCTTTAACATTCTGTCTTCTTCCTCCCCCGCGCCTCGACTATTGCAGATGAAAGAACCAATCTGCGCTTTGATCCGCAATTGTTGCTTCTTCTTAAGGGAAACAAAGTGAATATCATCAGAATTCATTATCTGCCTAATATATTCTAATGCAAAAATTCTTACCGGTACATATCTGGACAGCTTATAAGGTGCCAATTCGCACCTGTAAACTTGGATCTCAGAGTGATTCTGATACAAGTACCAGTCCCCTGTCTCTGCGTCTTTTGAGAGATGTAGAATTCTCTGGACCTCTTCATTTATTCATGGCTCAGGCCGACCACCCAACATACTTACCACAGGGTGGTAAAATTGATCAATGAACGCTTTGAAATCGTATTCAACAGAGTTATGTTTCAGAAGAGAAGTCCACGTTGTGACTGGCTGGGGCTTCCCGTTGGCATCCATCTTCTGCATGGAGAGACTGAACATGTCGGCTTGAAAGTACATGAACATGTAAGCCAGAATGGAGGAATATCTGAACATGCCCTCTGTGGAAAAATTCACAAATTGTTCATGGATATTATTGGCCAAGAAGGTGCTGTAGTCGAACTGCGTGGTAGGTTGTTCATCATTTGAGAAAATAGACAGAAAACCCAGGATTGGCTCATCTACCCATTGATCAGAATAGTAGCCAAGCAGGGCACATAGGGAAGAAATGATTTGATTTCCTTTGGTAGAGAACATAGAAGAAGGGTAAGGTGGATTGGTGGAAGGGAGTGGAGCAGAAGTGGGGAGAAAAAGCTCGAAGATCTGAGCTGTCTGAGGGAATGTCATTTTCATATATAGCTCAGTGAGGATTTCTAAATTGAATGGGGACGCAGATTCAACACGGGTAATTTGCATCATCTGGTCAATATCTTCAGGTGTGATGAAGAAGAGGACGTCTCTAGATGAAGAAACAATAGCTTTCTAGTCGGGGATGTAATGGGCTTGGCATTTGAGGGTGAATTCTGGGAAATGATGAATCTGGGGAAAGAGATACAGGGGAAAATTGGACTCCCAAAGTCCAATTTCATCGCTCTGGTCCAGGAACACCTCCTGGAGCCATGACTGCAGATCAAAAAAGTCAAAATTGCAAATAGTATCTGCTATCAAACCGTCTTTATCAAGCAAGGGAACTTTATCCAGGTCAACTGGAGGAGGAAGAAAAGGATTCTCTTCTTCTTCCACTTGTCTTGTCTTTGACACCATTTGAGCAATTGTACCTGCAATAAACAATACATTAGTGGGGTAGAATAACTTCGGGTGAAGGCGATACAGATGCAATGGAGGAATAAGAGGTTTCTGGCGCGATGGATGAATAACGAATGAAAAGGGAAACGATAGTTTTATTAAAAAATGGGTCGGTTTGGTGCGGGAGATAGGTCAGCAGGATAACGGGTATGTTATCCTGTAATAAATGGACAACGTTCCACTAGGGGTGAGGTGGCAGATGATGGTGGCCAAAGCATACGGATGAGTGATGTGGAGGCAGGTGATTGGAGGTAAAAGTCATCGAAGGGGGCTGGTCATGAATGGAAAGGGTAAAGGTCTGACAGCAGGGACCTGACCATAGTTATGGGATGGGACTCAACCCCAGGAACATGTGGGACAAGTGGACTTAGTGGAGGAAGACGTCCATGAGTGACGAGCTGTCAGATAGCATGTGAGGGATGGGACTTGAGAACCAATAGGCCGATGCCACGTAAGACCAGGGGCCCACCGAAGGGGAAATATCTATTCTGGACCCCCCCCTCTTGGTTAAAAGCAGAACACCAAGGGGGGTCCAAAATTCATTTTGATCCATTGATCTGTGTTCTTGTTTCCTAGCCACAGATATGAGCACCTTCTTTAATACCCATTCTAGACCCCCCCCCTCCATTAAAGGCAAAATGGATGGGGGGGGGGGTCCGAAATCCAATATGGACCGTATATTTAAGTGCTCTGTTCTGGGCTGTCCAGATGTGCGCCCGAGTTATGACCAATTCTAGACCCCCTCCCCTCCGTTAAAGGTAGAACGGGTGGGGGGGGTCCGGAATTCAATATGAGCCGATGATATAAGCGCTCCTCTCTGAGCCGTCCAGATGAGCATACGTGTTATTACCGATTCCGGA
>JZKD02S1673078.1:344558-385557 GCA_000966675.3 Picea glauca | reverse complement strand
ATATGGACCATAGATTTAAGCGCTCTGTTCTGGGCCGTCTATATGTGCGCCTGAGTTATGACCAATTCTGGACCCCCCCCCGTTAAAGGCAGAATGGGTGGGGGGGTCCGTAATCCAATATGAGCCGATGATCTAAGTGCTCCTCTCTGAGCTGTCTAGATGAGCATACACGTTATTACCGATTCCGGACCCCCCCGGTTAAAAGCCGAATGGTCGGGGGGGTCCAGAATGCGCTGTGAGCCGTAGATCTTAGAATCATGATCGGGACCATTGATAAGTGCAAGAAACATAGATCAGGGAGCGGAAACATAAGTACTTGGGGAAAAACTTAGGATATAAAGCATTTTATGGGTTTTTCCCCAAATTTCACATAAACCCCACCAAGAAGACTTCATCTAAGTTATTCTAAGGCCATGGGGACATGGGGTAGCAATTTCATCGATCTGGTTTCATGGGTGGTCAAGAAAAACAAGCAACTAACCTACATGCTAACCTATATTCTAGGACTATTAACCTAGATTAAAATATTGGGTTAAGAAATTACTCTACCTAAGGGCTATCTGACCAAGATTAGACAGTCTGGTCAGATTTATTCACTGAGCTAACTAAGGGCTATCTGACCAGGATTAGACAGTCTGGTCAGATTTATTAACTGAGGTAACTAAGGGCTATCTGACCAGGATTAGACAGTCTAGTCAGATTTATTCACTAACCTATCAACATTGAAAATTTAAAATAACTTGGTCATGCTTGAAAGGTATGACCAAGTTACTATTATTGCATGGGGATTTTGTTTCAATTATTTATGCCCTCTTTTCTTTTTCTTTTTCTTTTCTTTTTCTCTCCTTTTGTAAAATGAAAAATCAGTTGCCAATAAAAACACTAGATACAGATAATATGCATAAAATCCAAGTCATAAGTTGATTCCCATAATTTATGGGGTGATAACACCTTAGAGTAATAGCGGATGGTATTATCTCTCGAGAGCCAAGTTTCTGCCAAATGGTTTTGGACATGATGCATGTGGATGCACCTTCGTCAATGATGTAGTGGTGAATGGTGATGTTCTGGATTTTAACCGGTATTTGAAAAGTGACAAGAGAGGGAAGATGGGGTTCTCCACTGTCGAGATCAAATGTGATGAGTCGAGTATCAGTAGGGTTGAATGCCCCTAGAGAGGAAAGCAATGACTTTTGTTGAGTAAGACAGGTTTGAAGAACTTCTAAGACTGACATGGCAGTGGGGGATTGGGCCAAGTCATCGACCAGACTATAATTGTGGGCTACCCTAGCTTGAGGGTTGTGGACGTTCCTTCACAATGGTATGTGAGGGATGCAAATAGGTGTTTCAGTATTAGGGAATGGAATCATCAAAGGTGGGCCAGTCGTGACTGGGGTGGCCTCCAATGTAGTGGGAGTCGGGTTAGAGGGTGCGTTGTATTGATGAATGTCCGTTTGTAGAAGGACCTCTTCCTCACTAGTGAGGAGGATAGTTTGATCTACCAAAGTGCCTGGGTTGTGATATGGTCCTGCCTGTGGTGGGGCAGGGTGCATCTCTTGTTGGGTGTTCATCACCCCTTGATGTGGTATGGGGTTTTGCAACATGGACAGGGGTAGGTGCTGCACATATTGTTGTGGGGCCTATTGGGGGCAGGCAGGGCTGGTGGATGTGGTCAAGTACTACACTCTTTCATCTATTTGAAGGCCGTGATTTGGGGGCAATGGTGAGTATAATGGCCATAATCACCGCAAAGGGCACAAGGGAATTTTTTCTGAATATTGTTGTTGTTCTTTCCTTGGCGTTTGTTGTTATTGCCCCCTTGAGGGTTTTGGTTCCCCTGGTTTTGGTTTCCCCTTGCAGGTTGGTTCTACTGGGGTTGGTTCTGGTTTCCTCCTGGTTTGAGATTATTATTGTTTCGGTTTTTTCCTTTATTTCTGGCATTGTTCGATTGATGGGATGGATTAGCTGTATTTAGTTGTTCAAAATTTTGGTATTGTTGAATGGGAGATGGTTGAAAAAAGTTAACCCCAACATGTGGTTGTCCTTGTGGTGAAGGAATAGGTTGGGGGGGACCAGGAAATGGAAAGTACATATTATGTTGTGGTAACGATCCGTAGGATGCATAGGAAGGCATGGTGGTTTCACTAGTGCTTAGGTTGTAAGTAGAGGTGGAGGGGGTACCAGAATTAGGTTGAGCTACGGGGCGTATTGTGGGTGTTGGCGGTGGTCAGTTGGTGGGTGGAGGAAAGTTCAAGGGGTATGATTGAGGATAAGGGGGAGGATTATAATAAGGGGGTCCACCGTATGTAGGTGGATGTTGAGGGGTTCCATACATTGGTGGTTGTTGGGGATGTGAATTGTGGTGTGTAGTGGTACCAATCAATCCATCCACTCAGTGAGACATCCTAGGTTTGTCTTGGCCGAATGGCACAGATCTTGGGGAGTCAGGTAGTATTGTATACAAGTACCTTGACTGTGAGTAAATGAGTTCGAACTGTTGGGCCTTTCTAATGGATTCTTCTTCAGACTAGGGGAATGTGGCGGCCACATATTTGGCAAGGAGGGAAACAAGTGATTTGAGGAACCAATTGAGACATTGTTGTGGAGTAGCTTCAACTTTGCAGAGACTACGTCACTGACACCATTCATGAATGTGGTTAGTGATGTGCATGGAAAAGGTTTTTTTAAATTCCAAGAGTAGTTCGAGGCCATTGTCATGATGAATTGGTAGTTGAAAGAAGGTCAAGAATGCTTTGGCCAAGGATTCAAAGGTCACATGGGACCCGTATTTTTCTTATACATACCACTTAGTTTATGGGCTAGTGAGTGTACATTGAAATAACCTCAATTGGATGGAATCATCCGTGATGCTATTTGAAGAGCACCATAAGTGAAAGGTCATGTTATGGTTGGCAGGATTGTCTCCCGATTTTCATTCAAACTTGGGGATGTCTGAAGGCAGTTTGGTAGGCATTGCTGGCCATGTGGGGTTGTGCAATATAGGATCATTGGTGAGTTTAGTCAGATCCAATATGTTTAGGGAATCCAAGTATGGAATCTGAGGTGGTGGTGGAGGATTATTTCCAACCATAGTGGGAGTGTTTTGCGTAACTGACCCTTGAGGGGGACCAGGTGGGTTTGTACTTCCCCCTTGAGAAGAAGTTGCCCCCCTGCTTCTGTGGAAAGGAGAGTGTGGGGATGTTTGACCTTGGGAAGTGGAACCAAGCAGAGTTGAACCAAGAAAAGATGATCCCAAGATAGTATCATTCACAGGGGTGTGGGGAAGTATGGCCGATGAGTTGACAAGACTATGAACTCCCCCTAGAATGGGAGGGAGATTTAGCAAGCATCTAGAATGACGGGGGTTCTGTGGGTCCCCTATGTTGTCAAACTAGCAAGGTGGATGTGTGCAAATGGTGATGAAAGAAATTAATGAACAAGAGACTTTGTATAACTTGGACCTTCACAATATATCTCACAATCGTATGTAATCACAAGAACATCATACATAAATCAATTGATAAAGAAGCATACATGTGGGTAGGTGGATTTTGTCTGCGTGGGAGAACAAAGAAAATAAATTCTCGTTTCCTAAAAGATGTAATGTACTTCCTCTCAAACAACACTGGACCTTCCAATAGAACTCAATAGTGGGGTCTGAAGCCACCAGAAGAGGAACTAGTGAAGGATGAAGTAATTAGTTATAATGAGGGGTAGAGGGTGCATATCCCGAAAGAGATGGTGATATTTCCCAATAGCCACACAAAATTCGATCAAGGTGCATATGCAGCCCACAATTGCCACCTAGGTAGATGTCCTAAAAGTTGGTCACTATGTACCTTGGTCAAAGTGCGGCATTTATATTTCCAGCCTAATAAATGGGTCACGGGCTGGATCTCGTCCAAGAGGTGGGTGCCTCAAGGGGGGACACACATAACAACTGGACCTTGGCCTTCAACCCTTCACGGGTATCTCCCTACCTTATGGTGTTAGGAACACTTGACTTGGAGGATTTAAAGTTCCCTATTTGACAACTTCTATTGTTTGAATATGTGAGAACCAGATAATGGGGAGTTATTTGGATGCCTATCCCCAAAATACTACCTAGACTAAACAAATTCTTTTGGCACCTCTTGTGGAGGAAAACATAGTGAGTTTTTTAGAAAAAATTTAGGTGTGGTTGTTTGAGAGATTGGGGGTGTGAGCCAATCTTATTGAAATTAAGTGGGAGTGGAGAGTTTCGTCAAGAAAAGGGTGGGGTGTTTTGGAATCCCTTTGGAGGAAATTTACTTTAACCTCCACGTTTTGAGATGAAACTAAGTGTATGAATCAAGTGAAAGTGTGCCAATATTTTTTAATAATTTAGGTGTCACCTTGTTGCATGTGGAATTCACTTGGTCCTTATAAGTCTTGATTACCTAATTAACTAAATGTCATTGGTACAACCTTGCGGAATTTTAAAGTCCCTAGGAAACTAGCATGTGGACATGTGGGTCTTTACTATTCCTTTAACTCCCTAATGCGATTTAATCTAAGAAATATTTGAAACTATCCTAGATTGTGGACATGTGGGCATGTATGGGCTCATTACAAAACCTTAAAACTTCCCTAGTGATTTAATCTAAGAAAGAAAATTTCAACACTATCCTATCTTTGTAGCATGTGGACTTGTATGGGCCCATTACAATCTTAAGATGTGTTTGAAAAAATAAACTAAGAGGAGTCCCAGGGGGGCTGCTGTCCTCTCCTAAATATTTTGTCTTTTTTAAGGGAGGTGAAATTTTCCTTCAACCTCTTTCTGATTCTCAAGATCGCTTCGGGGCGCGAGAGAAGAGCATACTCAACGATTGATATCTAATTTCTGGTCCCAATGCAAGTTTTATATGTGATGTAGAATGATTCCAACTTAAAATTTAATCAAAGCAAGCCATCCATGTGGCAACATGAAAGCAAAAGAGGAAAAATAATGATTTTTAGCCCCCTAAGTGCCTACGTTTTGACTATTCCCTTTATATGGAGAGGGAATGTAAGTGTGGTGCAGATTACAATATGCATGGAATCAAATTTAAGAAGGCTATGGACCTTTCAGAGATCACAAAAATATTACAATGTGTGTTTTTCTTCACAGGTGCATGGGCCTCAGAAAAGACAGAGGTGCTCTGAGCGCCAATGCACAAACTGAAAGTGATTTATGGATACAGGTGTGTAGAAGGCACTGAGCGATATAGTGGTTTTGGCGCATGTGCACTGAAGACGCACCTATGGGTTAAAACATGCATACACTATCTATTACATGGTTCTGTAGAAAATTTCGGATGAAATACTCTTTGCTCAGCTTTGAAATTGGCATTTTGCAGGTCAGCTTCGGCCAGTTATGATCCCTGCAAGTTAAAGAAACAAAAAGAAGAACTAAAATAAACCAAATGGGGTAGGAAATTGATACCTTTCCCCAGTGGAGTCTCCAATCTATTGCACCTCTTTTGTCACCTAAATGAGCAAAATAATGGTGCTTGCAAGCCCAGTTGGGTCAGCTAGGAAAGACAACACAAAAGAAAAGGGTGAGAAAGATAAAGCATAAAAGATAAGCAAAGAATTAAACTAAGAATGATAAAAACAATTAATCTATAGTGCATAAGAACATGAGAACAAGGAACAAACAAGACTCATGCCACGAATGGAAAGGATTGGACTAGTGGAAAGAAAACAACGAAGAGAAAGGGAGACTTTAGGTTCCCTCTTCCTCCAAGGGAGGGCTCTTGGACTGCCAAATATTGAGCTCTTCTTACAAATGAGGAACTAGAATGAAATGGTGAAGAAAATCCAAAGAACATTCATTCTAGAGGTGATATGAATGGCTAAGTGCAATGGTGCTAGCATGCTCTTGATGAGGAAAGAGGATCCTCCAAGAGAATATCAACAACATAACAATACAAATGAATTTCTTGAAAATGTAGTGCACCCATGGATTCCTTTTATAGCATAACTTTGATGCATTATTCAACCAGCTTTTAGTGTGAACAAGGGGCAATTTATGGCACCTTTAGGTCTTTGACCAGCCACCCAACCAGATTCAGCCGAGATTTGGATGTCAAATCGACTTGGAAGTTGAACCAGAACTGGGTGGGAGGCTGACCAATATCATAAATGTTCAGTTTTGAGGGATGCAAATTTTTTTGTGTCCATAGTCGTGCATCGTGCGCATGTGCACTTTTTCCTACGTTTCTGAATGGCACATGTGCACGTGCTTCCTCTGTAATCTTAGCGCATACTGATTTTATTATTGATTGTATAGTTTTGGGCCTTTTGGAAATGCATTTTTGGTCCATGGGTGAACTAATAGTTGTTTGGAGATGCTGGATTCCTGTAACCATTTGCAGATGGAATTTCAGTGATAACAGATGCCCCCTGATGTGTGAGGTTATGAGCATACATATAGCCAAAATAAATCAATGTTTCTTCTACTGATAGTACCTGTGTAAGAAAGAGGAATCCATTGGAAGGAGAGGGGGACCTGTAGGACCCAATATTTTCTTAGGGTGTGGAAAAAATAGAACTGTGTACAAACGAGGTGGGAATGCCCATGCTCCTGTCATGCAACTCATAATACAGTGATTGAAGTAGTTGTTGGACGTAGATCACTGCAACACCCTCCAGGATCTTTTGAAAATAACAAAGGATAATTATGATGGTGAAAAAGCTCTGAAAAAAAAAGTAAGGACACCTGTGGGAAGTGTCGATAAATGGGCATACATTGATAGTCTATCAAATTTTAGAGATCTTTGGCTAAGAAAAAATGACTGTAATAGTCGCAAAGTAATACCCACCATAACATGAGATAGTGTTGAATTCGAATGTTAAGGGGGTCAATGACAACAGAGAAAAAAGGTGGTTTTTCTTGTGTCATATGAGACTCCTCATTATAAAGGTAATGAGAGTCAAGATACGGTCACCCTTCTGGAAACTGTGTTGATGTTGACAGAAAGGGAGACACAACTTCGCGAAGTTGAGGGCTTCACGGAATCCACTTGGATAAAATCAGGAACTGATGAGTAACATGGATGAATTCTAGGAGTAGTGAGACTCAAGATTGTCATTGGTTGGGGGGAGATGTAAAGTGGTAACAACCGTGAAACTGAATCTAGTGTCAGGGGGCAACTAGATAATGGTAAATTGTGCAAGAGGCATGACAAAATGGATAAACACAGAGATCAAAAGGTGTATGGGCTGTAGGATACTCGGGGTTTATGGATAATGTCATTGATGTCGGGAAGTGAAAAATGCCCCAACCAAGGGTAACAAGGGTTTCTTTTCCAGGGAAAGGAAGGTCGCTAAAGGCGACAACAAAAAACTATGAAAATGTGGAAAAATGGCTTGTAAAATTACCAAAAGAACAAAAAATAAGTTGGGATAACTGTGTAGATATAGAAATGGGTGCCCCAGTGGAAGATGGCTTGGCCTAATGAGGGTGCAAGCTGCTCAAAAAACAAGTGGAGGGTGGGGGGCCCATAGGCGGGTTTATGTATTAGGGAAATGTATGGAGAACAATCTGCAGATGGGAAAACTGATGGTGGGTGAAATGGATGGTTAATGATAATGCGAAGGTGCAGTGAAAACTAGAACCATGATGAAGTAATATGGGAGTCCATTGGGTAGGATAGAAAAATGAGGAGAAGGGGTATGTGGCTAGTTCTCGACGATTCGTAAGACTATCGGGACTCCCATCCCTAAAGGGTGAAAACAACATGAGTGTAAAAGTGTTAAGGGGACTATGAATGGGACAACTCATGTGGGGGAGAGTTCTACCCGGTGTCAGTACCAAAATGCAGTGGAGGTGATAGTACTGTAGAGCCAGATATAGGGATCCTAGAGGAAAATATCGGAGGGTATGACAGGGAGATGCATTTTGATATAAGAAAGAATGACTACATGCCAGTGTTGATAATATACCTGGAAGGAGACCACTGATGTGTAATGATCAAGTACCTGCACACATGAAAATTGAATACCCGACATTTACATTATCTGAAGAGAAAGATCATATAATAGTTATTCAATAATATGTGAATGTAAGCATGCGTACCTAAGTGTTAGATGAGAACAATGTCTCGTGGGGGTGGAGGATGGAAAGTGGCCTGGGGAAGGGAATTGTGTAGGTGACAGGGTCCTGATCCCGTGGCTGAAGACAGATCGAAAAAAGGACACCTAGAGGTCCAGGAAATGAGTTTGGAAGTTTGGAAAAATGGACTATATATAGTTGTAGGGCCCATAATGCCACCTCATTTGTACCTGCTGTCTTATTGAGTGGACGAGCGATTGTAGAGGAGATTGGGATATTTTGGGAGATCGAGGAAGCCGAGTCAGGATCAACGAGCTTCAGTTTGGTTGTCGTATTCTCTTGCATAGAATTAGGGTTTTTTTTTTTAGGTAGGGCCTATACGAAGGGCCGTACAGGGGGTTTTGTGGGTGTCAGCACCCTAGTGCATGAGCGATTGAGAAATGTGCGTGCATGGGTGCACGCCTATAATTCGGTCATCCTTGCATGGGGGTTCCCTAATGGGGAAAAAAGGTGTGCATGGTATGCACGCCTGTGTAAGTCACAGCAGCACATGCATGCATGTCTGTGCCCCTAACAGCTGCGCATGTGTGCGCAACTGTGTAGTGAACATGTGCGATGTCATGCATGCCTGTATGAGTGACAGGGGCGCATGAATGCACCTTTGTATGGCCGACAGTCGCACATGAGTGCGCGACTAGGGGATGAACAGGCGTGCATCTGTGCACGCCTATGGGAAAAACATCAGCGCCTGTGAGGCAAAGCTGAAGGGTGTAAAAACTCATCTTCTTTGGAGATTTTGATGTTTTTATGGGTTATGATTGCTGATCAAGTGTTGTATATGTGGATGCAGGTGATACCTCGAGCCAAATTTGAGTTCCTTAGGACATCTAACTCACCACAAATCCATTATCCCACAAAAAATTGATACACCCAAGTTTATTCTTCAAATTCATGCTACTCCTTGATGTCAAGCATGCAGAAAAGTACCCAAGTCATTTCATAATGCTTGCCATGCAATGCAGTGGAGGCCCATATTTCCTCGACATAGTGAAATTTAATGCAACTTATCTCTCCTTCAATTTTGTTTTTTAAGACTGGCAGAATTGACAACTAGTCAGGCTTGTTCTCACATGACACATGGTTGAGTTATCCGATTGATACCCCTATAAACTCTAGGTGTTCCCACGATTACCCATACAAAACACACAAGGTAAGCTGATGTTTCAAACCTATTACTTCACATAACAAAGTCCCTTAATAGTGCACTCTATCACCAAATTCCCTACACCTTGGGGGCATCTGTGCTTCAATTTCAATGCACATTGGTTAAGGAATTTTTTTGTTCCCAATAGACTCATTAATCCTATTACGACCCCCTCTTTTATCTTGGATGCCTCATTGGAATATACATATGCTTGTTGATTATTCTCTATCAAAACCTGATGGAAGGATACATTTTGAAACTTGCCAATATCCTTGCGAGCCTGAGCTAGGAAATAAGCAAGAAGATGTGCCAAAACCATACCTTTAATCCTATAGAAATTATCAAGACCTATACCATACCATGCAACAATTGGAACAATTCCAATATGCAAATCTAATGTGGTTACTAAACTACCAACTTTCTGCAAATGCCAAATTTGTTGTTGTGGTTTTGCTATTGTGATTCTGCTTCCACGGTTTTGTTGTTGCGGTTCTACTGTCACGATTCTTCTATCGCTATTTTTCCTTGATTTTGTTGCCTCTATTCTTCTGCTGTGATTTTTATGTCACAATTTTTTTGTTGCAAATTCTCTCTATTAATAATACCTTCCCAAACAACCTTTCACAAATGGATATTCAATATGCTCAAAGATCATTCTAATAAGAGACCCTTGCTCTCTTATTTATACTTCTCCAAGTACCTTCCTCTAGATTTTATCTTCTAACAAACTTACCCAACTTTCTTCTTTTGGGGATAACCCACTTCTAACCAATTTGTCCACTTACAACCACTTTATCCATAAATAGTAAACTCTCCACTTTTAGTTGCAATTAATTTATTTTTAATTGTTTTCTTGTTGCAACCACTTAACCCATTACTAACCACTTTGAATGGTCAACTTATTCTAGGATATTCTAGAATAATTTGAATTCTTTAACCTTCTTGACTTCTTTGACCTTCTAGGGGCTTCTACATAACTTATGAGGGTTCTCCAACTTCACATGGCCATAAATATCTAACCGGGAGGAGTTATGTGACGTTCCACATATCATCAGAAAGGACATGACATATACTATCCATCTGGAATAGTTTCTCCTACAAATTCATTGATCTTCATTACATTATTCCTCAATCAAACTTGGGTTCCATAACCACAATGATAAGATACTCAACCACCTAACTATTTGGACTTCACAAAGCATCTTCCCATGAGGGCTTTCACCATAAGGGGACCACTTTGAGAACTTTGTCCAAGAGCATATTCCCGTAAGGGATTTCACCATAAGGGGACCACTTTGGAGTATATCCATTTTTTTCTTCCTATCAACCATGGAATGATATCAATGATACAACTCCCTTTAATATCAACACATCATTATGACACCACTTGACATCAACCCTTTGAAAAAAATTACATCAATGACCATATAACCAATAATCAATCTATCAATGATACAAACACATCACTATGACAATACTTGAAATCAAACCTTTGAAATCAATCCTTTGAAATCAAGGAAAACATAGTACAACAATCTCCCCCTTTGGCATTGATGGAAACACCGACATTAATGTCAACACCAATCATTGATGGCAACACTTGGACATGGCAATTCTCATGCTCCCTCTGTGATCATCGCTCCTCATAAATGTTCATCTCGCCACATCAATGTGGCTATATCTTCCCCTTTGACATCAATGACAAAGGGTAGTTCTCTCCTTGGGGCTTCTCCTGCTACCTGAACTCTTCTTAGGGACGCTCCCCCCATCTAGATGTCTTTGAGCTTCCTTTGAATAATATCTCCCCATTTGGACAAGGGATATCACTTTGATGCAATGCTAATTTCATGGCTACCAATTATCTCTCCTCCTAGAATCATACTACTATAACCAATTGTGGGAATAATATTAACTCTCACTGTGGGTTTGTCTCCTCCTATCTTATTTGCAAGATGAACAATATGCTACCACTGCAATCTGCTTCTAATGCAAATGCTACTGCTCAACCAAAAAATAGATCAACTACTCAAGAATGATATTATCTTCCTATGATGATCCTTGGACCCGTCCATGCACCAAAATCGTCCCATACCGTACATCATGAAGAAAAATATATGTCAACAATGAATGAAAAAAACATCAACCATGTACATCTTGTGCCATACTGTGTGCCAACCATGCAAGAAAACCATGTACATCAATACCATACAATATACCATAATATATCATCAATGGAGTGTATCAACCATATGCCAAGAACATGTTCCAACTGTGTACCAACCATATGCCTCTACCAACATTCCAACCATGTGCCTCCAACAAGTGTCATATCACTCATGTTGTTCCTCTACCATGAACCAAGTGCCACAACCATGTATCTAAACCATCAATATATCAACCAAGCATCATAACAAATGTCTCAAATATATCGTCCCATACATCATGTACCAAAGCAAGTGCATCAACCATGCACCGAACCTCAACAATATGAACCACAATCAAGATGTGTTCCCATACATGTATGCCATATTAACCACAAACCTTGTGCCAATCATACTGCTAGCAAGTGCCTCAACCAATGTACCAAGTATGTACCAATCATGCATCAACTATAGATCAAGCTATGAATCATCAATGATGTACAACATAACTACCTCATCAACTCATCAACTACATGTCCCAATATGTAGCTCAACCATATGGTATTGGTTGTTCAGTCTTCTTCATCCACTTCTGAAGGTATCCTGGTTTCTCTGTAATTGTACTATGAGATTCCATCCTTTCAACATTGTCTTCCTTCCATTTTAGATGTGCTATTCTTGCCATGATATATTAAGCACTCCTCATTGACTGTCTTCTTGAATTCCAACAATCTTGAGCTTTGTGGCCAAAGCCACTGCAACTGTAACATATCATGATGTGACAATGAGCAACAACGTGTCCCATTGGATTACATCTCCAACATCTTAGGATGTTATGGAACCTTCCAACATATTTCCTTGCATAATGCCTGCAATCCAAAGCTTTGTGACCATATTCATTATATTAGAAGTAGTGACCATGAAAAACATTTTCATACCTTTTCTTTGGTGTCCACCTTGAAGGTGTCTCTCTTCTGAATTTTCTTTGAGGTGTATAGATGGATTCTTGATGTCTTCTTTGCTCTGTTCTTCTGAAGGTTTCCTTTCTTTGTGTAGGTACTTGAATTGGAACTTTGCTTCAACCTTTTGAGAATGAAGGTCTTTCCTCATGCTTCTTAGAAGTGATAGCTTCAGAGTATGCAACTTCCTTGTTGTATTCAAGACCTGATTTATCATTTGGAGATCTTTGTATATTTAGGATTTCATCCAAGATTGTTGAACTAGTCATGAACTTGATGTGAGTGTTTGAATTCTCTACTTTCTTTCTGAGATCAACAAATTCTGCTTCCAACTTATGGCATGACTCATTTTCTTCATGTACTTGATTCTTCAATAGTTCCTCTATCCTTTTGGCTTCTTCAATTTGGGATTTTAGATTGAAATTGAATTCAAGACTTTTTCTAAGCTCATCATCTACATTCTTCTTTTCTTCTATTTGACTAATTATTTCATTATTTATTCTTTTGATGTCTTCTTCCTTTTCTTCTAATTGAGTCTTTTTACTTTCTTCTTGTTCCTTGAGTAGTTTCTTTAGTGCCATGGTATGCCTTAGGTACTTTTCTAGGGCTTCCTTAGTGTATTTTTCAAGATACTCAAAATAAGTTGAATTGTTTCCTAGTTCATAGCTAACATCACCCAACTCATATAAAAATTTATCTTTAAGCTTCAACAAATCTTCCTCTTCATCTATAAGATAATTGTCAGATGATTCTACACAAACTACTTCTAGATATTCTTCTTCATTTGTAGGAGAACATTCAACATAATAACACTCAGAATTATTGCAATCAAAATATTTTGGAGAGTCTTTACCTTCATTGTCCTTGATGGAATTGTCTTTAGTGTCTTTTATTTTGTCTTGATATACCTTCTCTAGCTTCAGCCATAGGTTCTTGGCAAGGAATGTTGTCCTATGCTTTCTATTAACACCTAGTAAATCCTTCTATGACAAATTTAGAAGGGTACCAAGGTAACCTATTCAACCTACTTGCAGGATGGAAGCTAGCCATTCCAAACCCATAGAGGGATCTCTCTTACAATCTCAACCCTCCAATTTCATTTCAAAGGCTGGTTGTATTTCTTAGGCAATGGATAGATCTTCTATCGGTATAATATAGTATTTTCGAATGTTTCTCTTCTAAATGGGTTTGATAAGCTATGAAGACCGCATATCATTGGGAATGGAGTCAAAGGATTGAAATTTCCAAGAAATGTGTTGGCATAGGGGCATACCCAGGGTTCAACACTTCAACAATGCACCAAAAAAACCCTAACTACCAGCCCTTTCGGCAACACCTGCGAAGCATATGAAGTCTCACCCGAAGTAGAGGCAGGGGTGGTTGCAGGACTCAAATGTATGCAACCTAGATAGGACACAGATCTATGATTATACCACTTAACAAATCACTTAGCAGTTAAGATTCATTAGTACTTAACCCTTATTCACATCGCAGATCCAAACCCTAGTTACAGAACAATGCAGTATTCAACCAGATCTAACACATCTAAGCACTTAGCATATGGAAAGAGATCAGATCTAGCATTCATTCACATTAATAAGCACTAATATAGTATACCAGATACATCATACATAAATATATCATCACTAAGCATAAATCACATCACTAACATACAACCATAATGCACAAAGAAACCATAACACAAGATATACGTGGTTCACCCCAGTGTGGGGATATGTCCACCAACTCTTCTCTTCTTTATTATCTTCTCTCGATCTTCTACAAGCACAGAGCCATAGGAACCCACTCCGCATAGGACATGATATCTGTGCGCACCTCGAAAAATCCTCCTTCCCCGAGCTAGGTTTAAGCACAAATATTTCTTACAATTACTTGCACTTAGCTCTGCAAGTCTCAACAGACACTATGCACAAAGCCTTTGCAATCACATAGATTAAACTATAGCACTTAACATATTATTATTTCTTACATCACCTAGCTATCTATTTATACATTAAAAAATGGGCCTAAACATGGGTAAACCCATGGGATAACATCCCATACCCGTTACATAAACCCTATTCCCAAAAATTTCCCTAAAAAGGGGTCAAGATTCTGTGATCTCTGCTTCGACTTGCACTCCAACTTTGACTAGCCTGTTGAAGTCCCAAAAGAGGTCAAACATGATCAAGGATCTCCAAAACTTGGTCAAGGGCCAACATGCCCTCAACACTCACCTGTGACTCATCCCGATTCACTCTGGTTTGGGTAACTCTGCCTCAAAAGCCTCAAGCTTGGCTCGAGTTGCTTCAACCTGTTGCTGCGCCAAGGACTCCTACTTGACGATCTCTTGAATAAATGCCTCATTCAAAGGTCCCTCTAAGTGTTTTTATACTGAAGTGACTACTTGTTCTAGATCTACTCCTCGACCTTCAATCTCCTCAAAAAGTAGGAAAGATGCATCTTGGACTGGCTTGAGATTCTGAGTCACTTCCATGAATTTTCTTTGTATGGCATGGACCTATTGCTAAGTCGTGCGTTGTTCTTGGGATATTTTCATCCTCTCAATAGCTGACATGAGTTTCAATTGTGCTTGTACTGTTGATGCTTGATTCTTTGATTCTCGTTGCTACGACTCCAGTGTTTTTAGTTCAGGGTCCTTAGTAAGGCATTCATAAGTCTGCGCACTGCGACTTCTTAGTTGTTTACATTCCACGACTAATGCTTTGATCCTTTCAACTGTGCTTTAGACAATTTCTTTTCTCTAGTCTCACACTTCCTACTGAGTGCTTGGCACTACTTGTAGCTCCAGTTCTGCGACCGTCTGTTGAAGCTACTGAATGGCTTCAACAAGCTTCATGACTTGATTTACTACCGGGTCTTCTTCCATTTTCTCCAATACTATCACGGAGCGAAGTGCTCTATTGACTTATTCTTTAACTCTGACCTACTCTGCGAGCAACTGTTCTTTATCATGTTGGATCTGTGCTCTATCCTCTTCGAACTTTATTTGGAGGTCGTCCTTCTCTTGTTGCACAACTTGGCGTTGCTCTATGATTTACTCTTATGCTTGCTTCAGGGCCACTGTGGCCTGTTATTTTTCTTCCTACACGTGACGAAGGTGAGCTTCGGTCACATCAGATATTCTGCGGAGTTGGTTAGGCTCATATCCCAACTCTGTTTCTTTTGGTGGTGGGGGCACAGTGGCCACTGCGCGACTGGAGTGAAGGGCTTGTTGTACACCTATTAGATCTGTATCAATTCTATCATACATGGATTCTTGTTTGGGTTTAGTTCTATGCAAAATATATTTCGAGGCAAATGATATAGCTGCGATAATGAAGTCAAAGTCATTGACTGTGAGTACAATATAAAACTTTGGCTTACTTTCTTTGGAATTCTTCCACGATGTAGGTTTCATTGGGGAAACCTTTCTTTTATTGGATGTCTCTGCCTCTTCAAGGGGGTTCCTAGGCAGTGTTAATTCACCTTGCTTTGGCTTGTATTCTTTCCCTTCTTTCTCTTCTTTGTTCACTTCGTCGTCTCCTCCTTCTCTAGGTGAATATGATGTAGTCTCTTCTGATGTGTTGTGTATTTCCTATACATCTTCCTTCTTTTTCTTCCTACTGCTACTGGGTGCATCATACTCTTCGCGAGTAACCACCGGACTTCTAATGACATTGGGATCAGATAGTGCTACCTATCCGAATGGTATAAGGAACTCTGTGGGCCATTCCTTAGTGATTTGTTCCAGGTCCTCCTCTATGAGATTATAGTAGGAATGAATATCTTCTTTACTTTCTCCCACGTGCATAGTAATATAAATAAAATTCCTATCTGTAAAGAACTTCATAAGGGGCCTGAACCTGTCCAGGGTATTCGGCATCATATGAGGGAAAGACTCAATATCCCTCTTCATCTATAGGTAGTAGGTATGGAATACTGCGTTCAACTGCCATTGTTTCCCCATATTGCTCGAATACCAGAGCGTGGTGAACTTCGCAGCTAGTGGCTCAAACAACTCAATGTCAGGGAAGGTTGAACCTTTCGGCATATCCAAAGAAGTGAATGAAATGAGGATCAACAACCAGCTAAAATGGAACTCATATCCCTAATCCTAAGCTTCACGACAATCCAGTTCTAACTGATTGACTAGGTAATTGGCCTAGTTCATCTGTAGTCCTTCCACGCATTTTTTTGTGAGGTCAATGAAAAACCTTGTGACCTGCATGGGTCTGTTCTTTCTTAATAGATTACCAACAATTAAATGGAAAGCAAGGTGCATTGCACCATTCTGAATGGAGGCTACCTTGTAGCCTCAGATCCCTTTCTCTACATTGTCGTAGGTGTCTTTGATCTTCTGTGCCATGGTGCGGTCTGCAACCTTCCCTGGAAAAAAGTCTTGTGGGTCTAGTCCCTACATGCTCAATCCAGTGATCCTATGGATCAGCGCCAGATCGATGGTGATGTGTCTGTCTAACCATATATACCCTCCATGGAAGCACGCCAACAAGATCTTAATGCACATGTTAACCTCCTAGTGCCTTCCAAAATGTGGTATCTTCATCACGTTCAAGATAGTGGACCTCACGATGTCCATAGTCCATAGCTGGGGGATGATCTTCGAATTATTACCCTTGGTCTTGGTCAAATATTTGTGAGGTGCGAGCATGCATATCTCTTGCGGTCTCCTAGGTTATAGTCACTGATATTCAAGGTTAGAATTCTCTCCAACTGTGGTCTAACTGCTTTTATTCCCTTCGGAAGGTACACAATGATGATTGTGTAGTCAAAGTCCCTCAGGACACTGTCACGACTCACCACACTAGCCATGGGTAGGATGTAGTTGGGAAGGATGGATGTAAATAGCTTCGCACTCGCCAAGTCATCACGATGCTTGGTTCTATTCTCAGTCGCATCTAGAGATGGTCCAGATCCATGAGCAGTCGACGGGGAGGCTTGCACTCCTCGCGTCGATGAGGCTTGGATGCCTATGGACATCACCTTCTTAGCCATGAGGTCTATTAGAATATCTTTGATAGCTTTTTCTACTGCGCTAATTTCTTCCAACATGCACACTTGATATCTGATATCTCAGGTCGGCGAACAATACTTACTGTAACAGAATGGATGGCGAGGTCTCAATGATCACTACGCAAAATAAACTAGTTCTTTGCGGGCTCAGATAATCACAATTGGAAAAAGTGTTCTCGGTGCAATGCTCGATGGGATAAATATATATTGTCTTAACTGTTTATTTTAATGGGTTGCAAAGCCTTATTCAATGCAATTCCATCCATTATGGCACAGACCCAATGGGCCAATGGAAAAATTTCGGGCCATAATTTCTTTCATAACCGTTCGGTAGCATCGATTGAATGGTCATATTGCCTCCAACAGTCATATTGTTTCATCATGGTGAAGTGCCAATCTGTGCTGTACTGATATTCCGACAAAGTTCGAGTTCTGGAAACCTTTCTTCTACGAGGTATTCTCTGGAACTTCTTGCAATTTTGCTAACTTTTCCCTCTTCTTACTAAGATTTCTGGCCTTCTTTCCTGTGATTTGAATCACTGGTTTCCTCTTTCCATTATTGTTCTTATCTCCTCTTGGCATGATAAATTCTCACCGTGGAGGGTCTTTCATAGGGTTCAAGGGTAATACTTCTTCTCTTTCTGGGGTAGGTTCTCTATTCTCTTGTACAGATAGGTGTCTCCATTCTTCCCATGTCCTTTCAACTTCGACATCCATATCTTTGGTCTTTAGTAGCTTCATCTGGTTCTCTTGTTCTTCCAGTAAGTGCGCTATTCTCCTAGCCATGAAATTTCTTAGTTCTTGCTTTTTCTGTTCTAGATCCTCCTCTTCTTGTTTCGTTCGTATTTGATCTTTCTCAATCCAGGTTTTTCCTAGCAAGATAGCAAATGGGGCGTTGTTCTCAACAAACATAACAATCTCAAATTATTCTTCTGTCAAAGTGCCATGAGCACTCATAGATGTCTGGGTAAGTCTTCCACGTAGGGTTATCAACTTTCCTCTAAATAATCCTATTCCTCCTAATGAAGGAACCATAGCAGGCTTTCCCAAAATTTCCCAAGTTATTTCTATCATGATATTCACCTGTGTTTCCTCATCCATGACACGGTCTATGTTGAAGTCTCCTATTCTTTCTTCTATGTACTCTTTCTCTTTTAAGACCTCTGATAAGTTGATATTTCTATGGTCATTCAAGGTTTCTTTCGTATGTAGCAATACAGTCTCTGATTCTTTCCGGGGTTCTATCATATCCTTAGTTCCCTCACATGTCTCATATTTTTCTTGTTTCATATTCATATTTTCAACTTTAGAAATCATTCTAGGACGATCCAAAACTTCATGGTCCATAACTTTACAACAAAGACAACTAGGTATTCTACCAAGGAAATCCTTAGCAAGATGTCTCGATCTTTTGCAACTGTAACAAAGGTTAATCCTCTCTTTCTCTTAAATGATCCCCACCCTTTCCTGTACTGCGCATTGGGATCACAGTAACTAACTTGCAATTTTTTTTTTCTAGGATCCTGCATCCATTTTTTAGTCCAAACATTCTTTCCATGCATAGGAATTACATATCTTTTATTGCTTCTATCAGATCTAGTTGTATCAAATCTTCTTTCTTCTAACTGTGCCCTAGTTTTCATACTAGGACAAAATTTATCAAACATACATAGATTCATTCTTTCGAAACAAAATTTTTCACTTATCTTACCTTTCTCAGAGCACAAAGATTCAATATATTACCTCTTTTCTTCAGATCAGACTTGTCTTCTTAGCATAGAGCTTCACAAGTCAAGTAGAATACTGCGCACTAAAGCAATAGATATACACATAGAGCTTTCTTTTCTTCAGTTCCCAACAATCACAGTTTCAGGTCCTGACAACAGAACCATTTGTTGGCATAGGGGAAAACCCAGGGTTCAATACTTAAAAAATTCACCAAAAAAACCCTAACTACCGACCCTTTCGGCAACATCTTCGAAGCAGATGAAGTCTCACCCAAGTTAGAGGCAGGGGTGGTTGCAGGACTCAAATGTCTGAAACCTAGCTGGGACATATATATGTGATTATTCCACTTAACAAAGCACTTAGCAGTTAACATTCATCAGTAATTAACCCTTATTCACATCGAAGATCCAAACCCTAGTTATAGAACAACACAGTATTCAACAAGATCTAACACATATAAACACTTAGGATATGGAAAGAGATCAGATATAGAATTCATTCACATTACTAATCACTAAGATAGTATACCATATGCATCATACATAAATATATCGAAACTAAGAATAAATGACATCACTAACATACAAAATAATTTACAAAGCAACCATAGCACATGATATACGTGGTTCACCCCAGTGTGGGGCTATGTCCACCAACTCTTCTCTTATTTATTATCTAATATCAATTTGTGTGCACCTCGCCAGATCCTCCTCCCCCGAGCTAGGTTTAAGCACAAAGACTTCTTACAATTACTTTCACTTAGCTCTGCAAGTCTCAACATACACTATGCACAAACCCTTTGCAATCACATAGATAGAAATCTATCACTTAGCATATTATTCTTTCTTACCTCACCTAGCTATCTATTTCTACATTAAAAAATGGGCCTAAACATGGTTAAACCCATGGGCCAACATCCCATACCCATTACATAAACCCTAATCCCAAAAACTGCCCTAAAAAGGGGTCGATATCCCGCGATCTCTGGCTTGAATTGCACTCCACCTTTGACCAGCCTGTCGAAGACCCAAAAGAGGTCAAACATGACCAAGGATCTCCAAAACTTGGTCAAGGGCCAACACAATATAAATGTCTTGGTAATAGGGTTCAAATGTGTAGAGGCAAGATAGTTGATGCTTTTCAGTTTAGGGAAAATCTGAGATGATGGTAGAAAGGGGAAAAATAGTCGACCTCACTAGAGCATCTAACAAGGATGAATTCCAGTGAATATTTAGAGGAATGGTAGAGTGCATGGCCCTATTTCCTTGGAGAACATAACAAGGGTGAATTCCAACACATATGTTTTGACTAAACACTGGAAGAATTAACAAAAATATGGAAACTGATATAAGGTCACAATAAACACAGAAATAAAATAACACACTGATACACATCAACACATGAATCTCTGTAAGATAAAACCTGACTCTTGCATTAACATGGATATGCTTCAAAGGAAAGATTTAAATAGCAATGAACTATCTCCTCCAAAGTCCAACCATTCGAACTTGGAAAAAATTAAATAAAATTTAAAGAGTGGATCAACAAGAAATAAAAAGAAAGAGGGCAACATTCTGACTGTAGATCAGTGGTCTGCCATTGGGCATGGAGTTAACACCACTGTTCATATCAAAGGCACTCAAGATGCCTATCAGACAAAAAGAGTTATAATTGATGGATGAAGGTATAAGGAAGATAACATAAAGAAGAAAAATCATTAATCAAAGATCCTCTCTACTAAAATTACCCAAACATTATTAGAATATAAATCATGCAAGGAGGGAATCACTATAACTCATTCACAACTCATGAATCTCCTTCTCATGAACAGGCATTTATCTTCAACACCTGTAATTATATTCAAGAACAATTACAAGAATAAATGAAAATGAAAGAACACAAAGTCTGATAAACAATTTAAGTGAATCTCTAATGATAGAAAAACTAATTACTATAGGCCCTCAGGATTACAATTTAGCAACTAGTCTACTCCTCCATCTCTCTCCAGCCTCTCTTGGCTCATGAATACAACCCTCATCTCCTCTTGTACAATGAAAATATAGAAATATAGGTCCTTTCTAGTTCACCAATTCAAAATCGAACCCCTTTCCCAAAATAGAAACAACTACAAACAAAAAATGACACGTTTTAACTGACTTCCTGCTTTTCAGGAGGAAAAATTCTAAAAATTAGGCTTCAAAATTCCACTTGTAATTCTCAAAATATAACATTTGTGTAAATTATGAGAGAGGTTTTTGTATATAATATCCTTATAAAGAAAAAAATCTCTTGGTTTCTTGAAATTCATCTCCATCTGGCCGAAATACGTGTCGCAAAAAAATGTCTCAAACAGGAAATCACGGAAACTGCAAAAATTGGGTTCAAATATTCTTTTGAATATCCCAATCCATGACACCCGTGTGAAAATTGAAATAGGTTAATGTTCTTGGGTCCTTTATTGACAATAACCTCCTTTTTATTTTGAAAATTCATCTTGGTTCACCCAAAAATCCCCCTGGAAGTCAACTGGTCAAAAATACCAGTTCAACAGTCCTAGAATAGAGTTTCCGCGACACATTCCGCAACACTTTTCGTAGCACCTATCTCAATTTGTAGCGCCTGAGCCAATTCGTAGAAGAAAAGGAGAATAAAGTATCCAAACCCTTCCTGACCTCCAAACAATAACAAAAATGTCATGGTGTACTTGATGGCTATGAGGTTGATGCTGGTAATTTCATATTTGCACTAAGATTCCTCCAAGCTGCCTAACCTCCAACCCTCATCGTTAACTAGTTCGCAAATCCAACTCAAATGTAGCTTGCACATTCCGAGGATGATTTTAATTGATGGTATGCCACACTATCGAGAGATATGGTTAAATGTAGGCTATGAAAACCATAAATCCTCCTTTACATGATTAATTTTATGTGTTAACACTTTCTTTGACAGAACTTGAGAGTCCATTGAAGATGGTTTTGAGTGCTACTATATTATTCTTCTTTGTTGCAAATTTTTATTGATTCTTTGAGGGAACTGATCCACCAACATCTGTATTCCAAATACCTGCTCCTTTTTCCTTAAAATATCCTTTCATTTCTATTCTCCATGCTTAGTAATTTGTCTCATCAAAGAGGGGAACTTCATGTTTATCCATTTGTGTGTCGATGGATCTCCTTCAATCTTGTAAGGCTTATACTGAAGGCTTGATCTGATACCAATTGATGAACATAATGACCACACTGAGAGGGGGGGGTGAATCAATGTAAGGCTCTTTTTCCACTTCTTACAAAACTTTAGCTAGAAACACCTTCAAACATATTATTCATTTGTACTTAGCTACTTCCATGTATCAACAATATTCATCAATAAGATACAACTATAATCCATCACCATAATCAACACAAATAACACCAGTCATATATGTAATTTTTTTATTATTATGTGTTACATGAGACTGCAATCTCAGGGTTTTATCAGCATCAACTGAAAAGAGAAACAACTCCAATAGAGTACCAACTCTACATAAAAGAACCAACTTGCATATATCAATACCAATGGAGATGTAAGGAATCCAACCATCAATTAAAAGACCCAACTTGTAGATAGAAATAATATTTCAAATGTACCACCACAATATATACCAAGACAAGTGCATCAACTATGCACAACACAACTTGTCACCTCAACTTGTCTCATCAATCCCATCATCCAAATATGATCTACTCACAAATATCAATCATCAAGTCAACTCTCAACCATATGCACAATATCACCAATTTAACCAACAAGATACCTCTGGAAATACACCATACTCTCCATAAACTAAACACCATAAACCCTTACACAATACCATGTGCCAAAACCATACCTTTAATCCTGTAGCAATCATAAATACCTATACCATACCATGCAACAGTTGGAACAATTCCAATATGAAAATCTGATGTGGTTACTGAACTGCCAACTTTCTGCAGCTTCCAAATATGCTGCCACGATTTTGTTGTCGTAGTTATGTTGCCACGATTATGTTGTCGTAGTTATGCTACCATGATTTTTCTGCCACGACTCTGCTGCCACAATTTTTCTTCAGTGAATTTTCTCTATCAATAATACTTGCCCAAACAACCTTTCACAAATGGATATTCAATATGCTAAAAAATCATGCTCATAAGAGACCCTTGGTCTCTTATTTATACTTCTCCAAGTAGTTTACTCTAGGGGTTATCTTCTAACCAACTTACCCAACTTCCTTCTTTTGGGGCTAACCCACTTCTAACTACTTGCTCCACTTACAAACATTTTATCCACAAATAGTAAACTCTCCACCTTTAGTCGCAACTAACTTATTTTTAATTGTTTTCTTGTTGCAACCACTTAACGCATGACTAATAACTTTGTCTGGTTAACTTCTTCTAGGAGCTTCTAGAATAATTTGACTTCTTTGACCTTCTAAGGGATTCTAGATAACTCATGAGGGTTATCAAACTTCACATGGCCATAACTCTCTAACCGTGAGGAGTTATGTGATATTCCACATATCACCAGAAACGACATGACATATACTATCCATATGGAATATTTTCTCCTGCAAATTCATTGATATTATTTACATTATTCCTCAATCAAAATTGGGTTCCCTAACCACATTGCTGGGATACTCAACCACCTAACCATTTGGACTTCAAAAAAAATCTTTCCGTGAGGGATTTCACCATAAGGGGACCACTTTGGAGTTTATCCATTTGGTTCTTCCTATCAACCATGACATGACATCAATGATACAACTCCCTTTAGTACCAACAGATCATTATGACACCACTTGACATCAACCCTTTGACAACAATTACATCAATGAACATGTAAGCAATAATCAATATATCAAAGACACAAACAAATCACTATGAAAATATTTGACATCAACCCTTTGACATCAATGACAACATAGTACACCAATTCAACATGGAATAAAAAGGAAATTCTCCATTGCTAGGACACCTCAACAAAATGGAGTAGTCAAAAGAAAGAACATGACAATACATGAAATGGATCGAACAATGTTAATGTATTACAGGTTGAAATAAGTCTTTTGAGAACATATAGTGCATCCAATATTTCACATTCTATACATATTAATGCTAAAAAACAACCGTGATAAAACTCCCTATGAATTATGGAAAGGAAGACCAAAAAATGTGAAGCACTTCAGAGTTTTTGGAAGCAAATGATACATCAAAAGAGAATATGGAATAATTGGAAAGTTTGATTCTCGTGTGGACAAAGGAATACTTGTTGGGTACTTGAGTACAAGGAAAGAATACAAATGTTTCAATCTAAGGCTCAACAATTTTTTTGAAAGCATCAATGTGACAGTTGATGAGACACATGGACAAAAAATAAAGAAAGAAGAAAATGAGTCAACTGAACAAGTTCAAGAAGAAGAAGCAAAGGATGAAGAAGTAGCAGAAGGGGAAGATGAAAAATATCAATTATAACTAGAAGTTAAAGAACAACAATTACCTCCAAATACACCTAGCAAACGAATACAGAAGAATCATTCCTCAGATTAGATTATCGGGAACAAAGATGCAGGAGTTGAGACTAGAAGAATAATTTGTTCACCAGAACAATTGCACCTAACACTCTTTGTTATAGAAACATTTTCCTCACCCTATGCAATTTTTCACAGAGGGCCTTTTTCCATTTCCCTATGCAGACTTTTCATCCCTTTTTGCAAATCTCAGAGCTAAAAATACATATTTTTCCACATGTACGCACCTTGCCTACTATACAACATGCATATATGCAGGCTGCACCACTACAACCCACGTACATCAGGATTTGTGCCCAAAATTGAAAAAACGGTGTCAGGTTTCCATGTCACGATAGGAGATCAATGATCCTTGGCCTTCCATATACTAGAAAAATTCCAACTCGACCCTTCAGTTCCATTTGAAGGCTATAAATGGGCCAATTACAAGCTATGGAAAGGAGGAGAAAGAATTCAACTTTGAGAGAAAAGTTACTCTGGAGAAATTATTTACTTCATATTGAGTTTGCATCCCTTTGTCCTTTAAGTTTGAACACAATGTTCAACCCCCAATCTCTTCCATTATTGATTGAGAACTTAATTATCTCTCTTCTATGAGCTTGCCTTTGGTGGAGGATTGAAGTGGTGGAGGCCCAGCTGGAAGGAACTTAGTTTCTCAGTTCCGAACCGTGCCAACACGGAAGTCTGTAACTTTTTCACTTATGCTGACCATATATTAATAGAAATGTTATTTTCCCGTCCAATTGATATCTTGCAAATATTTGAATTATTGTTCCATGAGAGTATTTTTTTATGTATATTAATGGATTATGCTATTGAATGTGATAACATCATATATTACCACCATATGCTTGCTTTTGCTTGGTTGTTGTGGACTAGTTGCAGGTATATTGCTTTGGGTCAAGTGCTCAACGATGGACTTCATTGAATGTCTGGAAAAGGTATGGATTTTATCTTGTCTTGATAGCATATTTGTTTATATAGCATACTTGATAATAGAGTTGATTTCTGCAGTCATTTCCATCTGTTGTGGTTTACCCTAGCCATAGAGAGATTTTCCTAGTAACAGAATTGGCGACCATATTGGGGATTGAATGTTCTTTCTTAGGATTTGGAGTGTTTTTCTCCTTAGATTGCTCTCATTCCTATTTCGTTTCTTATCGTATCATTGATTGACAACCTCTGTTCACTCTGGGTCTGAGTCTTTCAACCTTCTCCTTTTCCTAGATTTGTTTTTGAAACATATACGCAGGTGTTTTCTTGACAGTCACATATATACACATGTTGTCCTTCTGCAAGTTGCGTACATACGCGTTGTTTCCTTGAACAGACGGTACATCAACCTCTTTTGCTTGTTGGCTAGGTTTGTTGGTTGCTAGGTAGGTTTTGATGATTGTTGAGCCTTCTTGGGTCTTTGTAGTGACTATGGGATGACATGAAACCTGTCTTTGGTTGAATTTTTGGGTGGAGTCTTTCTCATAATCTTTTCACTTGGATTGTCCTTATACATTGGGCTGGGTGTTTTTCTCCTTGGTATCCAACTTGAGTTGTCTCTTTATATACATAGTAGAGTTTATATATCAAGCTGTTTTTTAGTCCATGCATTTTCATTTTCGTTATATTGAAAATAAAAAAATATTAGGCATTTTTCATTGCTTTGCATTTTGATATTGTGAGTTTTCGTCATTTATCTTAGTGCATGTAAAGAAAGATTACATTTTTTAATTCAGAATTGCAGAGTTGAAATTGAAAATTGCATTGTTTTAAGAAGCATGTCATTCATTGAAAATTGAAGTTAGGACTTTGCATTATATTCATATTTACTTTACTTGCCGAGTCATAAAAATTTCACTACCATACCTTTTTGAGTAAGCATGACCATTAAAATTAACGCTATAATTTAAAATTGATTAGTCACGATTTTATTTTCTAGGGTGCACAAACTAGCTTAGGATTTAGTGCCTTGGAATAGGATTTTGTGAGTAAAATTCTCCAAGGCTATTGAATCAACATATGTGTATGACTAAGGGAGTGGAGAAATAAATTGTATAATTGGTAATATCAGGAGGCTCCTCTTACACCGGAGTTAATCACGAGGTCGCACGAGGTTGGTTGAAGAAATATCCCCCTGATACCTTCTTAGCGTCAAAGATAGTTTTGGGGATCTATTCCTATCTAGGGATATTTCTAGTGCCCTTACCTCCGTGAGAGGCGGTAATTTCAAGGTTTAGATATTTGTTACCCTGCCCATACAGTGGACCTGAATTACGACTGCTCGCCTGTGTATCGGTTATATATTGGTTTCTTAGTTGCTTGACTTAGGTGCTACATAGGTTACTTGCAGGGGTTATTTTGTAGGTACCTTGGGTCAGATAAGGGTCAGAAAACAAACAACCTTTATGGAGGATTACCTCTCCAGGGGTATCTGACCGACTGGTTGTTAATCCCACGAGGGCCCTTATAACTGATTATGTTACCTTTGATCTTTAGCAGGGAGTCTCATGCCCCTCTTCAAAAAGACATACCTTCTTTAGGGAGGGAAGCCACTTTCAACCACTTTACCCCATTTGTGTGCATATTGGCCATTTGATTTTTGGTGTGCTCTTTGATTACTAGTTGTCCCTAGGATTTATTTTTTTGTATATTGAGTATTAAGTCATCATGGAGTTGGACTAGCCTCCTCGCCGGTCTCGTCGCTTGTTACATTTACCATTGAATTTCAAGTCTTTGCCTTCTAAAAGGAATAGAGTTATTAGAAGTGGTACACACACCTCCACTGTTCAGACTTGTGATTCTACAAGGATGAGTACTGAACCGAGTCTTTAGTATACTAGGATCCCTTCGACTCCCACACCTACTATAGTTAATGGCACTTGTTCGAATCCTACAACCACAATGTTGTAGTGTCGGAGGCACCTATCATTAATAATCCCCGTCCTATAGTGAATTCTCAATCTCTTGCCTCAAACCCATTTGGGTCTCTCGGTCACTCACCGGGCTATAATGTTCAGTCCATCCCTATGCCTCTAGTCATTTTTCCTATGGTATGCCAAATTTTACTTCACAATTTTCAAACTCCATCCTAGCTGCTAGCCCTAATTCTAGCATTGGACTTGGGGGAACTAACCTTCATACTCCATTCTCGTTTGGTGGTTCTAAGATCCCTCAAATGACCCCTAATATGGAAGGCATTCCCTCTTTTAACCCCAATTGTAATCCTCTTGCTTCTGGGTGGAGCAACCAACCTGTCAGACAAACTGCTGCTCAAGTTTCATCCTATACCCTTACCCCCTCAGTGTCGATTCCAACCAACAATTTTGGAATGACGAATCCACCTCTATTCTCCGGATTCACACCTGAAGGAGGTCAATTTCACTCCTTGGGCAATCCCCAACTCGGAGCCACTTTGGCTAGGGGAAATTTTTATAACCCCCATCAGAACATTCCTATTGGAATGATGCCCAACCAACCTCTTATGAATCAACCTAGAGGAGGGTCTTACAATCCTGGATAGGGCCATGGTACTTACCAGAACCCTAGATGGGATACAGTTCCTCAAACAAAATATTTCCAGGGAGCTTGAGGACAAATGTCGCAACCCCGTCTCCCTTTTCTGTCCATACTTAATCTTCCAGACTTGTCTAAGTTGATGAACGACCTTGTGTTTCGTGATCCTACATGGATCCCCATCCCCACCAAGATTCCTTTGGACATTCTGAAATTCAAAGGTAAGAATGGCAAGGATCCTGGTGATCACGTTACTACCTTTTATCTATGGTGCTCAAATTCCCTTAATGACGATTTCATTCAGTTAAGATTATTTCAACGTACCCTCATTGGGGTTGCTGCGAAATGGTATATTGAGCTACCTAGGGGGGCATATGGGACCTTTAGTTACATGGTTTTAGTCTTCCTTAACCACTTCCAATTGTTGGTTCATTTCAATGTTGGCCTAGAAATTTTGTAGACTTTACGCCAGGACACAATGACTCATATCTCAAATCATATCTAGGAGTGGTGTAGATGGAAGAGGTTGATTAAGACCTTCATACCCCTGACCTTTATTTTAGAATGGTTCTTCAATTCTTTATAGCCTCCTATCTCGAAGGATGTTTCTACATCTGGGTTTACCACTGAGGAAGAAACAATCTTCAAAGCCCGACAATTAGATCTCATAAACACTTAGTCTAGGATGTTATACCACATTCTTTCGGATGCACTGCGATCAACCTATGACCCTAGAAAAAATCTTGGACCTCATGTTGATGGCATTGTGGGATCCACCAATGTGAAATCCGCATAATCAGTGACAAACCATTTGAAAGAGTTGTCTCTAAACCAATCTGCAGGAGGGATAGCTTCGTCTGTCTCTTCCAATCCCACTTGGTCGATGGATGTACATTCTATGCAGTCGTCGAACGACCCAAATGGTAACCAACAACCATACGGGAATAAGAAAAAAATACATACTAATAATCGTAAGGGTGGGAAAAATAATAATAAACCCAAGGAAAATGGTAATAATGAAAAGATGAATAATAATGTTAGAGAGGGAAAGAAAGAAAGGCGTAAGGTGAAATTTTCCTGTAAGCTTTGGATGTATGATCACCTTACTCATTTATGCCCCAAATTTGTGGAAGCTGCGAGGCTCTTATCTCCACTACCCACCATGTTGACGAATCCTTTCCCACATAACTGACACATGGCCTCGAGCTCCTCAAATGCCAGAAATGCGGCTGGTGGGAGTCAAAACTTGTCGTCGCAAGATGGTGACCATTTGTGTATCAATATGGTCGATGCTAAGGTTCATGTAGCCACCCGATATTGTGATTATAGTTCTTCACAGGCTATAGTTGGTCTAGAATATCCTCCTCCTCCTCCTCTGGAGATGACTTTATGGATCGAAAGACCAGAGCCACTGCCTCGTATTCTGAAAGGAGTAGTCAAGTGCTTTACCCACAATCCAAATTCTAGAGCTGCCCAAAATTACTCTATTGTTTAGGACCTCGATCAAACCCCTTGTGTGATGTTAGATTTGGAGTTACTCTAGATGTGTTATTCAAAGAGGAATGCCTTGCTATCTGTGTTAGGAGCTCTAGATCCCAGTGGCTCGAAAGTTATCAAGTTTGACATCATGGATGTGAAGCCTCAATTTCCTTACCATTTGGCATTCCAAATCCATGTGGGGTACTCAAAGTATACCATCAAACATGCCGTTGTTGATGAAGGTGATGCTACATGTGTGTTGTCCTTGATCTATTGGAAATCTCTCGACTCTCTGACTCTTTTTCAATTGTTGAACATGTTGACTTCTTTTGATGGTCATTCCTTCTGTCCTCATGATATTCTTCCCGCCTTTCCGATCTAGTTAGGTGGGAAGATGGTAGAGGTGGATGTTGAGGTATTTGATGCACCTATTGACTATAACTTGTTACTAGGATTCAATTGGACCTATGTTATGACTATTTTCATATCCTCTGTATTCCACACTCTTTTTTTTCCACTCACGATGATCAACCAATTATCCTTTGCGTATGCTATCCCCAATGCATTTGTTGGACTGTCAATCCTCATGGTCGAAAATTCTCAGTCGGTAACTAAGAATATTGGTGTCAAAATGTATTACTCCCTTATGGGTACTTTCGACTTCATGGCACTGATTCACCATGTTTACACCATGTCTAGTAGGCCCGTTTCATCATAGGTCTGTTTATTTCCACACTTTATATTTTAGTGATACTTGGACCCTACCTTCCTCGACTTCATATTGCAAAGGTCAGTTGCATGTTGGAATGTCCATGCCACTATCGACACCAAAGATTGTGTATCAAGCTGTTATTGACTCTTCCGTCGATCCCTATTCTATTACTTCACCGACGTACGAGGAGGATCCTGTTCTTAAGCCCATGTGGGCCACTTCGTTTTCTTGTTCACATGAATGTCTCAATGAGAATTTTACCTAGGATGAAGCTATCATCGAAGCCATTAATGGTTTTGACAAACCTTAGGATGATATGCATCATCGCTCTAATTTTCTCCCATATCTTGCTAGAATCGAGCAAGATGACTTTCAGTCTACTTTGAGTGAGATAGTCGGTCACGTCGTAGTTCCACTTGATATGCATGACATTTATGTCTAAGTAAATATGACGAGTATCTCTCCTACCATCATGATAGATATCTCTTGTACCCCTGGAAAGATTGAAAATGTACATATCGGTGGAGATTCTTTGCCAAATGAAATCCTGATCTACACCGAACTCTTCAAGGATTTTCAAGATGTATTTTCTTGGTCATATGAAGAGATGCAAGGAATCAACCCTTGTATTGTCGAGCATGAGATTAGAACTTATCTGGATGCTAAGAATGTTCGACAATGTCTTATATCTATCAATCCTTGGAAGGCCACTGCTATTAAGGAAAAGGTAGGGAAACTGCTTAATGTTGGATTTATCTACCCGGTTCCCTTGAATGAATCGGTATCCAATCCCATTTCTGTGAATAAAAAGCAATGAACCATCTGTGTATGCATGGAATTTCATGACCTGAACAAATAATTTTCTAAAGACAGCTTCTCGACACCTTTCATCGATCATATTCTCGATGAGTGTGCAAGAAGAAAAGTGTTTTCTTTCATGGATGGATTTTCAGGGTATAACCAAATTCAAATTAAACTCGAGGATCAACATAAGATGACATTTATTTGTCCTTGGGGTAGTTTATCATACCAAAAGATGCCTTTCATCCATAAAAATGCTGGAGCAACCTTCCAACGTGCCATGACCTTCACATTCCATGATATTAAGCATATAGTCGAAGCTTACCTTGACGATCTTGCTTCTCACTCTCGTAAGAGAGAGGATCACTCTAATCACCTTCGACTAGTTTTTGAAATATGTCGTTATTATAAAATCCGGTTGAACCCTCATAAATGCATCTTTTGTGTTAGGTCTGGTCATTTTTTGGGATTTCTAGTTTCTGAGACCAGGATCATGGTAGATCCATTAAAGGTTGGGGAAATAATTCGATTTCCTCCCCCACGCACTATTCGACAACTTCAAGGTTTACAGGGGAAAGATAAATTTTTATGTTGGTTTATAGTAAACTATGCCAATATCACTAAGGTTTCATGCGTCTTTTGAAGATGGACACCCTTTTATCTAGGATGACTGATCCCTAGAGTCCTTTGATTCTTTCAAGAAAGACTTGGTATCGACACCTCTACTGAAGCCTCCTGAATAATGTAGGGATTGCTTTCTTTATATTGCCACATCCGAGGAGACGATTGGTATGGTTTTGGTTCAAGAGGATGATGATCTTCACGAGCACGTCATCTACTATCTTAGTCAAAACTTAGTCGGTCCTGAGCTCAATTATTCTCACATTGAAAAGCTATCTTTGGTTGTCGTTCATGTAGTCCAACGTTTACGCCATTATATATTTATTTGCAAGAATATTGTGGTTTCCTATGTCAATCTGTTTCAATACGTTCTTACCAGGAATATCATAGGGGGGAAATATAATAAATGGATTGTCATTTTACAATAATTTGATCTCAATTTCACTTCTGTGAAATCCAAGAAATCACTAGTATTCACAGAGTTAATATATGAATTTCCATGATTAGATGAGGATGTTATCCATGACAATTCATTTGCGGATGAACACATTTTCCTTTTCTCTTTGTCTGATCCATGGTATGGAGATATCGTTCTTTATATTCAAACCTTGAAGTTCCCTCAGCATCTCTCGCGAGATGACCAATGACGTGTACAATACCGAGCTAATAACTACACTATAATCGGAGACACTTTGTATCATCGATGAATAGACAATATCCTACGTCGTTGTTTAAATCACAAGGAAGTCGAGTCAGTTCTAAACAATTTCCATAGTGGGGCTTATGGTGGTCATCTATCTAGGCTTGTGACAACCCATAAAAAATTTTGAGCCGGTTATTTCTAGCCATCTATCTTTAAATATTGTGTTGAAGAGGTTAAGAAGTGTCATCCCTGCTAGGTGTTCACTCAAAAAATGTGGTTGGATCCAACCCCTCTTCACCCAGTCATTACCGTCGGTCCCTTCAGCAAGTGGGGGGTGGACTTCGTGGATTGAAACCTAACTTCGGCTAGGGGGAATCAACACATTATCGTGGCCATTGAATACTTTTCTAAGTGGGTCAAAGCCATGCCTATAGTTAAATCCGACGGGAAGACTATCGCCTTCTTCGTATTTAATCAAATTATCGCCCAGTTTGGTATCCCGAGTGAGATTGTCACTGATCATAGGCAGTCACTTTCAGAATGAAATGATGGAAGAGATAGCATCCAAACTGGGGTTTAAGAATGGTCATTATTCCCCTTACTACCCCCAGGACAATGGACATGTAGAGGTTATCAACAAGTCTCTCGAGACCATTTTGCAGAAAAATGTCAGCCAGAGTAAGTATGACTGGAATATTATGCTATATTCTGCACTCTGGGCATACCGAACCTTGGTCAAGACTACCACCAGATTTTCCCCTTTCTAGTTAGTGCACGATGTGGAGTCGATATTACCTATTGGATGCAAAATCCCTTCTCTTAAGTTGGTAGTCGCGCTCCTACCTGACACTTCCAATTTCGAGCGATGTCTTGTACACCTAGAGAGTCTTCAGGTGGCGTATGCCTAGATCCATCCATGAATAATGTGGCCAGATATGGCAGCATTATAAAAATTTTGTGTGATTCTATCTCACATGGTATTCACTCTTTAAAGGTTTGCTTGGATTCCCAGTTAGTAGTATGTCAGTTGAATGACAGTTACAGGATACGTGATCCTAGTTTACTCCGACGATTCCTACGGGTATGTCTTTTAGAATGACAATTTGATTTTATTACTTATTATCACATACCTAAGAGTTCTAATTATGTATCCTATGCTTATGCTAATTTAATTTTAGATTTGCATTTGTCACATAACTAAAGCAAATAAAACCATCTCATCAATGTACACATTGTAATATAAGTAAAGCCAAAGATCCCCGTTTTATATATATTTAAAAAAATATGATGTTTATAGTACAAAATTGGGGCTAGCACCCTCAATACACATATACAACTAATAATACAAGATCCACGACATCTACGCCTGTGGTGCCGGATGTGTTTCATGATCGCAAAATACGACGTTTGCAAGATGTTGAAAGAGTTGCACCCAAGCTTTGGGCACACCAACTACCTGCCACTGCATGGCCTTTGAAAGATCCTCTACCTAAACCATCATAATCCTATGAGTCAAACAAGATAGGTTTCCCTGCATGTTTTGAAGGATTCTCTCTGCTTCTCCTCCCGACGCCTCATCTCCTCAGTTCCTTCGACGATGTTGTGGAAGCTTGTTCAGCCGTCACGAAACTACATCTGTGTCACACAAGTGTCTAGTTAATACTTAAGCATCATCCAAAAATATTTTTGTTTACTATACAAAAATAAAAAAAAATGAAATATTTAAAAACATTGACATACCTATGTCCCTGTAGGTGGTCCCTGGTGGCATTGGCATGTCAAGGTCCCCTTTGAAGTCGATTCCTGCATAGGGGTAGTCATCAATAACAATGACCAGTCGCCTCCACCAGTAGAAGAAATCATCATTGTAGGGTGTGGACACCCTACCTCACCCCTGTCATCTCATTACCTCGGTCTACCGTGCCATGGATGGATTACGAGGTCCTCTCAGAATGATCTCGAATCTAGGTCGCAAACCTGGAACCCGCTCGAAGAAAGGGCTACATAAGATAGAGTCAAACCTGAAGTTCCTCTTGTCACCATGTTTTCACTCTGTCAACTGGATCTTCCTATTATCTAGTAGTGAGGTACACCAATCATATACAATGGGTCTCAAGCACTCTACAGAATAGAACATGAGAGGCATTGATGCCTGGTGCAACGAAGCCGATCCTGTGATCCTAGTCAACACGAGGACAATAATCTTGAGGATGAGATTGTTTATCGCTCGGATGGGGAGTTGACTCTCGACCTTCTCGGTCCCTGCTACACAATGAGCATCTATGTAATCCTCTATATTCATTGTGCTACCAGTTCCTTGGGCTTTTAGGTTCACCACCTCACCCCGATGTGATAACCCATTGAAAAATTATATATCCTCGACTTCAATCCTCAATGGATTCCCATCGAGGTCGAAGCTCTCACTTTCAAGATCCCTGTAATCCATGAGCATCTCAAGAAAACTCACCTGGGACCTCATCCCTTTGAGTGCCCAAAATTTATACAAGACGCATCCTTTCAAGGCCATTTGGGCTACTGGATCTCTTTCTAAAACAACATCTACCTCCTCATGCTCCCTTTCCCTCCATTCTAGCACCATCCTGCTAGATAGAAATCAATTTTTGAGTTAGCAACCATAGAAAACCTTGTTTACGGACTTGTATGTGGGATGAAACATTTACAGTCGAATATAGGGATGAGTACACATGTCCTATATTTTACACATTCACATATAACCTCACGTATACACGACCCGATGAAGGGTAGCCCACGTACACCAGAATACTCAATTTGCGCCCTAATTTACTCAAATTTTGAAACCTAATTTAAAAATATAATCCAATAGAAAGGAAGACGAGGGGAAGAGGAGTTGCCTGGTCTAGACAGTCTCTAATTTCATCTCTTTATGCTCTCGTAATCACTAGTTGAATATTTCAAGTATTTGGGTCCAATTTTCACTATTTGGGTAAAAAGTAAAAATGACATAGTAAATTTTGTCTTTGTTACTATTTATAGTAGTTTTTACCCACTTTCTATAGTTTCAAGTAATTTTTTGCCTAATGGACTAATAAAATAGTGGATTGAGATGGTATTTGTAGTTTTTCACCAGGGATTCTTGCAAATTTTAACGTTATGTTGATCGTTCGTAACCACGAGCAGGTATTTTCACTACCCAACATATAGGATAGGTATCCATTCCACCATGCAATTTTTCATTGTCCTATAACTGTCACTCATATGCCTTAGGTACAAACCCATTTTTTGTGACACAGAACCTTCCATCTACTATAAGACGTGTCATTATCAAGTGGCCGTAGAGACCTACCAAACATCTGTTTCCTAGTTAGATCCTCTGCTTCATTTGGTTCCCATGCATATATTGTTTCCATAGGACCGGGAGTCCCTTATAGATAATACATGACTTTATGTTGAGCCTCATTTCTCACTCATAAACATGCTTCCCTATACCCAGAGGACTCCCAACCGAGTTTAATTTAAGCTATTTTCCAACTCGTCTTCAAAAAGTGAAAAGATTGCCAAGTGAACTTGTCTCTTTCACACTCGTAAATTGGATTTGAAAGGACATCTATTCGGTACAAGTTTATCCCTTTTTTCACACCAAGTACACTAAGATCATGAAAAAGGACATTTTTTGGCGTTAAGTTGTGATTGCATCTCATTCCCTTGCTTGCAGTATTGAGCCTATAGCTAGTTATCAATTTGCGTTATAAACTATTTTCCTCAATAGTTTTTCATCCTCAACCAAGAAGAGCCTCATTTATATCCTTTGCAATTTGACACCCTATACTGAGGAGGGAACATTCCCCTGAGTATCCATCTCCCACATGCATCTACTTCCATTGAGCATAGGTATGTTCCACTACTAGAACTAGTTTTTCTTACCTACAACACTCATTTCCTCCTCTGTATCATAGCATTCATTTTTCTATGAAAAAAAAAAAGACGGGCGGGAAGGGAGTATTATCATATATTGGCAATAGTCATGCCACCTTTGAACAAAGAAAAAATTTATTGAGTCCATTTATCATCATAATTTTTGGTTTATCATGGCATTAGGAAGTTGAGCTCGTTACAAAGAGTTATTCTCTACCGAATGGTTACTCTTCAAGTCCCTATGGATAATTTCATTGATGACTCGTGCATATCATGGTTTCATCATTGAGTCTATGCTGCCAGAGTATTCCATATGTCTCATGCTCTTGTTCAAAGGAAGTCTATCAACTTGCATCGACCATTCCTCAAAGCTACTGACTTTACATGTCATCCATACCCTCAGTTTGTCTCAGAATCACATGATGCTATAGTCCTATCACACACCCTGTTCCTACTTTCATCATTAGTAGGTAACCTTGAACCCAACAATCGACATTTCATCATTATTCATTGACTCGGTGGTTTCCCTTGTGTTCAACGAAAAGACATCTATTCACACATTGGGATTCATGCAATGTCTTGGATTCCATTATCCCTATTGGCGGTTTCCTCGCCTTTGTCAGCATTTTCCCTCATTGAATTCTATTCAGAGGGCCTTTTTTTTTGTACCGCTTGCACTTGGAACACATGAAATACGCACAGGGTTGTTGGTTCATGAACATGTTCTTCGCCTGATTTCCTCCAAATCATGAAGCTCCTGCTTTGTACCACATGTTGAATGGTGATAGATGACTTAATTCTCTTCTTTCAGTGGGTCTCCTTCCGTTGACTTCAACTCATCTATTCAGGAAATGAGACCTAGAGTCTTATGAGTATCTAGAGGCTTGTAGTCACTAATGGCAGGTTCTATCACCATTGACAATTGGGAATACATCAATGTATCCTAATCGATGGATTATTCAAGTGTTCGACCCCAAATACTTTATTCACACTTGTAAGAATGTACTCGGTGCCTTGATACCTACTTTCATTATTGGTAGGTTTTATCGCATTTTTTAACGGTATACCTCAATGACTGGTAATCAAACGATGTCTCATTGTGTTCGACCTCAACTCATTTATTGACATGATGTAGATTTGCACCTTTGTCAAATTGTGTAGAAGACTTGAAGACATCAGTATGTGGCCACAACTTTCCTAAGTTGTTGCTTCCTTTTCATTGGACCAGTACCTATATGACTTTAGTAATCATGGGAGATCAGATTGTACTCCATGTTATACAAATATCTTCAGATTGATTTTGAGATTGGTTCTACTGGGCCTTGCTCATGACTATGACATCCTATGTCATGTAACCGCATTTGTATTTTCCTATTCATGGCCATAGATAGTTGTTTGGTATATTTTCACATGGATCTGCAGTGTAATTCAAATTGGTAGCCATGTATGCAAAGTTAGTGCATAATGTAATGAGCAACTAGTTCTTCTAGCTGGTTCCCCATCACTCCACTTCTGGGTTTCTATAATGTATTTCGGCCATCACAGATACTCCTATGACCTCACACATTAGGGGGTATTTGTTATAGAAATATTTTCCTCACCTTATGCAATCTTTTACAGAGGGACTTTTTCCATTTCCCTATGCAAAATTTTCATCCCCTTTTGCAAATCCCAGAGCTAAAAATACATTTTTTTCCTAGATGTACGCACCTTGCCTACTATACAACATGTGTATATGTAGGTTTCACCACTATAGCCCACGTACATCAAGATTTGTGCCCAAAAATGAAAAGTGGTGTCGGGTTTCCATGTCACGATAGGAGATCAATGATACTTGGCCTTCCATATAATGGAAACATTCTGACTCGGCCCTTCAGTTCCATTTGAAGGCTATAAATGGGCCAATTCTGAGGTATGGAAAGGAGGAGAAATAATTCAAATTTGAGAGAAAAGTTACTCTAGAGAAATTATTTACTTCATATTGAGTCTGCATCCCTTTGTCCTTTAAGTCTGAACACAATGTTCAACCCCCAAGCTCTTCCCTTATTGATTAAGAACTTCATTGTCTCTCTTCTATGAGCTTGCCTTTGGTGGAGGATTGAAGTGGTGGAGGCCCAACTAGAAGGAACTTAGTTTCTTGGTTTCGAACCATGTCGACATAGAAGTCTGTAACTTTTTCACTTCTGTTGACCATATATTAATAAAAATACTCTTTTCCAGTCCAATTTATATCTTGCAAATATTTGAACTAATGTTCCATGGGCGTATTTGTTATGTATATTAATGGATTATGCTATTGAATGTGCTAACATCATATATTACCACCATATTCTTTCTTTGCTTGGTTGTTGAGGACTAGTTGGAGGTATATTTCTTTGGGTCAAGTGCTCAATGGTGGACTTTATCGAACATCTGGACGAGGTAGGCCTTTTATCTTGTCTTTCTAGCATATTTTTTTATATAGCATACTTGATAATAGAGTTGATTTCTGCATTCATTTCCATCTATTGTGGTTTACCCTAGCCATAGAGAGATTTTCCTTGTAACACTCTTATCTTTGATTAAACCAACTAGTTTTGAAGAAGACAACAAGTATGAATTCCGGATAAAGTCCATGGATGAAGAGTTGGATCAGATAGAGAAGAATGACACTTGGGAATTGGTTCCAATACCAAGGTACCAGAATGTGATTGGCACAAAGTGAGTCTTTAGAAATAAATTGAATGAATATGGATAGGTTACCATGAAAAAATATAGATTGGTATGTAAATGATACACATAGGTTGAAGGTATCAACTTTGTAGAGACATTTTCACCAGTCGCCATAATGGAAGCAATCAGATTGATCCTAGCTTATGCATGCTCCAATAATATTAAAGTGTATCAGATGCACGTGAAATCAACCTTTCTGAATGGGGAACTAGAAGAATAAGCCTACATTGAGAAACTAGAAGGATTTCGGTTGTCAGAGAATGAAGATTATGTTTGCAGGTTGAAGAATGCCTTGTATGGTCTAAAACAACCCCCCAGAGCATGATATTCTAGATTGGACATATATCTACAACAACAAAGGTTCAAAAAATGTAATGTATAAAACAACCTCTACATCAAGGTAACTCAAGATACTATTTTATTAATTGAAGTTTATGTTGATTATATTATTTTTAGAAGTGATGATGACAGGTTGAGCCAGAAATTTACAAAGGAAATGCATAATGAGTTTTAAATGTCATTACTTGGAGAACTATCCTTCTTTCTAGGTCTTTAGATATGTCAAAGAAACCAAGGCATTTTTATTTATCAAACAAAATATATTAGAGAAATGTTAAAGAGGTTCAGAATGGAAGATTGAAAACCAATCAATACTCCTATGCAAACCAGTTGCAAGTTAAGAAAATATGATGATTCAAAGGAAACTTACTTTATGTGACAACATACAGACACAATGTAATGTAGGTCGTTGGACAAACTTTGACAAATATATAGGTTGAGTATGATGAGTCCATTCCAATATATTGTGATAATACAAGCGCCATTGGTATCTCAAAGAATCCAGTGATGCACTCCAAGATGAATCACATTCCAACCAAGTATCATTTTATATGGGAACAAGTTGAAAAGAATAACATTCGAGTTGAGTATGTTGGCACCAAAGAACAAATTGCAAACATCTGTACAAAACTGCTTCCAAGGAAAGCCTTTGAGTATCTTCGTCAAAAACTTGGCATAGTTTCTGCCTCGAAATGAATTTTGAATTCTATTCTTATATGTCTTATATTTACACGAGGAAGAAACATAAAGAGAGACAATATGTATAAAAATGGAATACCACAGTTTGATGGAAAAAACTATGCATTTTGGAGAAAAATGATGAAAACATATGTACAAGCACATGGATTTGAGGTTTGGAAATCAGTTGTAGATGGATATAAAGAACCAATAGTTCCTCCAACAAATGAAAATGGAAGGAAACTCAATCTAAATAATTAAAAATCCAAAAATTCACTTTTGAATGGTCTTGGTGATTCGGTATATGTCAAAGTTATGCATTGCAGCTTTGCAAAGGAGATTTGGGACAAACTTCAAAATGTTTATGAAGGAGATGAAAAATTCAAGGAAGCAAAGCTTCAAACTTACATAGGTCAATTTGAACAACTAAAGATGAAGGAATATGAGAATATTACAACTTACTTATTACGAGTTGATGAAACAATTGATGCAATCAGAGGATTGGGAGAAGAAGTTGATGAATCTATAATTGTTCAAAAGGTACTAAGATATCTTCCAATGATATTTTATCCTAAGATCTCAACACTAGAAGAATAGATATTCTATAACTTATCTCAAAGTTCTTTACCTAATGAACATTTACCCACTTTTTCCTTTATTGAATAATATAGTCCTTCCAAAATGAAATCCATTGCAATTTTTTTTATTTCGTTTTAGTTCCTTCTTGGTTGCAGTCTTTTCCATTTTTGAACTATCATATCCTGTAACAACTGATTGCCAAATATAATTCTTGTAAAAATACTTTTGTCCTTTTTCTCCATATCTCATACTTTATACCACTTTGACCATCAAACATTGGTACTCCATTCTCAGTGTATTCCATGATCTCCTTCCAGTGGTTAAACTGTTTTTTGAAGGAACCTGCTCTGATACCAATGGTTGG